>CM064568.1:52351702-52455551 GCA_032716605.1 Paralithodes platypus | reverse complement strand
TGGAGAGGATGAGAGAGAGAGAGAGAGAGATGACCGAGGAGAGACCACCCCGGGAGGAGGGAGAGCGAGAGAGAGGATGACTGGATGGAGAGAGAGGAGAGAGAGATTGTGAGTGTCTGTGTGTGTGTAAGAGACGGAGAGAGAGAAAGAGAGTGTGTGTGGGTGTAAGAGAGAGAGAGAGAGAGAGAGCCAGCTGGTGAGATCTGGCAGGGTCACTGCTGCTTTGTTTACATTTTCTCTCACTCGCTCACACTCACTCTCTCTCTCACATACACACAGACGCAGCTCATTTGAGTAGTATAGTATGAAAATAAAAATAAAATCAATCAAATCTCTCTCCTCTTTCTCACATACAGGACTCACTCACAGTCACAGTCTCTCTCTCTCTCTCTTTCTCTCTCTCTCTCTCTCACACACACAAACAACACACACTACTCACTCACTCACGCTCACACTCTCTATCGTATTGCCATGTAATGTTGGTAGTTGTGGAAATAGTAGTATTTCTGGTAGTATTGTTATTGATAGCGATTATGGTAGTTGTGGTATTTGTGGTGATTGTGGTAGTAATGTTGGTAGTTGTGGTAGTAGTGGTGTGGTATTCCCAGTGTAAGGTAGAGAGGCCCTAGGGTATAATTCTGGCATTGTTAGTGTTAGTTGTGGTAGTAATGTTGGTAGTTGTGGTAGTAATGTTGGTAGTTGTGGTAATGTTGGTAGTTGTGGTAGTAATGTTGGTAGTTGTGGTAGTAGTGGTAGTAATGTTGGTAGTTGTGGTAATAATGTTGGTAGTTGTGGTGGTAGTGGTGTGGTAATCCCAGTGTAAGGTAGAGAGGCTCTAGGGTATAATTCTGGCATTGGCTACTCGACCTCCTTAGTCTACCTTCGGACACTCTACACTATCTATTTATATCTATGCTACTCTCTGTCTACCTCCGCTCACTCTATCTGTTTCTATCCTTCAATCAATCTGCATTAGATCTACCTAGACGGGTTTTTTTGTTTGACTTTAATTCAGTCTATCAGTTTTCATCTATCAATTTAATCGACATATATACTGTACAAAATCAAACTTTCCTTAGCTTTCTTCGTATGTTGTATTTTGTTTCCTGTACCGATTTTATTCAGCTCAAGAAGGCCCTCACAGAATCAAAGAGATAAGTATTTTCAAACAAACTGTCACATGATTTTGTTTATTATCGTGCAGACTGTATGCATGGTGCAGAGGCTGAGACCTTGCCAGTGCAGCAGTATTATAGGAACGTCGGAGGTTTGTTTACCATCTTCTGAAGAGCAAAATATACCCTGGGGAGTTTGCGTCACGGTAGAGTCGAGGTAATATTTCATGGTCTACCTTTGCAATGTTTACTTTACTTTTTTCTTTCTCTTGATTCAAGGTTTTTAAAGTCATGGTTTATCTTTGCAGTTTTAGCTTTTTTTGTTTTGCTTTTGATATAGTACAAATTTATCCAGCCAAACTAACAGAAGCTTCAAAATAATCCTCATATTTAGAATCATCAACACTAGTGCCACAATCTTTACAATCATCAACACTAGTGCCACAATCTTTACAATCATAAACATTACCAGAATCATCAAAATCATCACGACCACAAAAATATGTTATCTTTGCAATCATAAACATTATCACACAACTATCAGTATAGCCACATCCACAAGTATATGCTATCATTACAATCATAACCATCACAATAACCACTACCACAATTATATCACTCACCACCATCAAAATCACCTCTACCAAAATAACCACAACTACCATTACAATCATCAAAACCATCACAATCACCACTACCACAATCATATCCTTCACCACCATCACAATTACCACTACCACAATCATATCCCTCACCACCATCACAATCACCACTACCACAATCATATCCCTCACCACCATCACAATCACCACTACCACAATCATATCCCTCACCACCATCAAAATCACCACTACCACAATCACCACTACCACAATCACCACTACCACAATTATATCCCTCACCACCACCAAAAGCACCACTACTACAATCACCACTACTACAATCATACCCCTCACCACCATCACAATCATCATCATATGACTCACTACCACCGTTAACACTTAAGCTAACTAATCAAACACATTTCCCCGATACCTTCTCTTATCTCCAATACCTGCTACTGCCTTATCCAACGGCTCAGGTGTATTGGGCCTTATCTAACGAACCAATAGTAAGTTTCTTAATTAATGTGCAGGGGTTTACTCCCAGTAGTTTGTTAAGGGGAGATTATTATTCATTTGTTTGTATATTTATTAATAAATGATCATTACTTTTTATTAATTTACTAACTAGACCTTCATCACGCTTAAGAAAAAAGACCCTCCTTCGAGATAAGTGTGTACGTTCATGGTGATATTTTTTAAGTTAGGTGGAAGTCTCGGTAGGAAACTTAAGAAAAAAAAAAAAAAAAAAAAAAAAAAAACTAATAATAACATAAAACTGAAAAAATCCGCTTAAATTGATAGACCATAAGCGTGTAAGATCAAATGTCTATGACCTGATTACGTGCCATGTCTCGCTAACTCCGACTTGTGGTAGCACGAACACCTTGCGTTATTCACGATATTTTCAACTCTCGTCATAAGGCTACGTAATGTTGTTTGGTAATGTTCTCTGCGGTGCTGCTTTTACATTAGTGTGTCTCCATTCTATGATTTTATGAATGTAAGTAAAACGATTATCATTGAACTTACAAGAGTATAAAACCTTTTTGAGGTGGTGCATACATATTTCCTGTTAAAAGTGGCCAAACATTAAAGTGTAAACTAAGGAGGTAGAACATGACTTGAATGTGACTTTACTTGGCACCTTTACGATATTAAGGGTCGTTTTTCTTGTTCTTCTTCTCCCACATGTTTAGCCCCATTACTTTTTATATTTTAAGATGTTTCCCCCATTAGTTTGTCGATTTTAAGACCTTCCGCCCCATTTCCTTGTCAATATTATGACCTTTCGTACTATTTACAGTAGGTGTCGATTTATTTCCTGGCGAACGATAGTGAGCCTGTAATTTTGGAAGAACCGGCCTTCGGCCGGGAAATTTTTCTACCGAAAAATGTACAAATTAATCTAGAAGGGGGATCATATGGATTTTTTAAAGTTTGATGGAGGTCTAGGGAGGAAACTAGAAAAATAAAAAATAAATGAAAAAATCGACCTAAAAGTGAACCAAACCCCCTTAATGTTGCCAACCGAACATTAGAATAAGCCATTTTGAACACTGGTTTATTGATGCTCTTTGGGGAAACTAATGAGGAAGTATTAAATGTGGTAAGGAATTATTTTGTATTTCTATATTTTTAATGTGGTGCTCTCTCTCTCTCTCTCTCTCTCTCTCTCTCTCTCTCTCTCTCTCTCTCTCTCTCTCTCTCTCTCTCTCTCTCTCTCTCTCTCTCTCTCTCTCTCTCTCTCTCTCTCTCTCTCTCTCTTGCATAAACCATTCTTGGATAATCTGGTAGCCGTGAGAATTAGCTGAACACACACACATACACACGCACTCTAACTCACACACACACACACACACACACACACACACACACACACACACTCTAACTTACACACAAATACACACACACCCAACATAGAATTTATGTATGTATATTTCGTATGTGGTGTTCTCTCTTGCATAAACCCTTCGTGACTTACACACACACACACACACACACACACACACACACACACACACACACAGTCTCACTCTCTCTCTCATTCACTCTCTCTCTCACCGGAAATGGAACCTAAATCTAAATCTAACTATCTAACCTATATTCAAACAGAGCCTTTCCTAGACTCGATCTAAATTGGTCCCTGCATGAGGGGGGAGGGGAGGGGGGTTTAGATGTCAAAAGGGGGGGTATTTATAGAGCTAAGGGGGGCAGTGGGAAGGGGGGGGGGGATAATATGCTGATGTCAGAGAGAGAGAGAGAGAGAGAGAGAGAGAGAGAGAGAGAGAGAGAGAGAGAGTTTCGTCTTTTATATGTCACTCACAGATTTACCGCGAAAGAGGCCTAATAATATTAATGTAACTAATTAGAGTTTACGGTTTGTGTGTATGTTTCTGTCCTGTATGTATGTATGTATGTATGTATGTATGTGTATGTGTATGTGTGTGTGTGTTTGTATTAACCCTTTCAATACGATGAAGCCCAGTATTCAATTATCTGCCTTGTTTTGGTTTATTATATTAAGTTAAAAATATATTAAGGAGGGGGATGGGGGGGGAGAGTTAATGGAGTTCTATTATGTCCCTTTTGGTTCCTAGAGGCCCTTCCTAATATTACACAATTATCTAATATTAACCAAACTAAACTAAAATTAAAAGGGTTAACAAATTTCAGGTGGGCTTTCTCAGGGCATAATATGGTGACGTCATTGTGTGTGTGTGTGTGTGTGTGTGTGTGTGTGTGTGTGTGTGTGTGTGTGTGTGTGTGTGTGTGTGTGTGTGTGTGTGTGTCATAATGTGCTAGATAAGTAACTTAGTACATTCTTACACCATAATAGGTACACACCCATATATATATATTTGAACCTTAATAATCAGACATTTGAGGTATTTTATAGCACTGCATTATCTTGTCTATATTCGAGACATATTTAATTAAGTGTATACATTTTATGGATCGTGAGTGTACACATATACATTCATGCATACAAACATGCATGCATACATACATACATACCGGTACAATATATATATATATATATATATATATATATATATATATATATATATATATATATATATATATATATATATATATATATACATAGTTACATACATACATGCATACATACATACATGCATACATACATACATACATAATACAAGCATACAAACAGACTGTATATACAAGAAAGATAGATAAATTATGGCAGGTACTTATAATTCTTTTAAATGTGAATAATTGTAATTTGAGTAATGTTTATGGTAGTGGTGGTAGGTGAGGAATGGTGGTGATCGTGGTAGTTTGTGATTGTGGTGATGGTGGTGGTGGCAGGATGATTAATGTTGGTGATTGTGGTAGTCTGACATTGTGGTGATTGTGGTAGGTAAAGAATGTTGGTGATTGTGGTAGTTGAACATTGTGGTATTGGTGGTAGGTGAAGCATGGTGGTGATTGTGGTAGTTGAACATTGTGGTAGTGGTGGTAGGTGTGGAACGTTGGCGATAGTGGTAGTTGACGTTGTGGAATTATGGTAGGTGAAGCATGTTGGTGATTGTGGTAGTGGTGGTAGGTGAGGAATGGTGGTGATTGTGGTAGTTGAAAATTGTGATAGTGGTAGGTAAAGAATGTAGGTGGTGGTGGTAGTTGACAGTGTGGTGGCAACTAAGGATAATATTATTAATAGCTGTGTGTCATACTATAAACTTAAAAGATTTTTCCTTTCTCTCCTCAAACCGGCACTTGCTTGAGGGAGTGTGTGTGTGTGTGTGTGTGTGTGTGTGTGTGTGTGTGTGTGTGTGGGTGTGGGGGGGGGGGGGGGGGGGGGAGAGAGAGAGAGAGAGAGAGAGAGAGAGAGAGAGAGAGAGAGAGAGAGAGAGAGAGAGAGAGAGAGAGAGAGAGAGAGAGAGAGAGAGGTAATTAATGAAATAAAGGCTGCATAAGTAGCTAACAACCTAAGCAAACACCACAACAACTGCAATTATAATAATCTACAACAACTATGACAATCGATAGTACAACAAGAACAACAACAATCAGAATATCAACAAAAACAATATCAACCACTGCAGCAGGAACAACCACAACCAAAACAACAACAACAATAACATCTACAACCACCACAACAACAACAATAACATCTACAACAACCACAACAATAAGAACAACAACCGGAACAATAACATCCACAACAACAATAACAACAACAGCAACAACAATAAAAACGACAATAACATAATTATCAACAACCATATCCACAACTCAAGCCACGTACAATCACGAATACCTCCTGCAAAAATCATCACTACCACAATTTTTCTCAAAACTTCCATAAAACACTAAACCACCGCAACAATCAACTGCCACAATCTCCAGAATTTCACTAACAACAATCAAACTCCCCAAACACAAATACAGTATATGCAACAGTCACGACTAACACAATGCCACAACTACCATAATTTAGAAAAGTTCCACAAGAATTACAACCACAACAACAACCAACACAACAACAAGTACCACCGCAACAACCACAACAGGCAAAACTACCACAACTGCAACCTCTATAAAGAATACAAGAGCCACAACATGATCCATGACTACCACAACAACCATACCAAAACTACTACCACAACTACCACAACAAGAACCGCGACTATTACAACAACCATATCAACCACAAATACTACCACAACTACCAGAACTACCACAACATCCATATATTAACCACAACTACTACCACAACCATATATTAACTACCAGGACTACCACACCAAGCAGAACTACAGCTACCATCACACTACCAAGGACAAATTCCCATACCTTTACTCACTTCCTTTCTTTTTAACCCTTTACACACTTCGTTGTAGTAGTTATGGTGGTGGTTGTGGTAGTTGTGGTAGTTGTGGTAGTGGTGGTGGGAGTTGTGGTAGTGGCAGTGGTAGTAATGATGCATTAAATGTGTTATATGTAATAGTTACATGGATATTAATTTTTTCTGTTGATACTGTATGTTGTAGTTATGAGTTATGTAGGTCTACTTATTTCGTGAATTAGTGTATGATAACTAAGTATGATTGATTTTTTTTTAACAAATAATTTGCTAGAAACTGTTAATTGTTGATAATTGTATTAATTATGAAAGTTGTACTGATCGTGATAATTGTGATAGTTATAGTAATGATGATAGTTGGTAATTGTGATAGTTGTAGTAATTGTGGTAGACATGGTACTTGTAATATTTGCGGTAGTTGATATATATATATATATAATAGTTTTGGTAGTAATGGTTGTAGTTGTGGTAGTTTTGGTAGACAGACAGACAGACAGACAGACAGACACCACCTGCCTCATCCACCACCACTATATTAGGTAAGACAGCTGACTCTCTCTCTCTCTCTCTCTCAGTAATATTCTTGTTTATAATGTCTTCACAAAATATACATTTTCTGTCTCTCTCTCTCTCTCTCTCTCTCTCTCTCTCTCTCTCTCTCTCTCTCTCTCTCTCTCTTTCTTTCTCTCAAATAAATGCATTCATATCTCACTATCTATCCATCAAAGTAGCTATCTATTTATTTATCTATCTGCCTGACTGTCTATCTATCTATCTATCTATCTATATCTATCTAACACTATTAATATGTGTCTTACTCTGTTACATTTTCCTTAATAATATCTAAATACTTTCCTCTAATAGTCTGGCCTAATCCCTTTCTGTTCTGTTTATTATCATTAATTATCAGTATCCTCTTCTCCCATTTATTATATTTATCTCTTTCCTCTCTCTCGTATGTGTCTCTCTGCATCTTCCATTCAGTCTCTTTAAGGGAGCCCACCTCGCTGTTTTTTTCTCTTTC
Organism: Paralithodes platypus; assembly: GCA_032716605.1. Classification (NCBI taxonomy): domain Eukaryota; kingdom Metazoa; phylum Arthropoda; class Malacostraca; order Decapoda; family Lithodidae; genus Paralithodes; species Paralithodes platypus. The sequence goes on along the minus strand of CM064568.1, from coordinate 52,447,976 downwards.
TCTCCCTCTCTCTTTGGCTTGTATCCATTCGGCCCCATTCAGCCTACTGTTTTAAGACGTTTACCCCCATCCAGGTGTCAATATTTTTCTGACGAGCGGTAGCGAGCCAGCATATATATATTTTTGTTTTGACATCAAGCTAAATTTGTACATTTTTCGATAGAAAAATTTCTCCGGCGAAGCCGGATATTTCCATACAATGCTGGCGAGCGATACATCGACACCTGGGTGGGGATAAACGTCTTAAAACAGTTGGCTGAATGGGGCCGAATGGATACAAGCCAGGGAAAGAGAGAAAAGGAGAGAAAGATAAACAAAGCCGGTGACCCCCCCTTAATGGTCTTGGTGATTTATTTTTCTGGTTGAATATATTTGCTTCTTCTCATCCACCCCGATCCTCTCTCTCTCTCTCTCTCTCTCTCTCTCTCTCTCTCTCTCTCTCTCTCACACATACAAGCACATTACTTATTAGGCTATTTTCATTATACACACTTTATAATGTCTTGGCACAGCTGAGAGAGAGAGAGAGAGAGAGAGAGAGAGAGAGAGAGAGAGAGAGAGAGAGAGAGAGAGAGAGAGAGAGAGAGAGAGAGAGAGAGAGAGATTGAGAGAGAGAGAGAGAGAGAGGCATTGACAAGGTGAGTTACTATTTAAAAAAGCTTGAGGTCCATTCCAAGCAGACACTTTAAGGACAATTAAACTAGAAGGAAGCTTGATTTTGCAATATGTGCAAAGCCAAACTTACGAGAGAGAGAGAGAGAGAGAGAGAGAGAGAGAGAGAGAGAGAGAGAGAGAGAGAGAGAGAGAGAGAGGAGGGGATGGAAGTGACAAGAATAGAGAGGAAAGTGAGTCAGGAGGTCGGAGTGTTGGTAGTAGTGGTAGTAGTGGTAGAGGTAGTAGTCACCAAAACTACCACTACTACTACCACAACTACCACTACCACCTAAGCTACCACTACTACCGCAAATATCACTATCACCAAAACTACCACTACTACTAAAACTACCACTACCACCAAAACTACCACTACCACCAAAACTACCACTACCACCAAAACTACCACTACTACCAAAACTACCACTACCACCAAAATTACCACTACTACCACTACCACCAAAACTACCACTACCACCAAAACTACCACTACCACCAAAACTACCAAAACTACCACCAAAACTACCACTACCACCAAAACTACCACTACCACCAAAACTACCAAAATTACCACTACCACCAAAACTGCCATAGCTACCACAATTACCAAAACTACTATTACCACAACTTCTACAACTATCACTACCACCATACCTATCACTACTACCACAACTACTACCACAACTTCTACCTGTACTATAACTACCACACAAGTACCTAATATTACAACCTCTTAAACATACCATCGGTTCAATAATTATTATAGTAACTACCACAACTACCATCACAACCACAACTATTACTGCTACCACCTCTATCACTAACACAAATATCACCAAAGCTACCACTACTGCCATCACTATCACAACTACCAAAACTATGATGGTTCAATTATATAAACTACCCCAAAACCACTACCACTACAACCACTAAGGGGAGACTGGCCGTTTGTTTGGTCTATTAATTCATGTATTCATATATGTGTTTAGTTTCCTCCCTAGACCTCCATCAAACTTAGAAAAACACCCCCTAGACCCCCCTTCAAGATAAATTTGTACATTATTCGGTAGAAAAATGTCCCGGCCGAAGGCCGTTTCCTCTTAAAATTGCAGGCTCGCTTTCGCTCGCCAGGAAATAATCGACACCTAAATGGCACGGAAGGTCTTAAAATTGATAACGAAATGGGGCGAAAGGTGTTAAAATAGACAAACTAATGGGCTGAACGTCTTATAATTTCAAAACTAGTGGGGCTAAACATTAGGGAGGAGGTCCAGAAAAACGGTCTGCCTCCCCTTAATACCACAACAACTCTCATCAATACCACAACTACCATTATATATCACAAGTACCACAATTACAATAACTATCACCACAATTGACCACTTGCGAGTTTCAGGCTATAAGGAAGTTCGACCTGTAAACATCGATATTATAAAAAAAAAAAAAAAAAAAAAAAAAAAAATATATATATATATATATGTAGGTTTCTGATGGATAAACAGTATGTTGAATTGGGTTTTTGTGTATATATATAAATGTACTAACACAGTATTTTAGCTGGTTAATCTGCTAAATATCGATGTCTACAGCTCCAACTTCCTTATAGAATGAAACTCGCAAGTGGTCAATTATCACAACTATCACTATTATGACCTGGGTCTCTGGGTATTTCTCCTGGATGACCTAGATGTGTGTGATTTTTTTTTTTTTTTTTTTCCCTGTTCGGGCTTTGTCTCGAGTTGGCCACCCCCAATATATATATATATATATATATATATATATATATATATATATATATATATATATATATATATATATACTGTATATATATATATATATATATATATATATATATATTACATAATATATATATATATATATAAAAAATAAATAAAAAAAAATATATAAAAAGGGGTATCTGCCAGGGTACATACATATACAGTATACATACATACATACATACATACATACATGCTACTATTATGACCAATACTGTTATAACTACCACAATTGAATCGCCATTGCAACTACCAAAATCACAACAATCACCTCAATAACCACTTACACTAAATATACAAATATAACCTTGTATTAAATACATAGATACAGTAACCGCAATTATACAAGGGAAACTACAACAATCCCAACGACTACAACCATTTCCACCACCACCACTACCACCATCACGAGTCGAAGCCGGCAAATTCTCTCTCTCACTCTCTCTCTCTCTCTCTCTCTCTCTCTCTCTCTCTCTCTCTCTCTCTCTCCTATATATTATGTTTATGTTTATTTTCGCTTCGTCATTTCCTCCTTTTGTGTAAGAGAGAGAGACAGAGAGAGAGAGAGAGAGAGAGAGAGAGAGAGAGAGAGAGAGAGAGAGAGAGAACGAGACAGAGGGAGCATGACAGTTATTGCTTAATACCTTGGTCTCATAACATTACACACACACACACACACACACGCGGAAGTATAAACACACACACACACACACACGGTAACATACTGTACACACACTACACTTAACACACTCACATTTACACTCGCACACACTAATATACACAATCTAAAATCACACACACACACACACACACATTTACATACACTTTTAAGCACATTCACATACATATACATACCCTGATTTACACACACACACACACACACACACACACACACACACACACACACACACACACACACACTTCTCCTTGCCAGCTGGTGCATTGATAGAGACTTAAACATTGAAGTGTCGAACCAGCTGGCTATGTGACCACTACCACGACTATCAAGGCTACTATAACTACTACTACTACACCTAACACAACTACAACCACTATCAAACCTACCCAGACTACCACACACCTACCACAACTAAAATCACAACCAAACCTACCAAAACCACTACACACCTACCACATTCATTGCGGTAGACAGTGCTACCAGACTGTACCATTTATTACATCAGTAGTACAACCAGTTTTACTACCATTACATTTCTTGGCTAGAATAATGACCACAGCTACCTTACTCTCGAGATTAACACAAATATTACAATGGGAAATTCACCACCACTGCCATCATTACCACAACTACCACCAACTCCTATCTCTTTGCCTACCTAACACCACAACTACTAGAACAACCAATATTACCACCACCACCACAGGTAGAACCACAACTACTACTACCACCTCAACTACCAAACCACAATCACCACCACAACGACAACCACCACAACTTCCACCACTACCACAACAACTACCACCACCACAACTGCCACAATGACAACCACCACCACCATAACTACCATCATCAACACCATCATCACAACTACCGTACAACTACCACCACCACTACCACTACCACAACTACCACCACACCAACTACCACAACTACCACACCCACCAACTACCACCACTACCACAACTACCACCACAGGAAGCATCAGAGACAGTGATAAGCGTATGATCCTAATTTTTCCATAGAGACACTAATGGTTCCCAGAATACACAGTCACGTACATGCCAAACGCACACAAATACGTACACACAGGCAGCAACGTACACAAACACACACACACACACAAACACACTCACGCAGATACACCCAAACCCAAACTATATAGTGTATATACACAAACATACACGCATTATGACACACATGTATTAAATATAAATTATTGTACACACACTAACAAGCATTCATACATAATTCTTACTCTCATTCACACACACACTCACACACGGATACACTCTTACCTCATGTGTTCAAATAAACACACACACACGCTCAAGATCTTCCTAAAACACACATGACCTAAATCTTGCCTATCCCCTCACACACACACACACACACACCACACACACACACGATCATGTCCACTCAACAACCTATACACACATATTTACACACAATAAACAAACTGCTAATTGAAACAAATCTCAATCCCAGTCTCTCTCTCTCTCACTCTAACACACACACACACACACACACTCTCTCTCTCACACTCTCTATCTCACACACACACACACACACTCTCTCTCTTTCACACACACACACACACACACACATTAGGGGATATCACTAGTTGAGGGGAAGAAGGGGCTGAGATTATATACGAGAATAATACTAAGAGAGAGAGAGAGAGAGAGAGAGAGAGAGAGAGTGTGAGAGTGAGTGAGTGTGGGTGAGAGTGAGTGAGTGAGTGAGTGAGAGAGTGAATGAGTGAGTGAGTGAGTGAGTGAGTAAGTAAGTAAGTGAGTGAGAGAGAGAGTATATATTTTGTAAAGAGACCTTGAAGCCCCCCCCCAAAGACAATATGACTTGAAGCAGCAGCGACGGTGACCTTGTTTTATAATGGGGTCACCTAAATCGGTCCACGGGTTTATTTATTTAGTGAGGGAAGTGATGGTGGTGGGTAGGTGGTGAGATGGATGGGTGGGTTTGATTGATGGATTGATAGATACATAGGTGGATGGATAGATAGATAGGAATATATATTGTTGCTTATATAGATAGATAGTTGTAGATACTGTTTGAAACGGTTTACTGTTTGATAAGGTCAACTGCTTGAAATGGTCTACTGGTTGAAATGGTCAACTGCTTGAAATGGTCTACTGCTTGAAATGGTCTACTGGTTGAAATGGTCTACTGGTTGAAATGGTCTACTGGTTGAAATGGTCTACTAGTTGAAATGATTTACTGGTTGAAATGGTGTACTGGTTGAAATAGTCTACTGGTAAAAATGGTCTACTAGTTGAAATAGTCTACTGGTTGAAATGGTCTACTGGTTGAAATGGTCTACTAGTTGAAATAGTGTACTGGTTGAAATAGTCTACTGGTAAAAATGGTCTACTAGTTGAAATAGTCTACTGGTTGAAATAGTTTACTGGTTAAGATGGTCTACTAGTTGAAATAGTCTACAGGATGAAATGGTTCTCTGGTTGAAATGGTGTACTGGTTGAAATGGTCAACTGGTTGAAATGGTGTACGGGTTGAAATAGTCTACTGGTTGAAATAGTCTACTTGTTGAAATAGTCTACTGGTTGAAATAGTCTACTTGTTGAAATAGTCTACTGGTTGAAATGTTGTACTGGTTGAGTCGTATGGGATCCGTGTCATTCATATGCTCGATAGACTGTAGACTGTCATGCGGTAGTGTCATGAATGAAGTGACAGTTGTGGTGGTGGTGGGGGTCTGTGTAATGGTGACAGGCATTTCCTGGTGATGTGTTTAGTCAAAATGTATAGTTCGAGTACATATAGTAACATATAGTACATATAGTAACATAAAGTACATATAGTAACATAAAGTACATATAGTAACATAAAGTACACAGTGTAATATATAATACTATTTCTTTCCCTCGTGTAGTACTATGTGCTTCATTAGCATAAGTATCAAATCTGTATCTCATTCACACAATTTGTAATCAAGGGTATTGGCGAACTATTGATTTTGACTTTACGTGGTGATAAGTAATGATCGTGTGAGTTAACTATAGGTGTAATGGTGGTGATAGATGTGTGATTATGAGTCTGGTGACATATTAGTGGTGATAAGAGTGGTGACGAGTGGAGAAGTGTGGTGAAGGCAGGAGTGTGATGATGAGAGGTGTTTGGTAATGAGCGTTGTTTGGTGACAGGTGTGGGTAAACAGTTGTGTGGTGATATATTAGTGGTGTTAATACGTTGTGATGAGAAGAGTGTGGTGATGAGTGTTGTGATGTGACAGGTGTGGGTAAACAGTTGTGTGATGGTAGTTGTGTGGTGATAGCTTAGTGGTGTTAATACGTTGTAATGAGAAGAATGTGGTGATGAGAGTTGTGTAGTGAGTAAACAAGTGTGTGATGGCAGATGTTTGGTGATAGAATGGAGCTAATAATACGCTGTGATGATTAGAGTGCTCGAATTGCAGGTGTAGTGATGACAGATGTGTGCGATGTGAACCTTAGTAATACAGTAACACATACAGCATATGCAGGTGTGTTATGAAAAGTACATTAACAACAGATGTGTAATAAGTAACACCCCGTTCTTAACATTAATCATCAATTACAAATCCCTATGTTCTTGAATAAACTAATGAAAGCATATGGTCCTCCCGGGATTCAAACTCGGGACACCACACCCAGAACATAAGCATCTAAGCCATTACACCACCATTAACAGACGTGATGACAGATGTATTAACGTGACAGGTGTGTGATGACAAGTATGACAGTGACAGGTGTAGGATAACATATGTGTGTAGGCTATGTGTCATTCATCCCAACATCATGACATAACACGGGGAATGACCTACTCCTACATACATCACACGGTTCAAAACTGTTATGTATGATGAACAAGCTTGGGTCATATTAACTACACAACCATTGGAATCTTTGGGTGGATGTCAATGAATGAATGACAGAATGAATGAATAAATGAATGAAAGAATGCATGAAAGAATGAATGAAAGAATGCATGAAAGAATTAATGAATGAATAAATGAATGAAAGAATGCATGACAGAATAAATGAATGAAAGAATAAATTAATGAACGAATGAATGAATGAATGGATGGATGGAAAAACCTAGCCAAGTTCTGAAGCATCTGGGATAAAAGAAGTATAGATAGATAAATAGACAAATAGATAGATACAGAGAAAAAAACAGATATAAATACAGATCAGATACAGAGGTACACAAAAAGGTAAACAGCTGGAAAAATAAACAAGAAAGGTAAACAGCTGGAAAGATAAACAAAAAGGTAAACAGCTGGACAAATAAACAAGAAAGGTAAACAGCTGGAAAGATAAACAAAAAGGTAAACAGCTGGAAAAATAAACAAGAAAGGTAAACAGCTGGAAAGATAAACAAAAAGGTAACAGCTGGAAATATAAACAAGAAAGGTAAACAGCTGGAAAGATAAACAAAAAGGTAAACAGCTGGAAAAATAAACAAGAAAGGTAAACAGCTGGAAAGATAAACAAAAAGGTAAACAGCTGGAAATATAAACAAGAAAGGTAAACAGCTGGAAAGATAAACAAAAAGGTAAACAGCTGGAAAAATAAACAAGAAAGGTAAACAGCTGGAAAGATAAACAAAAAGGTAAACAGCTGGAAATATAAACAAGAAAGGTAAACAGCTGGACAGATAAACAAAAAGGTAAATAGCTGGCAAGATAAGCAAACAAACAGACACACGAGCCAATACTAATCTCCTCACATCATCAACCCCTTGCCTTAACCCTTTCAAGATCCAATACGCATTTCTGCTCTGTTTTCTGGTAATTATTAGACGCTTTTATTCAGATTAGGAAGGGAATATGGAAGTGAGAGGATTGGTTGATATAGTCTTTACCCTTTTAACACCCACAGATCCTTCTTAAGCTACATAAAATCGTCTAATGATAGCCAAAATATACTGCTAAAACGCGTCAGAGCTTCAAGGGGTTAATATACACAGAACAGGTGGCTCAGGAGGAAATAGTTAACCCTTCTACCAGGGCTAACTTCTAGGCTAGGTTCACATAGGTTAAGGGCAGGTGTTTAGTTTCCTCCCTAGACCTCCATCAAGCTTTAATACATACCACCAAGACCCCCCTAAGTTTGGATAGTGTAAGTTAGCCTCGGTTGGGCTCGGTTTGATAAGGTTGGGCTAGGTTTGATTTGGTTGGGCTAGGTTTGATTATGTTGGGCTAGGTTTGATAAGTTGGGCTAGGTTTGATTAGGTTGGGGTAGGTTTGATTAGACAGGGCTAGGTTTGATTTGGTCGGAGTTAGTTTGATTAGGTTGGGCTAAGTTTGATTAGGCTGGGCTAGGTTAGGTTGGGCTGGTTTGATGATGTACATTTAGGTTATATTAACAAAGGTTAAGGAGTAGGTAAGATATGCTCATGTTAGGTTAGGGTAGGATATGATAGGTTGGGCTATACCGAGTTATGTTAGGTTATATGGGGATCGTTTAGGTTAGGCTGGGTCATAAAAATAGAGGGAGTGGCAGGAAGTTGGGGTAATAAAAAACTGTTTGAGTAGACCTACCTACAGGAGCGGAACAGGGGGCGCTACCAAGGGCCTCACGGGTACTAGTGACGCCCTTAGAAGGCCCCGTAGTGGCAAAGGGCGAACTAGGGGGGTTTCCTAAGGGCCTAAGGCTTACAGGGGTGCCCTTAGGATACCCCAAGGTGGCAGAGGTTAAGGGGCGCTTCCTAAGGGCCTGAGAATATCTAGGGGCGCCCTAAGGAGACCCCAAAATAAAATAATAAATAAAAGGGGGCGTTCACTAAGGGTCAGGGGAAACCTAGGGGCGCCCGTAGGATACCCCAAGTCGATAGAGGGAGAAATAGGGGGTTCCAGATGCCCTTAGTGACAGGAGGTGGCCCTTAGGATAGCCTGAAGGGGGCGCAGAAGGAAGGTGTGGCTGAGAGAGAGTGAGGGTAGGGGGAGAGACAGCAGCAATACGTCTTTCCTCTTCACCGTGCCAAAGGGAACTACCTATAAACCCATGCCAGAACCAAAACGTGCCGCGGATAGCCCCCTCCTCCTCCCTCCCCTCCCTCCCCATCGAGAAATCTGCCATATACCCACGCCCTCGCTCGCTCCATCTCTCTCTCGCTCCCTTACACGCCCACACAGACACGTATCAAGGCCAAGGGAGGGGAGGAGGAGGGGGGGATTGAGTGGGGGGTGGTTAGGTTTGGAAGGCATCGGGGGGCGCATGGAGGATTTATATATAGTTCAGGTATACTCCACCACCACCGCTGCCCTCTCCCCCTCCTCCTCCTCCCATACCCTGCCTTTACCTCCTACCCCTACCACTACACCCCTATACCCTATCAATGCCCTCTACCTCTATGTTTACCTCTAACCTCTAACCTCTATGTCATGCCCTTACTACCACCTCTACCACTCTTGTTTCCCTTACCCCTACATATACAGTATATACCTCTAACTTCCTTCCCCCTACCTTATGCACCTACCCCTACCTGTACCTAAACCTCTGCCCTTACCCTGCCTATGCCCCCTACCCCTACCACCATCTCTACTCCTCTATACCCTGCTGATACCCCCTTACCCCTCCCCGCCATACCTAGACCTATACCCCTACCACCACCTCAACCCCTCCATACCCTGCCGATACCCCCTTACCCCTACCTATACATATAACCCCCTCCCCCCATACCTAGACCTGTACCCCTACCACCACCTCAACTCCTCCATACCCTGCTTTTACCCCCTTACCCCTACCTGTACATATAACCCCCCCCCCATACCTAGACCTCTATCCCTACCACCACCTCAACCCCTCCATACCCTGATGATACCCCCTTTCCCCTACCTGTACATATTACTCCCTCCCCCCACACCTACACCTGTACCCCTACCACCACCTCAGCTCCTCCATACCCAGCTGATGCCCCCTTACCCCCCCCCCCCCCCTAACGTATGCCTCTGATACGACCCCGAACTAGTATCGCAACGGGCCAATTCCCTAGCCCTTAAATTACCCCACCACCGGCTGTCACCTGCAAGATTCGAACCCACGTCAGACCGTCACCTAGACAGAGCAAGGGGTCTTAACAGGTGACGGAAGACACGGTGTTTGTCTAGTTTATTCACACACACATACACACACACATACACACACATTAGGAATTTATGATACCTTCACATTCTCACTATCACACTAAGCAATACACTACACAAACATACTAAAATAGTACCATATTTCCACACTATCACACACACACACCTACACTGATTTTATAGTCAACCCAGAACCCCAGCTTACAATCAATAAACTCCTTAAAACATCCCCTTTCAACCCCTGATCAGCGTTATTTAAACCTAAATGTAGCCCCATACTATTTAAACCTAAATGTAGCCCCATACTTTTTAAACCTAAATGTAGCCCCATACTATTTCTCTCAGTTGATGAATAGCACTCACATTTTCATCAATTGTTTCATTAAATTAAACTGTGTCAACCCCTGCACAACCCTCCCTGGCTCAAAACCCTTTAAATTGAGGCCATAGTTTTTAAATCTATTTCATCTACCGCAAATCAAGTTAAATTAAATTAAGTAGAATCTATTGGTATCAGAATTAAAATATCTCAAACATCCTCTCCAAACTTATTATTAACCTATACACCCGCATACGATTTTTAAAATCGCCAAACTAATGGGGCGAACGTCTTAAAATCTCAAAACTAGTGGGGCTAAACATGAGGGAGAAGGGGAGAAAGGTCTAATTATACTACATCTCCCACCATCCGCATCATTTCCCAGAGTCCCAACAAATCCTTACTTTTCCCATGACTAAGAATTCTATCCCTTTATTCCCTTCCTCATTCCTCTACACATTCCCCCTCACATTCCTAGACAATCGACTCCAGTGACTAAAGGTTTCTATAAGTGATTTGCCAAGCCACTTTCAGACCATTTACGATCAATTAGGCTATACGCTTTAGTTATACATATTATATATTATTTGTTAGATTATTTTGTATTTGTGGTTCCTCTTAGTATATCAAGTGTATATAACTATCTATATATCTGTCTATCTATATATCTGTGTCTATCTATCTATCTATCTACACACACACACACACACACACTTAAACTAAATGGCTATATATTACTGACAATATGAAGGAACACTAGCTACAAACAGTATTACCTTTAGTGTCCTTCTTTCACATATGACGAATAGGAAGAGATAAATAGATAACTGGATAAATAATTAAATAGACAAAAAAGTAGAAATGTTCCTCCAAGCCTCCATCTATTTCTACTTCTTCTCTTTTACCCCCAACTAAATCTGGTCTCCTCCAAAAAATCCCCAGGTAAAACACACCAGCTTAGTTATCAGAGTTTCCCATCGTGACTCATTGAAATTGTCTACCAACATATTTTCCCGTTTTCCCTCGGGTTTTCTTTCTCTGTTTACGTCTCTCTCCCTCTCTCTCTCTCTCTCTCTCTCTCTCTCTGTATCCATCTCTCTCACTCTCACTCTCACTCTCTCTCTCTCTCTCTCTCTCTCTCTCATATTCATTATCTACCATTCAGTACAAACCCCAACACTCTGAGGCACCTTGTTGCTTATGGACATGCTGTATTATGTGTGTGTATGTGTATATGTGTATGTGTGTGTGTGTGTGTACGGATTGTATATAAGTCACCCGTACAACTCTCCCCGTTTTCTTTGGCTCTGTTTTCTTTGACTTCTTTACGATTCTTCCCATGTTCTGTTGCCTGTGCTCGTAATTTGTGTTCGACTCGTCCCATTTTTTGTTGCCTAATTTCATTCATCTGTTTTCACATTGTTTTATCTGGTAATATATTAACTTTACTCATGATCAAGCTATAACGTAAGATAATGAGGCTTAGCAACACTATAATGTTACAACTGAACACATTATTATATTATAACAAATATATAATGGCACTGCTTTAGCAACGGAACCCTGCTCTCAAAGTAAGTATACCAGAAATAATGAACCCTAACCTCTGTAACTCATAAAGGGCTAGAGCAAATGAGCTGTAAATATTCACACCTATTCCCTGGCTGACCCTTCCCAATTGGTAGCAATATTAGCTCGACTACTCTTGTCGTTTGTGAGTTATAGAGGTTAGTGGTCAAGAGTTTTGGCCTACTTATTTGGAACAGGGTATAAACAATTATTAACCCCTTCTGTACCGGCGACGTATGTTGTATTTTATTCTAGCATTATTTAGACGATTTTATGCAGCTTAGAAAGGATCTGTGGTAGTTAAGAGGGTTGATTGAGATAGTTGGAAGCCTTATAATTGCTAAAGATCCTTCCTAAAGTGAACAAAATCGATTAGTAGGAGCCAGAATAAAATTAAAAGACGTCGCCGGTATAGAAGGGGTTAAAATAATATAAACACAACAGAGCTATTTTTGTTCACTAAACATGTGAGAGTAAGGCTGCGTAGGTAATATGTGTAAGTATGTATGTATATTTTAACACACGTGTGTGTACGTATATTTTCATAGTTTGGCTTCTTTACGTGTGTGTGTGTGTGTGTGTGTGTGTGTGTGTGTGTGTGTGTGTGTGTGTGTGTGTGAAAGAGAGATAGTTGACGTTTTCTTTCCATTACTTTCCCCCTTTCTCTCTCTCTCTCTCTCTCTACACATATATTTGTGAATGTCTTGTCTCTCTCTCTCTCTCTCTCTCGTACCAAAACAGTGACTCCCTCAATTAGAGAGAGAGAGAGAGAGAGAGAGAGAGAGAGAGAGAGAGAGAGTGTGTGTGTGAGTGGGAGGATTGAAAAAAGTATATTAAACGATAAACGATAATGAGTCAATAAGTAATCAATTATGCATGAATCACATCCACAACAAAATCAATATTAACAAACGTTAATTAAAGCACACCTGTATATCCACGTGTGCAATCCTTGGGTACAGTGTTTCATGCAAATATAACTAAGCATCACTAAATACTATGTGTCGAGTTCATAGGTAACCAGTGTCTATCAGAGAAACGATTTTAAATATTGATCTAAAGGTTTTCATGTAATATTTTGTTTTGATTTTGAGGTGGGGTGAGGGGGGATAGATGAGTATTTAGATGGATTTTGTGGGGCGTTGGGGGTGGGGGGTTATCAGATGTTGGTCAAAAGTTAATGGTTTCAATTCGGGTTCCAAATAAAGGTAAAGGTGCCGTTTTAAACACTCACTCACCTGACCAAATTTTGTCGAAATCCGACGACTAGCTTTTGAGAATTTCTGCTTCAATTCATTCAAAAGATAACAAACATTGAGAAGGACGGTAACACTATCTCTGCCCTAACTAGATAACAATGATAACTTTGTATATAAGACGTTACCTTAGTAGTTGTGGTGGTGGTAGCGGTGGTAATGGCGGTGGATTGGCCTCCATCACTGGTCACTCCCCTGGGGATACATTAACCACACATTAAACACATATGTAGGATAAATATAGAAATTAATATACACTAAAATAATTTATTATATGAATTAATTCATACATGTCTCACTCCGGATTCATAATATGTCATTATGATTACGTATTCAATATTACACAACTATATGCCGGTGTAATAGTTACTCCACTGCTGAGTCAACCGATCAAACACAAATCTATTTATAGAATGGAAATCGCGAGTGTATGACATTATGCTGTACTGGTCCAATTTTATGTAACAAATCTCAAAGTAATTAAATAACACCCAGAGTGCATTAAATAAAGCTACTGTACTGCCCTGTGAAACCCTGCAAGCTTGAGTGGCGTGAGAATCTTTGAAGTCAGCCAATACACATCAACTCACACACAGAAACACACTCAGACACACACACGCACAAGCAACCCCTCCCCCCTCAAACACACACACACACACATATACCCCTCCCCCCACTACACACACACACACACACACCACATATACACGCGCACATAAGCACACCGACTCGTGAGAATTTTCGAGTCACCTTGCAAGCTGAACCAGTAATCTGCACCACAAACCGAGACTCAGGAATGTCGGAGTTTTGCAAGGACGTGTGTGTTGCAAAGTCGGTGTTTATGTTGCTCTGGTTTGGCAATAACGGGGGTGGAGGGGGGGAGTGTTTGGCCTTGGGGGGACCTTGTGAGGGGTTATAGGAGGGGAGGTTGATGGGTGTTATACAAATGGATCATGTACGGAGGGATAAAGTGGAGATAAAACTCGAGTATAATAGAGAGGGATGCTATAAGTACAACACAACAGTTATCGTATGAACCTGAGAGAGTTACTGAGAGAGGGAATATATACTGTATATACGGTATATTATATGCTGTGTAATCTTGAGACATTATATTTTTTGCGAGTAACCTAAAGAGCTATCTCGAGGTGGATATTGATGTCTTAGAAGGGACCTTGATACAGAAATAGAAAGGGAACTTGTGTGAAAATAGAGATATATTTGTGAGTAATATGCATATTATCGTTGAGAGTAATGTGCAGGAGGACCTTAAACTAGCAACTCACCTAATGCCCATTAATGGCCTCAGTCCTCTCTTGACCCCAATAGTAATCACGCATCTCATTAGCTGACACACTTAATATTCACCAATGAACCCTCTCGTCTCCCTTACCGAATCTCTATTTACCCATCAGACTCATTCAGAACCTGGACCATGAGGATGCGATTGCACAAAGAATAATCCTCTGAATTTTCTACCAAATCTCCAATATATTTAGCATCACCAACTAACCATTGAACATTCAAGGGCACTTACATTGATGATGCGGTTTTTACCACCCTGCTCAAGAGCAGGGCTAGGGTGGGTGCCCTGGTGTTTTAGGGACTTCAGTGGACAGTTGCTACAAATTGCCAGACCGTGCCATCCACCAAAGCACTGTTGTCTGCCAATAACACACACAGGCTGGCCAGAGCCTCGAACCCTCGATCTCTCGGTTTACAGGCATTCTACCAACCACACTGCGGCCTATGAACCAATGAATAGGTTCATGAGCCATTCAACTTCCCTGCAGACTTTCCAATTGCCCTCATTTACATCCTCCCCAATCAACATTTTGACTCACTTAGGCCGGAGTCATATGAGCACTGTTATTCCATCAATATAGATGGCCAACTTAAGTTTGTTATTCGTTTGCGCTGTTATATAATTCTGCTTTAATACTAACACCCTGTAACTCACCTGGCCGACTCATTTAGTGAAGAGGATGCCATCATGGATTCGACTCCCGACATGAGGACCTGGGCTCCGAGGAACCGATTCAGCAAGGAACGGGCTTGGTCGTCCGATGTCACCTTAGCTTCGTGGTCCACTGCAATAGGAAGGAAGAGTTAGATGGGAGTTCTGAATAGTAAATAGATAAAAAAAAATAAAAAATAAAAATAAAAAATAAAGTACATACTTCTTCAAGGTATCGCCAAAGGATTAATTGGTTAATTC
Organism: Paralithodes platypus; assembly: GCA_032716605.1. Taxonomy (NCBI): domain Eukaryota; kingdom Metazoa; phylum Arthropoda; class Malacostraca; order Decapoda; family Lithodidae; genus Paralithodes; species Paralithodes platypus. The sequence continues at coordinate 52,432,392 of CM064568.1, read as the reverse complement.
ATACAATATATATCTTAAGGCATTGATGAAGACTATATAATTATGTAAGTGCAGTGAAAATGAGTATTGAATTATACTGTATAGTTCAGCTTATATGGATATGGTAGTGTAATTTGCATATAGAGTATATAAAATCCTTTGTAGTGAAGTTTTGTAAAAAATCGACATTGTCTAGATACTAACCAACTGATGCCCCCTAACGTAATAATATGATTAAGATAGATACACATAATTGTTTTGTAGTAAGCATGTAAACACATTAGATATTATTAGGGCTATTTTTTAGTTACAGAGGTTAGCGATCAAGATTTCTGGTCTACCTACAAATGAATGAACTATAGTTAATTTTCTTTACTCTGTAATTTCAATCAAAGGAAGATGTGAATATAATCGATTATTTTATATAATTATTATTTGTATATAGCCTTGGTCATTTTATGAAGGTGTAGTATAATGACATACAGTTATACTACAGACAATCTTAATCTTATATGTTGGCGTATTAGTTTAATATCCATGTATTTAGAGTAGTGATATAGTGAAGAGAGATATAGGTATAGTGTGTGGATGGTAATAGAGAGATAGGTATAGTGTGTGGATGGTAATAGAGAGATAGGTATAGTGTGTGGATGGTAATAGAGATAGATATAGTGTGTGGATGACAATAGAGAGATACGTATAGTGTGTGGATGGTAATAGAGAGATAGGTATAGTGTGTGGATGGTAATAGAGATAGATATAGTGTGTGGATGACAATAGAGATATAGGTATAGTGTGTGGATGGCAACCAGCTGACGCCTCTCAACGCACTGTTGGCTTCGGGAAAACACCAGACTTCACGCTTCACTGAGGGGTCGCTACACTCATGCTGCTCCTGTCTACTGTTGCTCTCTCATGCTGCTCCTGTCTACTGTTGCTGTTGCTCTCTCATGCTGCTCCTGTTTACTGTTGCTGTTGCTCTCTCATGCTCTCACTCATGTCGCTCCTGTCTACTGCTGCTGTTTCTCTCTCATACTCTCAGTCATGTTCTTGTCTATACTGTTGATGTTGCTCTCTCATGCTCTCACTCATGCTGTTCCTGTCTACTGTTGCTCTCACATGCTGTTCCTGTCTACTGTTGCTGTTGCTCTCTCATGCTCTCACTCATGTTCTTGTTTACTGTTGCTCTCTCATGCTCTCACTTATGCTCCTGTCTACTGCTGCTGTTGCACTCTCATTCTCTCACTCATGCTAGTACTACACTCAAGCTTAGGGCTAAGCTAACTAGACTCATATATTAGGTTAGGGTCTACTCTATATAATTCAGTATACTACTACACTCACTACTTAAAAGTTGATTCATAGGGTTACACGTTATATTTATTGAAAGTTTAATGTCCTATTTCCTATTTTGTGAGTTAGGGTGGGCTGCTCATTTACTAAATATCTGGTTAATTGAATGGCTGCATTGACTAAATGACTGACAGTTTTGGTGGTTGCACTGACTGACTGACTGACTGCACTGACTGACTGACTGGATAACTTCACTGACTGACTAACTGGATAACTTAACTGACTGACTGATTGCACTGGCTAACTGGATAAATGCACTGACTGACTGACTGTATGACTGCACTGACTGACTGATTGTGTTGCTGACTGATGCTCTTCATCCTAACACTTATCATCTTATTCTGTGTTAGGATATACTATTATTTCCTTCTTCACTTGGCAATATTTATAAATATTTAAAGTAATGCTACTCACCCCTTCGAGCTATAACTCATTATACATGCTACCGTCTTCACTCTACGCTATTCAATATTTTCTCTGCAACTGTCATATGTAATGCTATACTCATACTACGAGTCTTTCTTCATATTGCCCTTATTCTCAGTGTCGTCATATTATAATACACTCTTCACTTAACGCTTCTATCGGATTAAGCACAGCAGATCAATTGGTCAGCCGACTCTTCCCAAACGGTAGATATGTTAGTTTGGATTTTATTTATTTTTTTATTTTTTTGGAGATATAGAGGTTACAGTAGTTGTCAATACTTTTGACCTAATCATACTGGATAGACTATAGTGCGCCTACATTAACGCTAGACCTCTCGTATCCTGCAGTAACCTGCACCAGTGGTGAAGCTAGACCTTCCTCGCTACATAGTAGATTTTGATTTTACGCTACACCCGTTCCCACACGTCAAACAATTTAATGCACTGTTCGCTCTGAGATATTTCATTTACGCTTCATGCGTTTCATGCTCTATCGTTCGCCATGAAAATATCGACACCTAAATGACACGAAAAGTCTTAATATTGACAAAGAAATGGGGTGAAAGATCTGAAAATCGTCAAACTAATGGGCCATACGTAATAAAACCTGGAAAATACTGGGGCTAAACATGAGGGAGAAGGGGTCCAGAAAAACGACCTCATGGAGTATTTTGCTGTGAGATACTGTATACGCTACACGCTTCACCAAGGGCTCGCTTTTACTTCCATTATCCAAACTCTCACCTTTCAATTTCACGCTACACCTCCTTTCTAGTGGCAACTGTAGTCTGTTCATTATAAGTTGGCAAGTCATAGTGGAGATGGGTCATTTTGCTTGGCCCCCTTCTCCAATAGTTTTAAGATTTTAAGATGTTTGCCCCATTAGTTTGTCGATTTTAACACCCATTTCTTTGTCAATATTAAGACCTTTCGTGCCATTTAGGTGTCGATTTTTTTCCTGGCGACGAGAGCGAGCCTGTAATTTTAGAAGGAATCGGCCTTCGTCCGAGACATTTTTCTACCGAAAAATTTACAAATCTATCTTGAAAGGGGGTCTAGGGTTTGTTTTTTAAGTTTGATGGAGATCTAGCGAGAAAACTAAACAATATATACAGTATATTTAAATACAAATACATGACCAAAAACAAGCACTACCCCCTTAATCCAAACCTATATATAAATCATATAGGGCTAGAGCAAATGGGCTGTAAATGTCCACACCTATTCATTATATATAGGTCAGAAATCATTAATCCAATCCTCTATATATCAAACAGGGCTAGAGCATATGGGCTGTAAACTCCCACATCTATTCCCTGACTGACTCTTCCCAAATGATAGACATATTACCTCGAATTCTATAGATTTTGGTTATATATTAGAAGAGGTTAGGGGTCAATAAATATGAAGTAAAAGAAAACGATGATGCTGATGGCAATGAATAAAAAAATAAAAATAAAATAATAATAATAATAATAATAATAATAATATAACAACGTATAGTAAATGATAATATTGCAACAAAAGTAAATAATTTTTATGCTCACCTCCTTGCCAAGCTTCTCAAAACAAAATACTTGGAAATAATGGATGATAGTTGTATACAGTTTCTCGTAATTTCTCGTGTTATCTCGTTGTAAGTTGTTCTCTTTTTGCAGTGGAGTTCGAGCGAGGTATCAAAATATTGTCTTTTAATAAAGTTTACGTATTATTGACGTTTGTACCAGTGACGTAATAGATGTATCTTAGCTGATTATACGTGTTTTTAATTAATTTGTAAACCGTTCTGCAGTGTTGATAATCGTCGTATTTGTTTGTCTTTTTCTGTAAATATTTGCGTTTCTAATCAATTTCAGTAGTTTGTGTTGGCATTCTGTTTCGGTAAAGTCAAGAACCGGTAAATATATGTGTGCTTATTATGTATGCAGAACATTTAGAAACGCTTCGCTGCTGCACAAATAGCCTTCACTAGTTTACGATTGGCTTCAGTTGTGCTTCAGTATAGTTTGGTTGGTTGCTTCAGCTTCATGAACCCTTTCGGTACCGGCCACGTCCTTTTTATCATATTCTGGCTACTATTAGACGATTTTATTCAGCTGAGGAAGGATCAGTGGTAGCTAGATCATAAGAACATAAGAACATAATATCGCGGGAAGCTGCATAAATGAATTAAACTGCATACATGGATTAAATGAGATAGTCTGTAGCCTTTCAATTGCTAAAGGTCCTTCCTAAGCTGACTAAAAAATATTAGATCGTTGCCAGAATACAACGAAAAGGATGTCGCCGATACAGAAGGGGTAAATATTCATCTCAGGGTCGTTTCAGAAATTTCAGATTGTTCTACGACGCAGATATAATAGTTTCAGGATAGCTTCAGATTTGTTCAGATTGTTCTATGGGCATTTCAGCAGGTATTTAATATATTCACTGAAATGTATTTATTAAATATTGTATGAGGTTTTTAGCCTTCTATATCTACTGCGATCGTTTTTTTTTTTTTTTTTTTTTTTTTTTTCTATGTGAGTGAGGGAGACAAAAGGCAGAACTGCCTGTAGAGAGTGCCTCCCCCAAAGTTGAAAGAGAGACAGGGCCAAAATCAAGGGACGTTCGAGCCAAAATTCCTGGACACACGGAGTTTGAAGCAATTTAAGTCATAGGAGGAGAGAAAGACAAATTCTGGGAGAGAGTTCCAGAGCTCAGCTGTTGAATAGAAGAAAGACTCAGAGTAACGTTTCACTCTTGGGTTGGAGAGTTGCACAGAGTAGGGGTGGGATTGTGTTGCAAAACGGGTACCACGTACCCTACGTAGAGGAGGTGGTATACACTGGGAGAGCTCTGAGGAGCACTGATTATTGTAGTAGCGATAGAATAACGAGAGAGATGCAACATTGCGGCGAAGAGAGAGAGAGTTTGCAGAGAATTGGTGAGTAGGCGGGAATTAATGATACGACAGGCCTTCCTTTCTACTTTGTCTAGAAGTGCGGTGTGAAAGGATCCTCCCCACACATGTGAACAATAGTCAATACAAGGACGCACTGTGCCCCTGTACAGAGCAAGAAGCTGTGCAGGGGTAAAGAACCCCTTGAGGCAGTTGAGCACACCCAGCTTCTGGGAGGCTGCCTTAGCAAGACTGGTAATGTGGTCCTTCCAAGTGAGAGCTGAAGAAAAAGAGACACCAAGAATATTGAGAGAAGATGAACGATTGATTTTTGTATTGTTGAAGAATAAGGGATAGTCCACTGGGAGTTCCAGACGGGTAGATAGATGGAGAAATTGGGTTTTGGAAGCATTAAAGGTAACAAGATTTTCTCTGCCCCATAGTAGTTAAATCAGAAGATAAGTGTTCTATGGCTTCATTACATTTGTCTTTGAGGGATTGCTGGCTGGGGCGTTCTGGAAAACTAATCGAGTAGTGTAAGGTAGAATCGTCTGTGTATGAATGGATGGGACTGGAGGTACAGTTGAGAAGATCGTTTATGAAAATTAGAAAGAGAATAGGAGATAGTAAATGATGTTTCAGCTTATTCAATGATGTTTCAGCTTATTCAATGTTGTTTCAGCTTATTCAATGTTGTTTCAGCTTATTCAATGTTGTTTCAGCTTATTCAATGATTTTTCAGCTTATTCAATGTTGTTTCAGCTTATTCAATGTTGTTTCAGCTTATTCAATGATGTTTCAGCTTATTCAATGTTGTTTCAGCTTATTCAATGTTGTTTCAACTTAGTACACATTGTTTCAGCTTATTCAATATTGTTCAGATTGTTCAATGTTATTTAAGCTTATTTAATGTTGTTTCAACTTATTCAATGTTATTTCAGTTTATTCAATATTGTTTCAGCTTAATTGATATTGTTTCAGCTTTTTCAATGTTGTTTCAGCTTATTCAATGTTGTTTCACCTTATGCAATGTTGTTTTAAGCTTATTCAATGTTGTTTCAGCTTAGTTAATATTGTTTCAGTTATTTAAGCTTAATATAGTTTCAGCTTATTCAATGTTGTTTCCGGGTGGCTGTTTCAACGTGTCTGTTTCACTGGCTAAGGAGACACTGAGGGAGGCATGACCGTATGGGGAGAGAGTGGGTGTGTGTGTGTGTGTACGTGTGGGTGTGTGTGTGTATACGTGTGGAGTGTTGGAACAGAAGGCTGTGTTGGGTATTATAAGGCGAAGCGAGGTAGGTGGGTAGGTGAGGGTGGGGAGGGTGGGGAGAGAGCCGGGAGGTGGGCGGGTGGGGGGTGGGTGGGAGGGTGGGGGGGGGGGGGGGAGGAAAGGGAAAAAGAGGGAGGTGAGTTTTTTTTTATTTTTTTTTATTTTTTTATTTTTTTTATTTTTTGTGTAGGGTAGGAAAGGGGAAAAGAGGGAGTGAGTGGGAGTGAGTGGGATAGGGGGTAGAGGGGAGTTACTGGGTGAGTGGGAGAGGGAGAGGGAGTGAGTGGGATAGGGGGTAGAGGGGAGTTACTGGGTGAGTGGAAGAGGGGGAGTTGCTTGGTGAGTGGGAAAGGGGAAGTGGTGGAAAAGAGAGGAAGGTGGAGTGGGAGAGAGTTTAAGAGGGAGTGAATGAGTGGGAGAGAGGGGAAGTGAGGGGAGAGTGGGAGAGAGTGGAAGTGAGAGGAGAGGGGTGGAAGAGAGGAAGAGAGAGAGAGAGAGAAAGAGAGTAAGCAAGAGGGAGAGAAAGTGTATATGAAGAAATAAAACTATACTTATATTTTAACTGCGGAGAGAGAGAGAGAGAGAGAGAGAGAGAGAGAGAGAGAGAGAGAGAGGCACTGTGTTTGTTAGAGCCAGAGAGTGAACCAGGTGGTGCCATTTCTGTTATACACACATACACTTACATACGCACACACACATACTTACATACACACACACACACTTACCTATACACGCACATACTCACACACACACACACACACACACAGTTACCTATACACGCAGATACGCACACACACATACTTACATACACACACACACTTACCTATACACGCACATACTCACATATATTTGCTCACAGATATTTTTTTGTTTTTACTTACACACACACTTTTAGAAATATACTCTCACACACAAAAACACACATACATACACCCCCACACGCACATTTACACACATACACACATAATTAGTCTCACACACATGTACAAACACACATTCTGTAACTCAAAATACACATACCATAAAATAACACTGATTCACTCTTGCATATACTGTACACACGCACTTCATAAATACACGTGAGATGTAAACATACAGGTAGACACAGGTACACATACTTACATGGTACATACTTAACAACACACACACACACACTGCGTTATACGAGCCATATATGAAGGGACGGTGTGGTTAGACAGATACCCACACAATCTCTCTCTCTCTCTCTCTCTCTCTCTCTCTCTCTATGTGTGTGTGTGTGTGTGTGTGTGTGTGTGTGTGTGTGTGTGTGTGTGTGTGATGTATGTGGTTTTATTATTTGCAAAGGTAACTATATTAGGTATGTACTACCTAATAGTACATTTGTCGGTAAACTACGTATGAAGTGTGAACCAATGTACTTACCTGTCTATCTATCTATCTACCTATCAATCTATCTAGGCCTGATTCTGTAAGTCACAAGGGATGAAAACCGCATACCTAACCCTGCGACGTTAACCCTTTAACAAAATAATAAGACTGACCTGCTTCGGTGGCTCCCATTCTGGAGAGGACATCGGTGATTCCCGAGACTTTACTCCTGTCCTCGAGAAAGCTGCGTCCCTCCCTCATCTCGCTATTGTCCTCGAGTTGTCTGTTGGAGGTGAAGGTGGAGCTGGAACTGGCCTCGACGGTGGCGCTGGAGGAGGAGGTCACTTGTCTGTTCTCTGTGGGGGGTTGGAGGTGGAGTTAGAGAGGGTTGGAGTGTTAGCTTTAGAGGGTCACTTGAGCTGATCTCATGGGTAGGTTAGTTAGAGGTGATTGAGCGCGTGTGTGGATGATGATGGTTGTGGAATATACAGTAGATAGGCAGGTAGGAAGGTTGATGATGATGATGGTTGTGGAATATACAGTAGATAGGCAGGTAGGAAGGTTGATGCAGCAGTTAAAAGATAAAATATAATATATATAAATAAATAAATCAAATAAAGGTGTGTTGATGCCCTCGAGGTGTCTGGTAGAGCTGGACTTGGATTGGAGGATGAAGTGACATCTTTGATCTCTGTGGAGGGGTTACAATTACAGCTTAGCATTAATAAGAGGGGAAAGAAAGGAAGGGAGGTCGTACTATAAGAGGGGAAAGAAAGGAAGGGAGGTAGTACTATAAGAGGGGAAAGAAAGGAAGGGAGGTAGTACTATAAGAGGGGAAAGAAAGGAAGGGAGGTCGTACTATAAGAGGGGAAAGAAAGGAAGGGAGGTGGTACTATAAGAGGGGAAAGAAAGGAAGGGAGGTAGTACTATAAGAGGGGAAAGAAAGGAAGGGAGGTGGTACTATAAGAGGGGAAAGAAAGGAAGGGAGGTGGTACTATAAGAGGGGAAAGAAAGGAAGGGAGGTCGTACTATAAGAGGGGAAAGAAAGGAAGGGAGGTAGTACTATAAGAGGGGAAAGAAAGGAAGGGAGGTAGTACTATAAGAGGGGAAAGAAAGGAAGGGAGGTCGTACTATAAGAGGGGAAAGAAAGGAAGGGAGGTGGTACTATAAGAGGGGAAAGAAAGGAAGGGAGGTGGTACTATAAGAGGGGAAAGAAAGGAAGGGAGGTGGTACTATAAGAGGGGAAAGAAAGGAAGGGAGGTAGTACTATTAGTGAGTGAAGGAGGGTAGTGGTTTCGAGTGACAGGTATATAGATGGATTTGCATGAACGTTCATAGAGGGAGGGGGGGAGTTAAGTGAATACGATAAATACACTATAAAGAAAGATGAAAAGTTTAATATATATAAATGAGAGAGAGAGAGAGAGAGAGAGAGAGAGAGAGAGAGAGAGAGAGAGAGAGAGAGAGAGAATTGCGATAATAAGATAAATAGTAAGGTAGCAAAGGAAAATAAATATAAAAATAGTTAATTAGCCAGGGTCAAGAGGTGAAGGTAGGATGACAGAACCCCCCCCCCCCCCCCCCCCCCTCACACACTATAGACAAAAACAGACAGGGAGTGTATTGGACAGTTACATAGGGGTGGACAGGGGTGAAGGACAGTGGGTAGAGGATTGACGGAAACAGAAAAAAAATCCCTCCAGTCAGATTTATATTTACAAACAGACAGACAGACATATAGACAGAGAGAACGATAGGGAGAGAGAGAGAGAGAGAGAGAGAGAGAGAGAGAGAGAGAGAGAGAGAGAGAGAGAGAGAGAGAGAGAGAGAGAGAGAGAGAGAGAGAGAGAGAGAGATCTACACTAGCTTTAATAAGGATAGACAGACTGGATAGGGGTAATGGACAGTCTGAATGGGAGGCTGGGACGGGAGTGGAGAGGGAGGTGGTGGAAGAGTGGAGGGCTCTGTCTGTCTGTCTGTCTATAAAAGGAAGGGATAGCATTACGTGGTGACTTGGGGTAATAGGGGATAGATAGATAGATAAATAGATAGATTGTTATAGAGCTAGATAGATAGGTAAGTAGGCAGACAGATAGTTTGATTGGTAGATAAATAAATAGATAGATAGATAGATAGATAGATAGGCAGATATTTAGGTAGATAAATAGTTATATGGATGGATACATAGAAACTTAAGTCGATGGCAAAATAATTAAGTCGATAGCTAAATTAATTAATATATGTAGATAGACAGATAGATACAGTAGATAGATATATATATATAGATAGATAGACAGACAGATAGACATAGATAGATGGGTTTATAATGGGTAGAGACTGAATAATGGACAGATCCGTCTGGCTACTAAAATAAGCTATAGCACTTTTTCTGGGTACTGTGGGCACGTAGGAGGTAGTTAGGTAAGAGAGAGAGAGAGAGAGAGAGAGAGAGAGAGAGAGAGAGAGAGAGGGGGGTGTATGGGGTCAAGGTAAAAGTGGTGTGAGTTTAGGTATTAAGAAATCTGTTAATTAATACTTCCTAATTAAATAATAATAATTGAGTAGTAAATTATGTTTAAAATATCTGTAATTCTTAACTCAAATAGAAGTGTGACATATTCCTTGCCATAACAAAGTACCGGTAATATTATTGAAGAAGTAAAATAAAAACATACATGATATGTATCCATTACGTTAATTTTAAAGACCATATTATTGTGTTTTGCAATACATAGCGATGTTGTTTAAGTGTCAGAGTTACACAGGAAAGCTAGTCCTTAAACAAAATATAATATCATATTTATCTTAATGACGTGTATATATTAACGTGTATATATTAAACGTTAACAATAGCACTCTTTAATTTTGAGTACAATATTAATTCGTACTATGCATATTTAATAAATAATGTTATATAAATAGCCAATTTTAGCAAAACAAGTGTTCATTCCTCAAATTAAAGGACCTTGGCCAAATTGTCCTTGAGTGTAGAGAGTCCTTATAGAGAGTCCTTCAACCTTTTATAAGTAGCGTTAAGTAATCCTGAATATGTGACAGTTTAAGTGTGTGTGTGCGTGTGTGTGTCAGATAGATATGTAGAATCTGTGTGTATGTTTAAGAGAGGGTGAGTGAGTTTGAATATAGTGTGTGTGTGTGTGTGTGTGTGTGTACTTACTCTAGTTGTATTGCAGGAGTGAGCATGCTCGTTATTTCCCGCCTCCTATATGTGTAGGTGTTATATGTATCGTTGGAATGGCTGTGGATGTGTGTGTAGTCTGTATTTTTAGCCAATTGGCGACATCGGAAACGAAGGCTTAGGGTGGATCTGTATGGTATCATTCTCACTATAGACTGTACCGTCTCGCCCGAAGGCTTAGGTAGCCATCAGCTTAGGTGAACCATATGATACCCATCTCGCCTTGTACCATTTTTGCCAACCCCAGATGGGACGTCACAACGTCGTCCACTTATTCCAGGTACCTATTTACAGCTAGGTGAACTGAGGCTAACACATGAAAGGAGACAAGCCCAATTTGTCTCCGCCCGGCCGGGGATTGAACCCCCGACCCCTCGTGTGTGAGACGAGAGCTCTACCTACTAGGCTACGGGCTGTGTGTGTGTGTGTGTGTGTGTGTGTGTGTGTGTGTGTGTGTGTGTGTGACTACTGATATAGGCCAGCTACTTAAGATTTTCCATACTTAAGAGGGGCTTAGCATTATGTAAGTAGTAGAGAGAGAGAGAGAGAGAGAGAGAGAGAGAGAGAGAGAGAGAGAGAGAGAGAGAGGGCGAGAGGAGTATCATATTAATTCATTAACATATAGAGGATGCAAATATTTATAGTAAGAAACAGGGATGACATGTATGATGGTGTAAGTTTTACTATGGGGAACAATTAATAAGGTTAAACAATAAATAGAACTGTTTGATATGAAGTAGAAATTGGCTAGTATAATAAAAATCTTTGTCAAGGGAGTAATTAATTTGATACAAAAAACATAAAACATTTCTATAATAACAAAGGCATTACAAATACAAGTGTCAACCTTTACGTGCAAGACTCGAACCTAGGACACCATACTTTACACCTGAGCTTCGTTACCACTACTCCACAGCCTTGTATAGTATCATAGATGTAGCGAAGTTCTTATGCTCTTCTGATAGCCTAGGTTCGAATCCTTGCTGAAATAGTTAACAGTTGGTGTGATTCGAAACATAGAAGGTACAACCAAAACCGAGAATGCCTTCCTATCTTTGCTCTAAGTTACATAAAATAAACAAAAAACAAAACAGCATTGAAAGATTAAACCCTGAATCAACTGCATCACAATATCGAAGGGATAAGGGGGACAGGAGGTTACACTTGCCCAGGATTAAACATATCAATAGCCTTGGTTTTGTTTTAACTGAGAGCAAAGGTCGGTGGGAATTTTGGCTTATTATTGTACACAAAAGTAAAATATATATAATATGCATTCACAAAGCAACAAATTATGTTATTAGATGCAGTACATACGTTTATACCCCACCACCACCATCAGATTACAATAATACTCTTAACCTGTATTAAGTGGGAGCCTTGGTTACCTTTAGCAGGAAATAATAGGCCCAGATAGTCAGCTGGAAGGAAATACATAAGTCTATCCTCGAAAAGTAAAAATAGGTGGCCATTTTCTAGTGATAATTTGTTTGGATTGTTGATGACGAAAACAAGCTGATATTGAGATTTAGCATGCATCATTGCTTCATTGTTCTTAATGTTATATTATAATGATGTAAACATTATCATCTTTATATGATATAATTAAATCATTGCCCACAGAAACATCATAAAATTGCAATTCTTATAACTACTGGTATCAATCGCGACTGTAATTTTGGGATGACAGTCAACTTTAACTTATACTTTCTTTTCACTTACATTTTATTTCCAGTGTTAGATTATATAACGGAAAAGCTATGTAAGTGACACGACACTATACCAGTAGCAGATTTTCATTACCTTGGGGTTCATCTTGCTCATAATCTTAACCTAAGGGACAAAACTCGACGGGAAAATGGCCAAAACATCTGTATCGTAATTCAGTTTCACAAAGTCGTCGATAAACACGGGTCAGGTAAATGAGTCGATCGTTAGTGTGGTAAAGCAGTTAGTTAATATCGGGGTATGTCAAAGTTAATTTAACCCTTTGAGTACCAGCGACGTCTGTATATACTTTATGCGAGCTACATTTAGACGATTTTATGAAGCATAGGAAGGATATATGGTAGCTACAGGGATTACTTGAAATAGTCGGTAGCCTTTTTAAATGGTAGAGGTCCTTCCTAAGCTGAGTCAAATCGTCTAATAGTTGCCAGAATATAACGAAAAGGACGTCACCGGTACTGTAAGGGTTAACCCCTTCTGTACCGGCGACCTCCCTTTGACTTTGTTCTGGCTACTTACTAACCGATTGTATTCAGTTTAGGAAGGATCTCTAGCAATTATAAGGCTTCCAACTATCTCAACCATCCCTTTTAACTACCGCAGATCCTTCCTAAGCTGCATAAAATCGTCTTAATATAGCTCGAATAAAATATAACAGACATGGCCGGCACAGGAATGGTTAATATAGTGTTACCGTACGTCAAAGTTCTTGTTGTTGTTGTTGTGAGTTGGTTTGGTTAGATTTGTCTGGTTTTGGGTACAGTAACGCTCAAACGTCATCCACACCTTCACAACTCCAACTTCCCTTTCCTATGTAGCTGTAGGAAAAGGGTAAATATATTCATCTTAACCCTTTCTATCACATGACGCCAATTGACCACTTGCGAGTTTCAGGCTATAAGGAAGTTGGAGCGGTAAGCATCGATATCAAACAGAAATGCAATAATAATGTAGATTTCTGAGGAATAGAAAGTATGATAAATTTGGTTTGATGTATTTACAATCGTCTAATGATAGCCAGAAAACAAAAATTAAATGCATAATCGAATCTTGAAAGGGTTAATCAAAGTGGGTATTGTGGCGGTGGGATACGACTCTTTAGCGTGATTGTATTTCTTCGGTCAATTCGTCACTGCAGATATTCATGTCAAGATGCAAGGAGTCAGCATCGCATTCACAAATCATATATGCAACATGTGGTATATAATGGTTTAGAGGCTTATGTTCTGGGTGTGGTGTCCCGAGTTCGAATCCCGGGAGGACCATATGCTTTCATTAGTTTATTCAAGTGCATTGGGGTTTATAATTGATGATTGATGTTAAGAACGGGGTGTTACTTAATATTCCTAAACGATATCGAGCTTAAGACATTCGCTTTAATGAACGAAATAATCATAAACATGGTATCCAGAATTACTTACAATTGATTAGGCATAGTTATTACCGTATGTAGGTAAGCTTTGTGCCATAGTAATTTATATTGATATTAAGCATATGTTCAACACACGAGGATAGTCTTTAACAGTTCTGCAGTTACAGTCAAAATCAATAGTAAAAATATAAAAAGGTTCACCGACAACATTGCTCATAAACTGAATAATTGTAAGTTAGATCTTGGTTACTATCAAGGTCTATATAATATACAGTAGATATTGGTTACTATACACTTCCCTTGACACTCCTCACGTGTTTCTAGTAACCTGTAACAGTAACTGGTACTACTTATTGTATGTTGTACAATTGTCAAGTTAATGTCCCTCTCGCTAACTTTTACACAAATTATCGTCGATATTTTTCGGCGAACTGTTGATTTTGGCTGTACTGTATCTCCGTATTTTGGCTGTACCGTATCTCCGTATTTTGGCTGTACCGTATCTCCGTATTTTGGCTGTACCGTATCTCCGTATTTTGGCTGTACTGTATCTCCGTATTTTGGCTGTGCCGTATCTCCGTAGTTTGGCTGTACCGTATCTCCGTATTTTGGCTGTACTATATCTCCGTATTTTGGCTGCTGTATCTCCGTATTTTGGCTGTACTGTATCTCCGTATGTCAGGGAGTAATTTATTTCCAGTTGAAGTGGTGGGTCGCGATAATAATCTTAAACGGGAACATAGGCCTAGTAGACTCGGTTTTACCTTTTTCAGAAGGAACTTTGGTACGTTTTTGGAATTTAGGTTTTCAGAGATGGATTTTTTTATTTTGTTTATAGGAGTACTCCGTAGGTAGGAAGATAGAAAATAGCAACAATAAATGTTGGTCAAATATTATAAATGTATCGATAAAATAAATAAATAAATAGATAATTGAAAACGAACAAATTAACACAATAATAATTAAAACAAAATTAATCGGTCAAACAGAACCATACTACATACAATAATGTGAACTACATACAAGACGATGATGACGACGACGACGACGAATAAGAAGAAGAAGAACAAGAAGAAGAAGACAAATAAGAAGGAGAAGAAGAAGAAGAAGAAGGAGGGGCGGGAAGATGAGAGGAAACTTGAGAAGAGTGAAAGGTGGAAGAGGGAGGAGAGGGTGGGGGAGGAGGAGAGGAAGAGGAGTGAACCACAACACAATGGAGAGAGAGAGAGAGTTTGTGTGTGTGAGAGAGAGTGTGTGAGAGAGAGAGAGAGTTTGTGAGTGTGAGAGAGAGAGAGAGTGTGTGAGAGAGAGAGAGAGAGAGAGAGAGAGAGAAAACAAAGAGAGAGAGAGAGAGAGGCAGCAGATGTAGAAGAGAGATAGGCAACCAGATAAGAGATAGGAAGAAAGAGGGGAAGGGGCGTAGGTATGTTAAGGGTGGGTAGGTATGTTAGGGTTGTTGGTAGGTAGGTAGATAGGTTGATTGGTAGGGTGGTAAATAACTAGGTAGGATGATAAGTAGGTAGGTAAGAAGGTAAGTAAGTAGTTAGGAAGATAAGTAGGTAGGTAGGAAGATAAGTAAGTAGTTAGGAAGATAAGTAGGTAGGTAGGAAGATAAGTAAGTAGTTAGGAAGATAAGTAGGTAGGTAGGAAGATAAGTAAGTAGTTAGGAAGATAAGTAGGTAGGTAGGAAGATAAGTAAGTAGTTAGGAAATAAGTAGGTAGGTAGGAAGGTAAGTAAGTAGTTAGGAAGATAAGTAGGTAGGTAGGAAGATAAGTAAGTAGTTAGGAAGATAAGTAGGTAGGTAGGAAGATAAGTAAGTAGTTAGGAAGATAAGTAGGTAGGTAGGAAGATAAGTAAGTAGTTAGGAAGATAAGTAGGTAGGTAGGAAGGTAAGTAGGTAAATAGGAAGGTAAATAGGTAGGTAACAAGGTAAGTAAGTAGGCAAGTAGGTAGGTAGGTAAGTAGTTTGGGTGGTACGTAACTAAGTATGTAGACAGGTAGGTAGGATGGTAAGTAGGTAAGGTGGTAAGTAACTAAGTATGTACACGGGTAGGTAGGTAGGTAGGAAGGTAAGTAGAACGAGTGGTAGGTTACTAAGTGTGTGGACAGGTAGGTAGGTAGGTAGGAAGGAAGATAAGTAAGTAAGTATGTAGACAGGTAGGTAGGATGGTAAGTAGTAGGGAAGGTAAGTAGGTCGGTAGGTTGGTAAGTAGTGCATAAGGTAAGTAGGTGGGTAGAAAGACAGACAGATTGACACACCTCACGTATTTCTCTGCTCCACTACCCTCAACCACAACCACATACACACACACACACACATGTACACAGACGCACACACACACACACTGAAAAATACTGTAAATACCAACATACATAATATACATACATACTACACAGCCACACATAAGCACACATTGAACACACACACACATACTGAACACACACACACACACATACAATCATGCATACACATATTTACACATATATTGGTGACTTAAATGAGTGCTGTGTACCAGGGCTTAGAAATGCTATTGTGTCTTTTATTATTAGCGTTCTTCAGTGACTTGTGTTTATATTGTAGTGAAAACAATGTATGTAGCATTGGGTTTTTTATACATTAATATCTGGTCAGGATTTGTTTTTCATCTGCTGTACTTTTAGTGTTGTGAGTTGAAATTATGTGTTTGTTGATATTGGTTTGTTATTGTGCAATTACACATACACACAGGGGTAATACACACACACACACACACACACACACATTAGTTGATCTACACTCATATACACACACACACACACACAGGTAGACACAAATACACACATAGACATATTCACAAAAGTAGAAATGATAAACACACACACACATTCACACAAACAAAAATATTTACGCTCATCGAAACATGCACAGAAAAACAGACACAACTCTCTCTCTCTCACTATTAGGCCTATGTATACAGGTAAAAATACATGTACACAAATAGACACAAGTATCTATCTACCCATCTATCTTTCTATCGAGCCTAATTCCCCTAGACCCCATAAATCCACAGGTCAGGTCAGGAAAGGTCAAAGGGCGAGGGCTATTAGACGTAAACTGGGTGGCCGGGGTTCGAATCCCTGGGAAGGGGTGAATAGTGTCTGTTTATGGGTGTTAACTGCTGTTTGGGGATAATAAAGGGTTAAGAGAGAGAGAGGGGATTGTTTTGATTGTGTGACTGTGTATGAGAGAGAGAGAGAGAGAGAGAGAGAGAGAGAGAGAGAGAGAGAGAGAGAGAGAGAGAGAGTGAGTGAGTGTGAGAGAGAGATAGAGAGATATAAAGAGATAGATAGAGAGAGAGAGAGTGAGTGAGTGTGAGAGAGAGATAGAGAGATATAAAGAGATAGATAGATAAAGATAGAGAGAGAGAGAGAGAGAGAGAGAGAGAGAGAGGTGAGAGGTGAGAGGGGGGATTCAGATCAAGCCACATAAAGTTAATACTATCCCATTAGTGGACACCCCCTGGCTACAATACCTAGGTTGGCAAAGGAAAGCAAGCACCAACATAACAGGCTTGTAAATATATTGAATAGATTGCCTAGTCTGATCAGCTCAAGAAGGTGGACTAAATAAACCTTAAATTGGATAGCCAAGTGAATGATGTGGATTGGGTGTGAAAGGGATCTCTCTCGTGTGCAACATCTGGCAGACATTAATACAGTGAAGAGGAAGAGCTAGAGGCATATAGACGTCTGAGAAGAAACTTATTTGCCTTTACTGTTTACTAAATAATAAATAATGCTATAGCTAGACTTTGTAATACTGCTGACAAGACAGTGCTCTCAATAACATAACCTATACGAATAAATCTATCTATCTGTTAATGAGAGAGAGAGAGAGAGAGAGAGAGAGAGAGAGAGAGAGAGAGAGAGAGAGAGAGAGAGAGAGAGAGAGAGAGAGAGAGAGAGAGAGACTGGTCAAGCCCTAAGGCAAGGTGAAGGTTGGGGGGGGGGGGGTTTAGTTTCCTGTCCAACCCTTTCGATCCATAGACAGAGATTATATAGATAGATAGATAGATAGGTAGATAGCTAAATAGGTATATAAATAGCTAGATAGATAGCTAGCTAGCTAGATAGATAGATAGAAGAAAAACATTAGAGGTAGACTGGCTTCATAGAGATGATATGTAATGGGATAGGCAGAGGGATTGATAGGTATATAAAACCTGGTATATGCACAAACACACGCACACACACAAAGAAACACACATTCACACCCCCTCACCCCCCTACACCCACAAATTCACAATCACCCCCTCACCCACACACGTTCACACACCTCCCACACATTTACCCCCACATTCACACATTCAACCCCCACAGCCAACCCCCCCCCCCCCACACAGCCACTGGACAGGAAGCCACTTACAGGTCTTCACTATTAACAGGCTCACCTGGTATCACTTTCTGGGTACACGTTTTAAGTCTCCCTCTCTGGGTTGAGTTGTATATTTGTTCGTTTGGTAGTATCTGTTGAAGTGCGTAGGTATTGACAAACTTAAGCCCATTCATTGATCAGGTGTTTATTGTATATATTATCATTATTATGTACCTGTGTGAATGACTCATAGATTGTGTTATCTTCGTATTTATTCGAGTCTGTCAATCATTCAATGTACGGTGGCGCTAATAAGTCATGTCTCAGCTGTCATTATGTTTGGCTTGCTCTGTGCTGTATTAATGTCTGTCAGATGTTGAATAGGGTGGGTAAGTGTAGGAACATGTTTGTATATTTCACTCGAAATGAACAAATTAAGCTTAGATATTGCTGATACCAATTATTGATCAAAACATACTTGGTGCCGAGACATCACTTATTATATTTCATAAGTTATTTGTTTACCAGTTTATTTATTCAATCATCTAATTATCTGTCTACGGCATTACTCTGAAATCTACAGAAATCTTAATATTAAACTTGGATATTGGATGAAATGGGCTACTTGTAAAAGGGATCTGCCAAGCATGGGTCACTTGGCAACACTGATGTTTTTTTATACTTTTACGTTATCAATTATGTAAGTGTTTAATTATATCTCCAACGTCACACACCTACACATGCAGACACACGCACTTACTCACGGCCACACGCTCTCTCTCTCTCTCTCTCTCATATACATACAGACACACACGCACTTACTCACTTTCACACGCTCTCTCTCTCTCATATACATACAGACACACACGCACTTACTCACTCTCACACGCTCTCTCTCTCTCTCTCATACTGCCACATGTGTTTGTAATATTTCATTAATCGATTTTAGGAGTAGAGTTGGTTGTTGGATAAAACATAATAATTGATATTGGTTCAGGAGTAATTTATCGAGAGGCCTTCCCTAGTGGTTAAGGCCCCATTAATTGCTCTTTCCATTCACATATGCATAGCCTACGTGAGTTGCAGTTGGGATGTGTGTACATGCTTAGATTGATATGCAGGATTCGAAGTTGCATAATAAATCGTAGGCAGTGTCCACCATTCTTTAACTGCCTTCGTGGTGTAATGTATAAGGTGTTGATATTCGGTGTGAGCGTCCTGGGTTCGAATCCACGGACTGCCACATGTGTTTGTAATATTTCATTAATCGATTTTAGGAGTAGAGTTGGTTGTTGGATAAAACATAATAATACATACAGACACACACGCACTTACTCACTCTCACACGCTCTCTCTCTCTCTCTCTCATATACATACAGACACACACGCACTTACTCACTCTCACACGCTCTCGCTCTCTCACACCCACACACACAATGAAGACATATGGTGTGCCCACGAAGTTTCCCAATTAACTGTACTGATCCTCTGGGAATTATGATATAAACAGTTATATATTTATAATTAACACTCATGCCCTTCAGAAGTACTCATTGGGTTTCGTCATTTTCCTGAGTTGCCTTATAAGTACATAGGACGTGACGTGTGTGTGTGTGTGAGAGAGAGTGTGTGTTTGTGTGTGTAAGAGAGAGAGAGAGAGAGAGAGAGAGAGAGAGAGAGAGAGAGAGAGAGAGAGAGAGAGAGAGAGAGAAGAATAAGGAATCGTTAATAATTGTCTACTGGGAAGGTATCTGATCATCCATTGTCAGTAGCAAGACGCGAAGAAGAATGTTCATTGTAAAGAATGAATTGTGAAGGATGACTGCAAAAGACTTCAATAATTATTAACTTTTTTTTTCTTTTCTTTAATGAGTTACGTTCCAGTTGGATGTTGGATGCTGCAGGAACGCAATTTTCATTTGGGGGAATGAAGGAAATAAATTGTTTTTCATTTAAATTTGGAGTGTGAATGAAAACAAAAAAAATATTAATTTTGTTTTTGGAAGTGAAGGAAGCAAATTTAGTTAATCTAATTTTGAGTTTTTTTTTTTGTTTTTTTTTTTTTATATATTTTATCGAGGATGATTAATTGTCTATGATGGCTTTGGAACAGTGGGTTAAATATATTAAATTATTCTAGTTAAATTATATTGAATAATTTGTTTCTCCCTGTGTAGTGTCCAAGTGAACAGTTAGTCATTACATCATTTCCATTTCCGGCTACTTCAACGCTCAATGCCAAATGTTAATAGAAAAAATCGGGGTGTGTGAGTGTTGGGGTACCTGTGTGTGTGTGTGTGTACTTACTCTAGTTCTTACTCTAGTTGTATTGCGGGAGTGAGCATGCTCGTTATTTCCCGCCTCCTATATGTGTAGGTGTTATATGTATCGTTGGAATGGCTGTGGATGTGTGTGTAGTCTGTATTTTTAGCCAATTGGCGACATCGGAAACGAAGGCTTAGGGTGGATCTGTATGGTACCATTCTCACTATAGACGGTACCGTCTCGCCCGAAGGCTTAGGTAGCCATCAGCTTAGGTGAACCATATGATACCCATCTCGCCTTGTACCATTTTTGCCAACCCCAGATGGGACGTCACAACGTCGTCCACTTATTCCAGGTACCTATTTACAGCTAGGTGAACTGAGGCTAACACATGAAAGGAGACAAGCCCAATTTGTCTCCGCCCGGCCGGGGATTGAACCCCCGACCCCTCGTGTGTGAGACGAGAGCTCTACCTACTAGGCTACGGGCTGTGTGTGTGTGTGTGTATGAGAGAGAGAAAGAGAGAGAGAGTTTGTTTGTTTGTATCTGTCTATCTATTTGTGCGTTTATATATATATATATTTTTAATAAATAGCCGATATGTATGAGATAATTTTGTTTTGCTTGTGTATGTGTGTACATGTCATGCATATTTGTCTGTGTGACTGTTTAATATGTATGCACAGTACAATAATTGCTCCCACAACACAAGCATTCTCTATTTCCTCTACACATGAAACTCGACCCATAACTAAACCCACCCAAACCCAACCAAACTCTCTCTGTGAACATAAAGGGCAAATTCATTATAGATCTCCGATGATGACCTTTATGGGACCTATTACCTCCCTTTGTTCGATATAAGGCTAATTCTTTTAATATTACTATTATTATATATTTATTTCATCTGACAAACACCCAAGAATGTAGGGAATTGTGGGTTAGGCTTTTTGTCTTGTATGTGTTTGTTTTTTTAGGTATGGGGCAGATAGTATGAAACGAGTGCAGTGCGTGTTAACATATTGATAAAACTCACTTGTAGATTTATAAATTGATTTAGATAATTATATAGCAGATAGGTTGCTAAATAAGTAGATAGATAGCTAAACATTATAGACACACATAATGACTACATATATTATTAATGAATGTACCAGGAAAGTGTGTCTGATTTTAATACAGACGTGATTAAGATTAATTTGTTTATACACTTAATTTCCAGTGCTAAATTATTGTTCACCATTCACTAGCTCATGTTACTGTCAAATCTAGTATGAACGATGATTTTTATAATTTTGTAAAGTGAAGAACTGGCACTAAGGATAATATAAATA
Organism: Paralithodes platypus; assembly: GCA_032716605.1. Taxonomy (NCBI): domain Eukaryota; kingdom Metazoa; phylum Arthropoda; class Malacostraca; order Decapoda; family Lithodidae; genus Paralithodes; species Paralithodes platypus. The sequence goes on along the minus strand of CM064568.1, from coordinate 52,410,881 downwards.
TATAAATAAATACTGTATATATATATACTGTATATATATATATATATATATATATATATATATATATATATATATATATATATAGTATATGTAAAATAATTATAACACAGTTTTAGTCTCTGTTACACGTCTCTCATTCACACATATTTTTGTTCTCTCTCTCTCTCTGATACACAATTAAAACTTTTCTTAATAATAGTTTCTCTTTGTCAACACCTCTTTCAATTATATGTTCTCACAAAACAATACTTTAATCTCTCTACCATCAAATTGAACCACCCATCCGCAATTATAGAGTTCTTATTTATTACACCTCTCTCTCTCTCTCATCTCATTCAACACAACCATCACATCTGTTCCTCTAGATCAGTCTATCTATCTCTCGTATCTCTATTTATTACACCTCTCTCTCTCTCTCTCATCTCATTCAACACAACCATCACATCTCCTGTTCCTCTAGATCAGTCTATCTATCTCTCGTATCTCTATTTATTACACCTCTCTCTCTCTCTCATCTCATTCAACACAACCATCACATCTGTTCCTCGAGAGCAATCCACCTATCTCTATTTTCTCTAACTGCCTTCTCTATCTCTATTATCTCTAACTGCCTGCTATTTGCTGTATTTGCCTTCTCTATCTCAAATTTCTCTATTGCCTTCTCTCTCTCTATTTTCTCTAACTGCCTTCTTTATCTCTCAGATCAAGCTCAGCCTCCCCCCCCCCCTCTCTCTCTTCTTCTTCCACACTCTAATTATTTCTCACTTTAACTTATCTTCCCTCTCTCTCTCTCTCTCTCTCTCTCTCTCTCACACACACTATAACTTATTCTCTCACAATCCCACATGGCATCTCTCTCAAATTATCTCTCACTCTAACTTACCTTCTCTCTCTCTCATTGGTTCACTCAATCCTACTTACCAACTCTCTCTCTCTCAATCCTACCTACCATCTCTATCTATCTCTCACTAACTTACCTCCTAATTATCTCTCGGGTTCTTTCTCTCTCACAAGCCGACAATGCAGAGCTCTACGACACACCTCCGTTTCACTTCCAAGCCCAGGTGCTACTGCCTACTGATGAGAAATTCTGGATGACACGGAGTTACAGATCCGTGTCACAGGGACCGCTAGATTGGTCGGTCTGGAAACTCGCTCCAATGTCGCTAGCTACACGAAACGGCTGAATATCCCTTGACAAATGTATATAATCTCTCGAAAATCACCAATAAATCGCCAATATAATCTAGAATAACACTTATAAATCGCCAGAGTATTAAGAATGTAGGTCGATTTTAGGTAGCTAGGTCGATAAGGTTGCCGCTAATTGGAGATAAAGTGCTCCAGATTAATGGGAAAGTCGCTAAACTGGCAACTCTGGTGGTGACTTGCCGTGTGTGTGTGTGTATATGTGTGTGTGTGTGTGAACGTCTCAACGGCCTCCATGATTGGATGATTCCAGTTTTCTGTGTGACCGTATTATTACCAGAATATTTCGTTCACTAGCACAGTTCCTCCTCAGGGGCTTCACCGTTTTCTTATAATTTTATCGCGTTTTCTTTATCTCTGACTGTTTTTCCTTTTATGTATGTCTTATTCTTAATTATTATATTTTTTTTATTATTCCCATTTCCATATATTTTATTGTCCCATTTTCATTCATTTTGCCAGTTATTTGTCGTGTTTATATATATTTTTAAAGTTACATATAATTTGATCTGTGTATCTATTTTTCCAGAATACTCAAAATCTGACGTGGTGGCCATTTATCCTTTCATGATCAGATTACGCATTTCTTGTCTGTTTTCTGTCTGTTAGTAGACGATTTTATTCAGATTAGGAAGGGTATATGGAAGTCAGAGGGTTAATTGAGATAGTGTATACCCTTTTCATCCCCACAGATCCTTCCTAAGCTGTATAAAATCGTCTAATGATAGTCAGACTAAACGGTCAAATGCGGCATAATCCTCAAAGCGGCTCTGTCCCCTATCAGAAGGCAAAACTGACTTATTTATTAACCCTCTGACGCATTTATATATTTAGGGATTCCATTCTTAATTTATTTTTCTGGATTCCCTTCTTCCTCATTATTTTTAGCCCCATTAGTTTTGAGATTTTAAAACGTTCGCCCCAAATTAGTTTGGCTATTTTAAGACATTTTGCCCCATGTCTTTGTCAATTTCAAGACCATTCGTGCCAAGTGTCGATGTTTTCCTGGCGAGCTCAAGCTAGCTTGCAACTTAAGAGGAAGCTTCCTCCTATTTGTTGAGAGATTTAATTCAATTTCTGTTTGTATGTAGGTATGCATTAGTCTAGGTTCCATGCCAATGTGTGTGTCAAAGCTGCATGCCTAACCCTACACAAATACATGAATAATAGTATAACTCATTCTTCATATCTTTTTGAATTATTATTATTATTATTATTATTATTATTATACTCATCGTGATTCAGGTTCTTCAGTGGTGTATTCAATATTAAGCAAAACATTTACTTGCTCTTCATATATTAGATTTCAATATTAGTCTTTAATCTATATATCTTACTATCTTACTATACCGAAGCGCCCATCTGTGTCATTGCCCTTTGTTCATTGGTGTTCTCATGTTCTAGTATCTTTTTTTGTTCAATTTTGTTCATCACTTCTACACTCAGAAGCTCTTATCTTTACGAAAGAGAGAGAGAGAGAGCGATATTCAAATCATGCAAATTTAAAATCATCATCATATATATTTATCCATGAGAGAGAGAGAGAGAGAGAGAGAGAGAGAATAATGCTAATAGACCACACACACAGAAGCAGTGGTTGTATAATAAAACAATAGCCTAACCCTAACCGCATTTTCTTCGGCGTAATTCAAAACCTCCAAACGAATCAATCTGAAACGCAACGGAAACCAACGGTAAGAAAAACGTACCTAATTAAATTCAAACGCGCCCCGCTTAAACGCATAGGGCATAATACCACAAACTCGTTATTATATACTAAATAACTCATATATACATGTTTTAACTAAATGGTATTGGTTTGTTTGGGAATTTAGGGATACTTGGGTGGGACTGGGCGTGATTTTGGGCGTATTCTTGGGCGAGATAATAAGCGGACTGGGCGGGTTGGACTATGAACGTTGACAACTGTGTGTGTATGTACACCTGTAATAATTACAGGTGTACATAGCAATTATTGCTATGTGCACACCTGTCATGTAAGGAGTAATGCGGGTATTGTCATTTGCATATATTTAGGTATACATGCTTCCGGAAAATCATGGATAAATATATATGATGATGATGATTTTGAATTTGCATGATTTGAATTTCAGTCATGCACCTACGCTCGTATGGAGACACAAACACACACACACACACATACATACACACGCACACACACACACACACACATTTCTCATACATACCAACATGCTCTTTTTTTCTCTCGCTCTTACAGATACACACGCTCATTATATCTCTATCTCACACAAAGACCCACCACTCGCCGCAATCAGCACCTATCTTAACTACCTGTCTCTCTCTCTCTCTCTCTCTCTCACATAATCTTACACATTCGCAATTAGCCTAGCCCCTATCTTAATCACAGCTTCCTCCCTCCTCTCACTCACTCACACTCTCTCTCTCTCTCTCTCACGTACACACACACAACGAACCCCATGACGTCATCAACAATAACAAAAGGACCTAACGTTTGCGAATCCAATTTTTACCCCTCCAATCCAATATAGCGGCTGTGTTGGGGCTGACGTCATCTATTGTGGTGTATAAGGGGAGGGAGAGAGAGAGAGAGAGAGAGTATTGTGGTGCATAAGGGGAGAGAGAGAGAGTGTGAGTGAGAGTGTGAGAGAGAGTGTGAGTATTGTGGTGCATAAGGGGAGAGAGAGAGAGTGTGAGAGGTATAATTGATAATAAATATATAGACAGACACCACATAACAGTAAGGGACAGTAAGGGAGCGAGCTGTCGCTTCAAACAGTCTACTGCACCAAATTACCACCCATAACGAGGGGCTCCTTGGTGCCGCTAGAAGAGCGGCGAACACATCTAAAGGTATCTAAAGGTAAAGGATAAATAGATAGCTATGTAGATAAGAAGCTATTAATATTGATAAATACATACAAAGTAAATATGTAATTACATTAATGAATATATAAAATTAACTTCATCTAATATTATTGAAAGAGTTAGCAAAGATATTGAAGATTGTGACATGAGAGGAGATTTAGTATAATGTAACTCACATGTTGTAAATAATATACTGTATATAGATGGTATTATGCTCTCTCTCTCTCTCTCTCTCTAACACAAAAATACATTCCCACTCTAACTCACTCTCTCAACAGAACAACAATATTATTTATGCAAACATAGTTTTTCCTAATATATATATATATATATATATATATATATATATATATATATATATATATATATATATATATATATATATATATATATCTACAGTATATATATATATATATATATATATATATATATATATATATATATATATATACACGCACAGACAGTATATTCCTAGATAGTAATAGAGAAGTTGAAAGTGGACAATAGAAGAAGTATTGATAGATAATGGTTCTTTAGGGTGCCGTCTATATATTAATAGTTACCGTTAATATAAATCATTTATAACATCTAACATTAAGTTAAGCGATGTAAGAATAATAACAAGAAGAGTTTTAATGTTTTTGTTAAGATAAACGTAAATAAAATAATTGTCTATACTGACTTTTTACATATTGTTTTATTGATATTATTTGTTGTATTTTTATTTTTATTAATATTATTATTATTATTATTATTATTATTATTATTATTATTATTATATTATGATTATTTAAGGAGTAATCTAAGATGTTCATTATCAGTATAAATGATACTCTTAGGTGTGTCGCTATCATGAACAATTTACTAGTTACAGTCCTCTCTATGGAGCTCAACTTATATATTTAATCTATAATGAATAATGTTAGCTATACTGAATGATTATAGGCCAGGTAATAAATCATATATGGTTGTGTAATCTTTTGACTACGAGAAGCCTTTTATTATATTAATAAAATCATCTGATGTTAGCTATAATAAAATAATACAAGGCATCACTGGACTGAAGGGGTTAAGGGGAGGTTTTTAGAGTTTGTTTCCTAGACCGCCATCAAGCTTAAAATTACACCCCCTTGACCTCCTTTCAAGATACATTTGTACGTTTTTCGGTATAAAAATTTCCCGACCTTTTACAGGCTCGATTTCGCTCGCCAGGAAAAAATCGACACCTGAATAACATCTGGATAACACAGGTCTTTCTGATACTGCATAACATCGTCTAATTTTAGCCTGCATCAAAGGTAAAACACGTAATCGGTAAACCTTTGCGAGGAATAATATATAAGCTGAATTAAAAATCGTTCAATTTTAGCCAGAAGTAGTAAAGTTTGAGCTATTATTCATCATCTGAAACAAAGCTAAAGTCGACCCTCTTTTAACCCCTTCTGTATCGGCGACGTATTTTTTTTTTATTTTACTCTGGCTAAAATGAGAATGTTTTTTTTCCAGATTAAACAGGGCTTCCAGCATTGAACAGGCTTCGAACTATCTCGCTTAACCCTTTTTACTACCACAGATCCTTCTTAAACTGCATACAATCGTCTAAATATACCTAGAATTTCATTTAAAAGACGTCAGTACACAATGCCTTTATAAGCAACATTTCTCGTTTTCTTTACACTCTATGTCTCAAATAATATTAATGAACTGTCGGTTATTATGATATTGACAGACAAATGTAAGATAGATGGCGACTTTATTGGACTCCCGACTTATGTGTTTATAATATTCTATAGTTAATAAGACTGTGGACTATTAAGGGGACATGGGCCGCTTTTTTAGACCCCTTTCTCCCTCATGTTTAGCCCCATTAGTTTTCACATGTTAAGATTTTTGCCCCATTAGTTAGTCGATTTTAAGACCTTTCGTCCCATTTCTTCGTCAATATTTAGACCTTTCGTGCTATTTAGGTGTCGATTTTTTCCCTGGCGAACGATAGTGAGCCTGTAATGTTGGAAGAATTGGCCTTCGGCCGGGACACTTTTGCTACCGAAAAATGTACAAATTAATCTAGAAGGGGGATCTAATGGATCTGTTTTTAAATTTGATGGAGGTCTAGGGAGGAAACTAAAAAAATAATGAATAGGGCCTACATGCAAAAAACGCCCAAAACGTGAACCATCTCCCCATAAGTAAATCGTGGTGTGTTCATTATTCATGGCGAAACTCTTTAAATTACTAATATTACGGCACCCTTAATGTAAATATTTCTAGTGTATATTTATTGTTTATATAACAATCTCGGAAAGACAGAGAAAGAAGATACTAGAGATGGAGTAGAAAATTCAGATAAAAATATGTAAGCTATCCGTCAAAGCCTACACAGAAAACGACAAATACTGCGTTTGCAGGTACCAAAGAAAATGTATTTTATCCGTAAGTATTTTGGTATAACTACAGTAGAATATTGATGGATAATTTCTAATCCCGATTCGCAAAATAAGCAGTGTTGTATATATAAGCAATTATCACAATTTTTAGCTTTGGTAACGTCAAGCAATCAAATGAGCATAAACTTTTAAATTAAAGTTGCAATTATTTCAGGCGCATAAATAATGACTTTCAGCATTATTGAATGTTCTATTTAGCTGCATTAAACTTAACAAGATTGCAAGCGTCATAACTATTGTTTCTCGACTTATAATATTCTATTCTCTTGTATATCTTTCATAATGAAGACAGATAGCGAAGATGATGTTATGGTTAAAAAAGAATTCGCGAAGCTGGGAGGCACGTGGTTAGAGTCATTTGGCCTCGACTTACGGACTTCGCTGCTGCTTCTCTGTTCACGGGACGAGCTTGAACGATCCTCTCCTCCACTAGTCGCCACATGCAATGACCCGTCTCTCAGGGTGTCCGTAGCAACGTTAGCGTCCGTGGATAGCGTACTTGTCTCCAGGAATTGTCGTTCACCCTCAACATGCCCTGCGCCCATTTCGAGTCTCCCTGCATCTGGTTCAAGTCTCTTAATTGTCGTTAGTGGTTGATGCGTCCCACTGACATGCGTCCTTTCAGAGTGGGATGAGTCGCTGGTTAGTCGTTCGTCTTTCGATGTCTGGGCTTCTGTGCGAGCCTTGTGGACTTCCGATTCGTTTGTACTTGTTCGATCGTGTGTCATGTCTCTTAAAATTTGTCCACCTTTGCTGTGAGCATGCCTTTCGTCATATATAATTCGTCCATAACCATCTCTGATTACCCGTGCATGTCCCCCTCTTTTATTGTCATGAGTCTGGTCCTTTATTATTCGTCCTTGTTCATCCTTAGTGCAGTCAAATGTCTCATCACTTACCACTCGTCCATGTCCATCCTTTATTACGTGTCTGTAAGTGCCTCGAGTCTGACCTTGTGAACCATCTTTTGATGTTTGTTTATGATCATCTCTGGTGTCATCACTCGTCCACTCCTGTATCACTCGTCCAAATTCATCTTTTATTACTCGCTTGTGACCTTTACTTGCTTTATCGTAATTATCTCTTCCAACCACATATTCAACTTCATCACCAGTTGTTCTTACTCCTACAACTCGTCCGTAAGCATCTTTTATCTCTCGATCATAGCTGGCCCTTGTTTTTTCATAGTTCTCGTCCTTTACCATTCGATTGTAATCTTCTGTTGTTTTACCATAAGTTTCATGATGGGACTCTAAACTTCTGCTATTGTCCTCATGAGTTCTTGATTCATAATGCTTTGTTGTGGTTCTCTCTGAGTCTTGGGTAGCTCCATGGGTGCTGGAATCGTACTTCCTAATCTGTCGAGCATCCACCCCTGGTTCAGTGGGGCGGCCGGCTGGTCGAGTAGATCGAATGGTTGGTTTACTTGGTTGATCAGTTTCTCCTGGTTTATTTGTCGGGTCAAATGGCTGATCGGCATCACTTGGTCGCCCAGCTGGGTCATTCGGGTGATAAGATGGGTGACTTGGACGATCTGGTGACACACTATGACGATATGTAGTATCAATCGGTCGATCACCTGATCCAGTTGGTCGTCCTGCTGGTTCATGATCTGTTGGCTCTCCTGGTTGACCTTCCTGCTTGCTTGGTCGGTAGGCTGGGTCAAATGGTTGATCCCCTGTTCCAGTTGGTCGGCCGGCAGATTCGTTTGGCCAATCTCTTGGTTCACTTGGTCGATCAGTTGCTCCTCCTGGTCGGTAAGTTGGGTCAAATGGTCGATCTGCATCACTTGGTCGACCCGCTGGTTCACTTGGGTGATATGATGGGTGACTTGATCGATCTGGCGAGATACTAGGTCGATAAGTTGGGTCAAATGGTCGATCAGCATCACTTGGTCGACCTGCAGGGTCATTTGGATGATACGATGGTTGACTTGGCTGATCTGGAGAGTCGCTAGGTCGATAAGCTGGGTCAAATGGCCGATCCCCTGTTCCAGTCGGCCGACCTACTGGCTCATGATCTCTTGGTTCATCTGGTCGACCTTCTTGTTTACTTGGTCGGTAAGTTGGATCAAATGGTTGATCCCTCAATCCGGTAGGTCGACCTACTGGTTCGTTAGGCCAGTGTCTTGGTTCTCTCGGTTGGTCGGTTGGGTCCCCTGGTCGATGTGTGGGGTCATATGGTCGATCCGTATCACTTGGTTGACCTGCTGGTTCATGCCCATACACCCAATCCCCTGGTCGACGATCGGAAGGATCATAACGAGGGTATCTGACTGGTTCACCTTTATTGATATACCAGTCACCGTGTCGACCATTTTGGGATTCACCCTTGTAAATGACCCAGCCACCTACCTGGCCTGTTGGTTCTATGGGTCTGTGGTTAATTGGTTCATCTGGTTGACTTTCTCCTGGTTTACCTGGACGGTGGAGTGTTGGTTCACCTGGTTTATGGTCTCCTGGTTCACCTGGTCTACGGTCTCCTGGTTCACCTGGTCTACGGTCTCCTGGTTCACCTGGTCTACGGTCTCCTGGTTCACCTGGTCGACGGTCTGTTGGTTCACCTGGTCTACGGTCTCCTGGTTCACCTGGTCGACGGTCTTCTGGTTCACCTGGTCTACGGTCTACTGGTTCACCTGGTCGACGGTCTCCTGGTTCACCTGGTCGATGGTCTTCTGGTTCACCTGGTCGACGGTCTCCTGGTTCACCTGGTCTACGGTCTCCTGGTTCACCTGGTCGACGGTCTCCTGGTTCACCTGGTCTATGGTCTCCTGGTTCACCTGGTCGACGGTCTGTTGGTTCATCTGGTCGACGGTCTGTTGGTTCACCTGGTCGACAGTCTGTTGGTTCACCTGGTCGACGGTCTGTTGGTTCACCTGGTCGACGGTCTGTTGGTTCACCTGGTCGACGGTCTGTTGGTTCACCTGGTCGACGGTCTGTTGGTTCACCTGGTCGACGGTCTGTTGGTTTACCTGGTCGACGGTCTATTGGTTCACCTGGTCGACGGACTGCTGGTTCAGTAGGTCGACCATCTTTAGGCCCAAAGTAGACAGAGTACAATCCATCGCCTCCACCACCACCGGCTGATTCCGGCTCAACTGTGTAGCTATAGTGGTAGGTGGTGGGTGGGCGAGTCACCTTCTTTGTACAGCGAGTGTACTGATATGCGTTCAGCAGCACATTCTCCACCTCATTGATATCCCGTTCTGGTGTGTGGCGACGACAGCTGCATGATTCACCTCTCGGACGCATGTAGCTCGGTACAGAAGAAGTTGTGGATATTCCAGAGAGTGACTGCAAGCTGTGTGTCCTCCCATCCATGTCAGTGCTTGGAGAACGCCTGTCTCGGCAACGATGACCCACAGAGGTTTTTCTGGGAGTAGATGTTCGGTAGGGAGATAGGCCATCTCGGTCTGGAGTGCGAGATGGAGATCTTCTGGGGGTAGAAGTTTTTCTAACAACAAACTCGCTTCTGTCAAGGCTCGAAGTGCTGATTCGCTTTTCAGTCTTTGTGATGTCAACAAAACCATGTTTATCACAGGTTTTGCTAGTTCTTCGTACAGTTTTCTTCAGAGATGTATCAAATGGCTCTCGTGTTGATACGTCCGAAGGACTAACATCTTTTACACTTTGCTTTCTTGGTGCTAATGGCTCCTTCACTTTAGGTACATCTTGCTTCTTAGGCTCTCGATCTCGTTCTTTACCAATAGGTTTTGTTGTCTTCTTTGGTTCGTGGGTTGGTTTATGTGGACTTCGAGGAGACACCGTAGAATCCTTGGCCATCGGAGCTTTTGGTGAAACTTTCCTGTCAAGATCAATTTTTCTAGGGGTTCTATGTGCAGGAACTGAATCGCCAAACGGAGATCTGGTAGTTTCATCGGGAACTGGTTTCCCTGCAGGTCTTCTCTTGATGGTCTCTGGTTTATCATCACCAGGTCTAACAGGTCTTCTCATGATTGTTGCTGGTTCATCATCTCCAGGTCTACCAGGTCTCCTCTTGATGGTCTCTGGTTCGTCATCTCCAGGTCTACCAGGTCTCTTCTTGATGGTATCTGGTTTGTCATCTCCAGGTCTACCAGGTCTTCCCTTCATGATTTCTGGTTCATCATCTCCAGGTCTTCTCTTGATGGTCTCTGGTTCATCATCTCCAGGCCTACCAGGCCTCTTCTTGATGGTCTCTGGTTCATTATCTCCAGGTCTACCTGGTCTCCTCTTGATGGTCTCTGGTTCATCATCTCCAGGTCTACCTGGTCTCCTCCTGATGGTCTCTGGTTCATCATCTCCAGGTCTCCCCTTGATGGTCTCTGGTTCATCATCTCCAGGTCTTCCTGGTCTCCCCTTGATGGTCTCTGGTTCATCACCTGGTCTCCTCTTGATGGTCTCTGGTTCATCATCTCCAGGTCTACCAGGTCTCCCCTTGATAGTCTCTGGTTCATCATCTCCAGGTCTACCTGCTCTCCTCTTGATGGTCTCTGGTTCATCATCTCCAGGTCTACCTGGTCTCCCCTTGATGGTCTCTGGTTCATTATCTCCAGGTCTACCTGGTCTCCCCTTGATGGTCTCTGGTTCATCACCTGGTCTCCTCTTGATGGTCTCTGGTTCATCATCTCCAGGTCTACCAGGTCTCCCCTTGATGGTCTCTGGTTCATCATCTCCAGGTCTACCTGTTCTCTTCCTGATGTTCTCTGGTTCATCATCTCCAGGTCTACCAGGTCTCTTCTTGATGGTCTCTGGTTCATCATCTCCAGGTCTCCCCTTGATGGTCTCTGGTTCATCATCTCCAGGTCTACCAGGTCTCCTCCTGATGGTCTCTGGTTCATAATCTCCAGGTCTACCAGGCCTCCTCTTGATGGTCTCTGGTTCATCATCTCCAGGTCTACCAGGTCTCTTCTTGATGGTCTCTGGTTCATCATCTCCAGGTCTACCTGGTCTCTTCTTGATGGTCTCTGGTTCATCATCTCCAGGTCTACCAGGTCTCTTCTTGATGGTCTCTGGTTCATCATCTCCAGGTCTACCTGGTCTCCTCTTGATTGTCTCTGGTTCATCATCTCCAGGTCTACCAGGTCTCTTCTTGATGGTCTCTGGTTCATAATCTCCAGGTCTACCTGGTCTCCTCTTGATGGTCTCTGGTTCATCATCTCCAGGTCTCTTGTTGATGGTCTCTGGTTCATCATCTCCAGGTCTACCAGGTCTCTTGTTGATGGTCTTTGGTTCATCATCTCCAGGTCTACCAGGTCTCTTGTTGATGGTCTCTGGTTCATCATCTCCAGGTCTACCAGGTCTCTTTTTGATGGTCTCTGGATCATCATCACCAGGTCTACCTGGTCTCCTCTTGATGGTCTCTGGTTCATAATCTCCAGGTCTACCAGGTCTCCTCTTGATGGTCTCTGGTTCATCATCACCAGGTCTACCAGGTCTCTTCTTGATGGTCTCTGGTTCATCATCTCCAGGTCTACCTGGTCTCCTCTTGATGGTCTCTGGTTCATCATCTCCAGGTCTACCAGGTCTCTTGTTGATGGTCTCTGGTTCATCATCTCCAGGTCTACCAGGTCTCTTCTTGATGGTCTCTGGTTCATCATCTCCAGGTCTACCAGGTCTCTTCTTGATGGTCTCTGGTTCATCATCTCCAGGTCTACCAGGTCTCTTTTTGATGGTATCTGGTTCATCATCACCAGGTCTACCTGGTCTCCTCTTGATGGTCTCTGGTTCATCATCTCCAGGTCTATCAGGTCTCCTCCTGATGATCTCTGGTTCATCATCTCCAGGTCTACCAGGCCTCCTCTTGATGGTCTCTGGTTCATCATCTCCAGGTCTACCAGGTCTCTTCTTGATGGTCTCTGGTTCATCATCTCCAGGTCTACCTGGTCTCTTCTTGATGGTCTCTGGTTCATCATCTCCAGGTCTACCAGGTCTCTTCTTGATGGTCTCTGGTTCATCATCTCCAGGTCTACCTGGTCTCCTCTTGATTGTCTCTGGTTCATCATCTCCAGGTCTACCAGGTCTCTTCTTGATGGTCTCTGGTTCATCATCTCCAGGTCTACCTGGTCTCCTCTTGATTGTCTCTGGTTCATCATCTCCAGGTCTACCAGGTCTCTTCTTGATGGTCTCTGGTTCATCATCTCCAGGTCTACCTGGTCTCCTCTTGATGGTCTCTGGTTCATCATCTCCAGGTCTACCAGGTCTCTTGTTGATGGTTTCTGGTTCATCATCTCCAGGTCTACCAGGTCTCTTCTTGATGGTCTCTGGTTCATCATCTCCAGGTCTCTTCTTGATGGTCTCTGGTTCATCATCTCCAGGTCTACCAGGTCTCTTTTTGATGGTCTCTGGTTCATCATCACCAGGTCTACCTGGTCTCCTCTTGATGGTCTCTGGTTCATCATCTCCAGGTCTACCAGGTCTCCTCTTGATGGTCTCTGGTTCATCATCACCAGGTCTACCTGGTCTCTTCTTGATGGACTCTGGTTCATCATCACCAGGTCTACCAGGTCTCTTCTTGATGGTCTCTGGTTCATCATCTCCAGGTCTACCCTTGATGGTCTCTGGTTCATCATCTCCAGGTCTACCAGGTCTCTTGTTGATGGTCTCTGGTTCATCATCTCCAGGTCTCTTCTTGATGGTCTCTGGTTCATCTCCAGGTCTACCAGGTCTCTTCTTGATGGTCTCTGGTTCATCATCTCCAGGTCTACCAGGTCTCTTTTTGATGGTCTCTGGTTCATCATCACCAGGTCTACCTGGTCTCCTCTTGATGGTCTCTGGTTCATCATCTCCAGGTCTACCAGGTCTCCTCTTGATGGTCTCTGGTTCATCATCACCAGGTCTACCTGGTCTCCTCTTGATGGACTCTGGTTCATCATCACCAGGTCTACCTGGTCTCCTCTTGATGGTCTCTGGTTCATCATCACCAGGTCTACCTGGTCTCCTCTTGATGGTCTCTGTTTCATCATCTCCAGGTTTACCAGGTCTCCTCTTGATGGTCTCTGGTTCATCATCTCCAGGTCTACCTGGTCTCCTCTTGATGGTCTCTGATTCATCACCTGGTCTCCTCTTAATGGTTTCTGGTTCATCATCTCCAGGTCTACCTGGTCTCCTCTTGATGGTCTCTGGTTCTTCGTTGCCAGGGCTCCTGCTGATGGTATCTGGTTCATCACCAGGTCTCCTCATCATGGTCTCTGGTTCATCACCAGGTCTCTTCTTGAAGGTCTCTGGTTCATCACCAGGTCTCTTCTTGAAGGTCTCTGGTTTATCACCAGGCCTCCTCTTGAAGGTCTCTGGTTCATCACCTGGTCTCCTCTTAATGATATCTGGTTCATCACCCTGTCTCCTCTTAATTGTCTCTGGTTTATCACCTGGTTTCCTCTTGATGGTTTCTGGTTCATCACCATCTATCCTTTTAATTGGTTCTGGTTCAACCTGTTTTGACCAAGCTGGTTTCTTTTCAATAAATTCTGGTTCATTAACACCTGGTTTGTCTGTGGTTTCTGGTTCACCTGGACGGTCTGGTGTCTTCTTCGGAGTTCTTGTGTCTGTTGTCCTTGGTGACTCTGGCTTTTTAACAGGGCTCTTCCTGTCTGTTGGTGTGTCTTTGTCTTCAGGCCTTCCTTCTCTTTCCTTTGTCTTTTTCTCTTCTAGCCTTTTGGGTTCGGGCTTTCTTTCATCTGGCTTTTTAGGCTGTGTCTTGCTGTCAGATCGTTTAGTCGGTTCTACTTTGCTATCAGATGGTCTCTTTGGCTCTGGTTTAGTGTCAATTGTTCTTTTAGGCTTTGCCTTACTGTCAAATGGCTGCATGGGAGATAGTTTAGTATCAGATACTTTTGGCTCAGGCTTGCTGTCATCTGATTTCTTAGGGCCTGGTTTAATAAGCAAAGGTCTCTTGGCTTCTGGCGTTCCATCAACCGGCTTCTTTTCCAAAGGCTTAGTCTCTGAGGGCTTCTTGGGTGTTGACTTTCTATCTCTTGGACTTACTGGAGTCTTGTCATCTGGTGTACTTATTTTTCCTCTTCTCTTTGGCTCATTGTCTATTTGGCCTGGCCTTTTCGGTTCCTTGGCTGGTTTGTCAGTCAGGCTTTCTGGTTTTGAAACTGGCTTACTTTGATCATCAGTCTCCTTCTTTGGCTTTCTTTTCGTGTGGCCTTCTAATGACTTTTCACGGGACGGTGTAGTTGGTTCAGTTCCCTTGGGTGTTTTGACTTTGTCAGTAGTCTTTGGAGTTTTCTTTGTTTTCTTTGATACCTTATCATTTCCATCCTTTGGCTTGCGAGGAAGCTTTGGTGACTTCTTTTTCTTGTGAGGCTTTTCCCCTTCTTCGTCACTAGAAGAGGAACTAGAATCACTACTGGAGGAGGATTCTTCAACCTCGGATGGAACTTCCTCTTCAGTTGTACGCTCGATGGTCATGGTCGTTAGGTGAGTTTCATGACTGGTTTTGGAAGTTACAGTTATGTCGTGAGTTGTAGGCTGGTCATCTTGAGGGGTTGTGAAAAAGCGGTGAGTGGTAATTACGCGTGATGTTGTAGGGTGGCTGGGTTTATCTGTCTCTGGTTCACCCTTGTTTGGTCTACCTGGCGTCTTCCTAATGTTTTCTGGTCTATCTTCTCCAGGTCTCCTCTTGATGGTCTCAGATTCATCACCCGGTCTCCTCCTGATGGTCTCTGGTTCAGCATCTCCAGGTCTGCCAGCTCTCCTGATGGTTTCAGGTTCATCACCAGGTTTACTCTTGACGGTTTCTGGTTCATCATCTCCAGGTCTACTTGGTCTCCTCTTGATGCCCTCTGGTTCATCTCCAGGTCTCCTCTTAATGGTCCCTGGTTCATCATCTCCAGGTCTACCTGGTCTCCTCTTGATGGTCTCTGGTTCATCATCTCCAGGTCTACCTGGTTTCCTCTTGATGGTCTCTGGTTCATCATCACCAGGTCTACCAGGTCTCCTCTTGATGGTCTCTGGTTCTTCATCTCCAGGTCTACTTGGTCTCCCCTTGATGGTCTCTGGTTCATTATCTCCAGGTCTACCTGGTCTCTTTTTTATTGTCTCTGGTTCATCATCTCCAGGTCTACCTGGTCTCCTCTTGATGGTCTCTGGTTCATCACCAGGTCTCCTCTTGATGGTCTCTGGTTCATCACCAGGTCTCCTCTTGATGGTCTCTGGTTCATCACCAGGTCTCCTCTTGATGGTCTCTGGTTCTTCATATCCAGGTCTCCTCTTGGTGATCTCTGGTTCATCATCTCCAGGTCTACCTGGTCTCTTCTTGATGGTCTCTGGTTCATCATCTCCAGGTCTACCTGGTGTCCTCTTGATGGTCTCTGGTTCATCATCTCCAGGTCTACCAGGTCTCCTCTTGCTGGTCTCTGGTTCATCATCACCAGGTCTACCTGGTCTCCTATTGATGGTCTCTGGTTCTTCATCTCCAGGTTTACCTGGTCTCCTCTTGATGGTCCCTTGTTCTTCATCCCCAGGTCTACCTGGTCTCCTATTGATGGTCTCTGGTTCATCATCACCAGGTCTACCTGGTTTCTTCTTGATAGTCTCTGGTTCATCATCACCAGGTCTACCTGGTCTCTTCTTGATGGTCACTGGTTCATCATCTCCAGGTCTACCTGATCTCCTATTGATGGTCTCTGGTTCATCATCACCAGGTATACCTGGTCTCTTCTTGATGGTCTCTGGTTCATCATCACCAGGTCTACCTGGTCTCTTCTTGATGGTCTCTGGTTCATCTTCTCCAGGCCTACCTGGTCTCCTCTTGATGGTCTCTGGTTCATCATCACCAGGTCTACCTGGTCTCCTATTGATGGTCTCTGGTTCTTCATCTCCAGGTTTACCTGGTCTCCTCTTGATGGTCCCTTGTTCTTCATCCCCAGGTCTACCTGGTCTCCTATTGATGGTCTCTGGTTCATCATCACCAGGTCTACCTGGTCTCTTCTTGATGGTCTCTGGTTTATCATCACCAGGTATACCTGGTCTCTTCTTGATGGTCTCTGGTTCATCATCACCAGGTCTACCTGGTCTCTTCTTGATGGTCTCTGGTTCATCTTCTCCAGGCCTACCTGGTCTCCTCTTGATGGTCTCTGGTTCTTCATCTCCAGGTCTACCGGGTCTCCTCTTGATGGTCTCTGGTTCATCATCTCCAGGTCTACCTGGTCTCCTCTTGATGGTCTCTGGTTCTTCATCTCCAGGTTTACTTGGCCGTCTTTTAGTAGTGAGTAGTTCCTCTGTTGTGACAGTTGTGGTACTGAGTCCTGACTGCCTCACAGTACTTGTATGGTAGGTCTCACTAGTACTCTTGTTGACCTTAATCTCATCAACTTCCCTCCTTGTACTAGTTACATCATCTGGTCTTCTCTTCACTATTCCAGGTTGGTCCTCTTGTGGTCTTTTGGATTCTGGTTCCTCACCAGGTCTGCCTGGTCTCTTCATAATAGAGACTGGTTCCTGACCTGGTTTACCAGGTTTCTTTTTGGGGGACTCTGGTTCATCTTCTCCAGATCTACCAGGTCTCCTCTTGATCATCTCTGGTTCATCGTCTCCAGGTCTACCGGGTCTTCTCTGGATAGTCTCTGGTTCATCATCTCCAGGTCTCCTCCTGATGGTCTCTGGTTCTTCATCTCCAGGTCTACCTGGTCTCCTCTTGATGGTCTCTAGTTCATCATCTCCAGGTCTCCTCTTGATGGTCTCGGGTTCATCTCCAGGTCTACCTGGTCTTCTTTTGAGGGTCTCTGGTTCATCATCTCCAGGTCTACCTGGTCTCCTATTGATGGTCTCTGGTTCTTCATCTCCAGGTTTACCTGGTCTCCTCTTGATGGTCCCTTGTTCTTCATCCCCAGGTCTACCTGGTCTCCTATTGATGGTCTCTGGTTCATCATCACCAGGTCTACCTGGTCTCTTCTTGATGGTCTCTGGTTCATCATCACCAGGTCTACCTGGTCTCTTCTTGATGGTCTCTGGTTCATCATCTCCAGGCCTACCTGATCTCCTATTGATGGTCTCTGGTTCATCATCACCAGGTCTACCTGGTCTCTTCTTGATGGTCTCTGGTTCATCATCACCAGGTCTACCTGGTCTCTTCTTGATGGTCTCTGGTTCATCATCACCAGGTCTACCTGGTCTCTTCTTGATGGTCTCTGGTTCATCTTCTCCAGGCCTACCTGGTCTCCTCTTGATGGTCTCTGGTTCTTCATCTCCAGGTCTACCGGGTCTCCTCTTGATGGTCTCTGGTTCATCATCTCCAGGTCTACCTGGTCTCCTCTTGATGGTCTCTGGTTCTTCATCTCCAGGTTTACTTGGCCGTCTTTTAGTAGTGAGTAGTTCCTCTGTTGTGACAGTTGTGGTACTGAGTCCTGACTGCCTCACAGTACTTGTATGGTAGGTCTCACTAGTACTCTTGTTGACCTTAATCTCATCAACTTCCCTCCTTGTACTAGTTACATCATCTGGTCTTCTCTTCACTATTCCAGGTTGGTCCTCTTGTGGTCTTTTGGATTCTGGTTCCTCACCAGGTCTGCCTGGTCTCTTCATAATAGAGACTGGTTCCTGACCTGGTTTACCAGGTTTCTTTTTGGGGGACTCTGGTTCATCTTCTCCAGATCTACCAGGTCTCCTCTTGATCATCTCTGGTTCATCGTCTCCAGGTCTACCGGGTCTTCTCTGGATAGTCTCTGGTTCATCATCTCCAGGTCTCCTCCTGATGGTCTCGGGTTCTTCATCTCCAGGTCTACCTGGTCTCCTATTGATGGTCTCTGGTTCTTCATCTCCAGGTTTACCTGGTCTCCTCTTGATGGTCCCTTGTTCTTCATCTCCAGGTCTACCTGGTCTCTTCTTGATGGTCTCTGGTTCATCATCTCCAGGCCTACCTGATCTCCTATTGATGGTCTCTGGTTCATCATCACCAGGTCTACCTGGTCTCTTCTTGATGGTCTCTGGTTCATCATCACCAGGTCTACCTGGTCTCTTCTTGATGGTCTCTGGTTCATCATCACCAGGTCTACCTGGTCTCTTCTTGATGGTCTCTGGTTCATCTTCTCCAGGCCTACCTGGTCTCCTCTTGATGGTCTCTGGTTCTTCATCTCCAGGTTTACCAGGTCTCCTCTTGATGGTCTCTGGTTCATCATCTCCAGGTCTACCTGATCTATTGATGGTCTCTGGTTCATCATCACCAGGTCTACCTGGTCTTTTCTTGATGGTCTCTGGTTTATCATCACCAGGTCTACCTGGTCTCTTCTTGATGGTCTCTGGTTCATCTTCTCCAGGCCTACCTGGTCTCCTCTTGATGGTCTCTGGTTCTTCATCTCCAGGTCTCCTCTTGATGGTCTCTGGTTCATCATATCCAGGTCTACCTGGTCTCCTCTTGATGATCTCTGGTTCATCTCCAGGTTTACTTGGCCGTCTTTTAGTAGTGAGTAGTTCCTCTGTTGTGACAGTTGTGGTACTGAGTCCTGACTGCCTCACAGTACTTGTATGGTAGGTCTCACTAGTACTCTTGTTGACCTTAACCTCATCAACTTCCCTCCTTGTACTAGTTACATCATCTGGTCTTCTCTTCACTATTCCAGGTTGGTCCTCTTGTGGTCTTTTGGATTCTGGTTCCTCACCAGATCTGCCTGATCTCTTCATAATAGAGACTGGTTCCTGACCTGGTTTACCAGGTTTCTTTTGGGGGGACTCTGGTTCATCTTCTCCAGGTCTACCAGGTCTCCTCTTGATCATCTCTGGTTCATCGTCTCCAGGTCTACCGGGTCTTCTCTTGATAGTCTCTGGTTCATCATCTCCAGGTCTCCTCCTGATGGTCTCGGGTTCTTCATCTCCAGGTCTACCTGGTCTCCTCTTGATGGTCTCTAGTTCATCATCTCCAGGTCTCCTCTTGATGGTCTCGGGTTCATCTCCGGGTCTACCTGGTCTCCTTTTGAGGGTCTCTGGTTCATCATCTCCAGGTTTACCTGGTCTCCTCTTGATGGTCTCTGGTTCATCATCTCCTGGTTTACCTGGTCTCCTCTCGATGGTCTCTGGTTCATCATCTCCTGGTTTACCTGGTCTCCTCTTTATGGTCTCTGGTTCATCATCTCCAGGTTTACCTGATCTCCTCTTGATGGTCTCTGGTTCATCATCTGGTTTACCTGGTCTCTTCTTGATGGCCTCTGGTTTATCATCTCCAGGTACCTTTGGTTCAGACCTGCCATCAACTGGTTTCTTAGGACCTGGTTTAATTAATAAAGGTCTTTTGGCTTCTGGCTGTCCATCAACCGGCTTCTTATCCAATGGTTTAGTCTCTAAAGGCTTCTTGGGTTGTGTCTTCATGTCTCTTGGACTTACCGGAGCCTTGTCTTCCGTGGTAGTTATTTTTCCTGTCTTCTTTGGCTCATCATCCTTGACCCCTTGGTCTGGCTTTCTTGGCTCCTTGGATGGTTTGTCGGTCAGGTTTCCTGGTTTTGTAACTGGTTTACTTTGAGCATCAGTTTCCTTCTTAGGTTTCTTTTTCGGATGACCTTCTAGCGGCTTATCACCAGACGGTGCAATTGGTACAGTTCCTTTGGGTTTTTTAACTTTATCAGTAGTTTTTGGAGTTTTCTTAGTTTTCTTTGACATTTTATCTTCTCCATCTTTTAGCTTGCGAGGTATCTTTGGTGATTTCTTTTTCTTGTGAGGCTTTTCCCCTTCTTCGTCACTAGAAGAGGAGCTAGATGAGCTCGATTCACTACTGGTTGAGGATTCTTCACCATCAGATGGCACTTCTTCCAAGCCGCTGGTGGTTATATGGGTAGTCTTCTTCAATGTGCTTGAAACATCAGTTGTACGCTCGATGGTCATTGTCGTTAGATGGGTATCATGACTGGTTATGGAAGTTTCAGTTATGTCGTGAGTTATGGGCTGGTCATCTTGAGGTGTTGTGAAAAAGCGGTGAGTGGTAATTACGTGTGATGTCTCTGGTGCACCCTCTTTTGGTCTACCTGGTGTCTTCCTAATGGTTTCAGGTTCATCATCTCCAGGTCTTTTCTTGATGGTGTCTGGTTTATCTCCAGGTCTCTTCATGGTAGTCTCTAGTTTATCACCTGGTTTTCTCTTGATGGTCTCTGGTTCTTCTCCAGGTCTCCTATTAATGGTCTCTGGTTCATCACCTGGTCTCCTCTTGAAAGTCTCTGGTTCATTACCAGGTCTCTTTTTGATGGTCTCTGGTTCATCATCTCCAGGTCTACCTGGTCTCCTCTTGATGGTCTCTGGTTCATCATCTCCAGGTCTACCAGGTCTCCTCTTGATGGTCTCTGCTTCATCATCTCCAGGTCTACCTGGTCTCCTCTTGATGGTCTCTGGTTCATCATCTCCAGGTCTACCAGGTCTCCTCTTGATGGTCTCTGGTTCATCATCTCCAGGTCTACCGGGTCTCCTCTTGATGGTCTCTGGTTCATCATCTCCAGGTCTACCTGGTCTCCCCTTGATGGTCTCTGGTTCATCATCTCCAGGTCTACCTGGTCTCCTCTTGATGGTCTCTGGTTCATCATCTCCAGGTCTACCTGGTCTCTTCTTGATGGTCTCTGGTTCATCATCTCCAGGTTTACCTGGTCTCCTCCTGATGATCTCTGGTTCATCATCTCCAGGTCTACCTGGTCTCCTTTTGATGGTTTCTGGTTCATCATCTCCAGGTCTACCAGGTCTCGTCTTGATGGTCTCTGGTTCATTACCAGGTCTCCTCTTGATAGCCTCTGGTTCATCATCTCCAGGTCTACCTGGTCTCCTCTTGATGGTCTCTGCTTCATCATCTCCAGGTTTACCTGGTCTCCTTTTGATGGTCTCTGGTTCATCATCTCCAGGTCTACCTGGTCTCCTTTTGATAATCTCTGGTTCATCACCAGGCTTTCTCTTGATGGTCTCTGGTTCATCATCTCCAGGCCTACCAGGTCTCTTCTTGATGGTCTCTTCTTGACTCCTTTTCCGATTTGGTTCATCTACCCTTTGTGGGGATGTCTTCCTGCCTGGTTCTGCTGTTCTTCCAGGACTTGTCTTCCTCTCTGGTTCTTTTGGCCTTCCAGGGCTTTCTGGCTCATCCTTCCTTCCAGGTGACCTCCTTCTCTCTGGCTCCCCTGGTCTTCCAGGGGACCTCCTTCTCTCTGGCTCCGCTGGTCTTCCAGGTGACCTCCTTCTCTCTGGTTCCCCTGGTCTTACAGGTGACCTCTTTCTCTCTGGCTCCTCTGGTCTTCCAGGTGACCTCCGTCTCTCTGGCTCCTCTGGTCTTCCAGGTGACCTCTTTCTCTCTGGCTCCTCTGGTCTTCCAGGTGACCTCTTTCTCTCTGGCTCCTTTGGTGTTCCAGGTGACCTTCGTCTCTCTGGCTCCCCTGGTCTTCCAGGTGACCTCCTTCTCTCTGGTTCCCCTGGTCTTCCAGGTGACCTCTTTCTCTCTGGCTCCTCTGGTGTTCCAGGTGACCTCCGTCTCTCTGGCTCCTCCGGTCTTCCAGGAGACCTCTTTCTCTCTGGCTCATCTGGTCTTCCAGGGGACCTCTTTCTCTCTGGCTCCTCTGGTCTTCCAGGTGACCTCTTTCTCTCTGGTCTTCCAGGTGACCTCTTTCTCTCTGGCTCATCTGGTCTTCCAGGTGACCTCTTTCTCTCTGGCTCCTCTGGTCTTCCAGGTGACCTCTTTCTCTCTGGCTCCTTTGGTCTTCCAGGTGACCTCCGTCTCTCTGGCTCCTCTGGTCTTCCAGGTGACCTCCTTCTCTCTGGCTCCTCTGGTCTTCTAGGTGACCTCTTTCTCTCTGGTTCCTCTGGTCTTCCAGGTGACCTCTTTCTCTCTGGCTCATCTGGTCTTCCAGGTGACCTCCGTCTCTCTGGCTCCTCTGGTCTTCCAGGTGACCTCCGTCTCTCTGACTCATATGGTCTTCCAGGTGACCTCTCTCTCTCTGGCTCATCAAAGCTTTTCCTTGGCTTTATTTCCTCTTTGGGCTTGGACGATTCATCATCACCAGGTCTACCTGGTCTCCTCTTGATGGTCTCTGGTTCATCATCTCCAGGTCTACCTGGTCTTCTCTTGATGGTCTCTGGTTCTTCATCTCCAGGTCTACCTGGTCTCCTCTTGATGGTCTCTGGTTCATCATCACCAGGTCTACCTGGTCTCCTCTTGATGGTCTCTGGTTCATCATCACCAGGTCTACCTGGTCTCCTCTTGATGGTCTCTGGTTCTTCATCTCCAGGTTTACTTGGCCGTCTTTTAGTGAGTAGTTCCTCTGTTGTGACAGTTGTGGTACTGAGTCCTGACTGCCTCACAGTACTTGTATGGTAGGTCTCACTAGTACTCTTGTTGACCTTAACCTCATCAACTTCCCTCCTTGTACTAGTTACATCATCTGGTCTTCTCTTCACTATTCCAGGTTGGTCCTCTTGTGGTCTTTTGGATTCTGGTCCCTCACCAGGTCTCCCTGGTCTCTTCATAATAGAGACTGGTTCCTGACCTGGTTTACCAGGTTTCTTTTGGGGGGACTCTGGTTCCTCATTTCCTGGTCTACCAGGTCTCCTCTTGATCATCTCAGGTTCATCATCTCCAGGTCTAACTGGTCTCCTCTTGATGGGTTCTGGTTCATCACGACCAAGTTTACCTGGTTTTCGCTTGATAGTCTCTGGTTCATCACCAGGGCTCCTCTTGATAGTCTCTGGTTTATCATCTCCCGGTACTTTTGTGCCAGGCTTGCCATCAACTGGTTTCTTAGGACCTGGTTTAACTAGCAAAGGCCTCTTGGCTTCTGGTTTTCCATCAACTGGCTTCTTTTCTAAAGGCTTTGTGTCTGAGGGTTTCTTTGGTTGTGACTTCATATCTCTTGGACTTACCAGAGTCTTGTCATCTGGGGTACTTATTCTCATTCGGCTTTTTGGCTCACCGTCCTTAATACCTTGATCAGGCTTTCTTGGATCCTTAGTTCGTTTGTCGGTCAGGTTTTCTGTTTTTTTGCGATCATCAGTGTCCTTCTTAGGTTTCCTTTTTGAGTGACCTTTATGAGACGGTGTAATTGGCTCATTTTCTTGGGGTGTTTTGACTTTGTCTGTAGTCTTTGGAGTTTTCTTAGGTTTCTTTGATACCTTATCTTCTCTGTCCTTTGGCTTACGAGGTACCTTTGGTGACTTCTTTTTCTTGTGAGGCTTTTCTCCTTCCTCGTCGCTAGAAGAGGAGCTAGAGGAGGAACTAGATTCACTACTGGAAGAGGAATCTTCGTCATCGGATGGCACTTCCTCCAAGTGGCTGGTAGTTAAACGGCTAGTTTTCTTCAGAGTACTTGAAACATCAGTCGAACGTTCAATAGTCATGGTTGTTAGATGAGTTTCACGACTAGTTTTGGAAGTTTCAGTTATGTCGTGAGTTGTGGGCTGATCATCTTGAGGTTTTGTGAAAAAGCGGTGAGTGGTAATTACGTGTGATGTCTCTGGTGCACCCTCTTTTGGTCTACCTGGTGTTTTCCTAATGGTTTCAGGTTCATTACCTCCAGGTTTACCAGGTCTTCTCTTGATAGTCTCTGGTTCATCATCTCCAGGTCTGCCAGGTCTCCTCTTGATTGCCTCTGGTTCATCATCTCCAGGTTTACCTGGTTTCCTCTTGATGGTTTCCAGTTCATCACCAGGTCTCCTCTTGATAGTCTCTGGTTCACCACCTGGTCTCCTCTTAACTGTCTCTGGTTCTTTATCTCCAGGCCTCCTCTTGATGGTCTCTGGTTCATCATCTCCAGGTCTACCAGGTCTCCTTTTGATGGTCTCGGGTTGATCATCTCCAGGTCTCCTCTTGAATTTCTCTGGTTCATCATCTCCAGGTCTACTTGGTCTCCTCTTGATGGTCTCTGGTTCATCATCGCCAGGTCTATCTGGTTTCCTCTTGATGGTCTCTGGTTCATCATCTCCAGGTCTACCTGGTCTCCTCTTGATGGTCTCTGGTTCATCATCACCAGGTCTACCTGGTTTCCTCTTGATGGTCTCTGGTTCATCATCGCCAGGTCTACCAGGTCTCCTCTTGATGGTATCTGGTTCTTCATCTCTAGGTTTAACTGATCTCTTGATGGTCTCTGGTTCATCATCACCAGGTCTACCTGGTCTCCTCTTGATGGCCTCTGGTTCATCATCGCCAGGTATACCAGGTCTCCTCTTGATGGTCTCTGGTTCATCATCACCAGGTCTACCTGGTATCCTCTTGATGGTCTCTGGTTCATCATCTCCAGGTCTACTTGGTCTCCTCTTGATGGTCTCTGGTTCATCATCTCCAGGTCTACCAGGCCTCATCTTGATGGTCTCTGGTTCATCATCACCAGGTCTACCAGGCCTCCTCTTGATGGTCTCTGGTTCATTATCACCAGGTCTACCTGGTCTTCTCTTGATGGTCTCAGGTTCTTCATCTCCAGGTCTACCTGGTCTCCTCTTGATGGTCTCTGGTTCATCATCACCAGGTCTACCTGGTCTCCTCTTGATGGTCTCTGGTTCATCATCACCAGGTCTACCTGGTCTCCTCTTGATGGTCTCTGGTTCATCATCACCAGGTCTACCTGGTCTTCTCTTGATGGTCTCTGGTTCTTCATCTCCAGGTCTACCTGGTCTCCTCTTGATGGTCTCTGGTTCATCATCACCAGGTCTACCTGGTCTCCTCTTGATGGTCTCTGGTTCATCATCATCAGGTCTACCTGGTCTCCTCTTGATGGTCTCTGGTTCATCATCACCAGGTCTACCTGGTCTCCTCTTGATGGTCTCTGGTTCTTCATCTCCAGGTTTACTTGGCCGTCTTTTAGTAGTGAGTAGTTCCTCTGTTGTGACAGTTGTGGTACTGAGTCCTGACTGCCTCACAGTACTTGTATGGTAGGTCTCACTAGTACTCTTGTTGACCTTAACCTCATCAACTTCCCTCCTTGTACTAGTTACATCATCTGGTCTTCTCTTCACTATTCCAGGTTGGTCTTCTTGTGGTCTTTTGGATTCTGGTTCCTCACCAGGTCTGCCTGGTCTCTTCATAATCGAGACTGGTTCCTGACCTGGTTTACCAGGTTTATTCTTGGAGGACTCTGGTTCATCATCTCCAGGTCTACCTGGTCTCCTCTTGATGGTCTCTGGTTCATCATCTCCAGGTCTACCTGGTCTCCTCTTGATGGTCTCTGGTTCTTCATCGCCAGGTCTACTTGGTCTCCTCTTGATGGTTTCTGGTTCATCATCTCCAGGTCTACCTGGTCTCCTCTTGATGGTCTCTGGTTCATCATCTCCAGGTCTACCTGGTGTCCTCTTGATGGTCTCTGGTTTTTCATCTCCAGGTTTACCTGGTCTCCTCTTGATGGTTTCTGGTTCATCATCTCCAGG
Source organism: Paralithodes platypus (assembly GCA_032716605.1). NCBI lineage: Eukaryota > Metazoa > Arthropoda > Malacostraca > Decapoda > Lithodidae > Paralithodes > Paralithodes platypus. Next base: position 52,385,071 of record CM064568.1, on the reverse strand, counting down.
TCTACCTGGTCTCTTCTTGATGGTCTCTGGTTCTTCATCGCCAGGTCTACCTGGTCTCCTCTTGATGGTGTCTGGTTCTTCATCTCCAGGTTTACCCGTTCTCCTCTTGATGGTCTCTGGTTCATCATCTTCAGGTCTACCAGGCCTCCTTTTGATGGTCTCTGGTTCATCATCTCCAGGTCTACTTGGTCTTCTTTTAGGTTCGCCATCCTCTGGCCTGCCCGGCGTTTTAGGAGACTGCCTTGGTTTATCTATGTCACGAACATGAACCTCTGTGCTCATCTTACGGACACTGCTGCTGGTCTCACTTGTCTCTTGTTTGATTGTTTTGAATGAGCTGTGAGTGGCTGTGACACTTCTCTGAGTTACCCCGGAAGTTTCAATTGTGATCTCAGAGATGTCGGTTGGTCTGTCTGTACTTCCCCTTCTGCGTGGTTCGTCCTTTCTTCCAGGACTCCTCTTTCTCTCTGGTTCATCTTTCCTATTGGGGCTCTGTTTTTCTGATTTATCTTTTCTTCCAGGGCTTCTTGTTCTCTCGGGTTCATCATTTCTTCTAGGACTTCTGTTTTCGGGTTCTCCAAGTCTTCCAGGACTCCTTTTTATTTCTGGTTCATCTTTTCGTACAGGGCTTCTTGTATCGGGTTCGTTCTTTCTTCCAGGACTCCTCTTTCTTTCTGGTTCATCTTTTCTTGCAGGACTCCTCTTTCTTTCTGGTTCATCTTTTGTTGCAGGACTCCTTTTGTCAGGTTCCCCAGGTCTTCCCGGACTCCTCTTTCTTTCCGGTTTATCTTTCCTTCCAGGACTCCTCGTTCTCTCCGGTTGATCATTTCTTCCAGGACTTCTCTTTCTCTCCGGCTCATCCTTTCTCACAGGGCTTCTCTTTTCGGGTTCCCCAGGTCTTCGCGGACTCCCCTTTCTTTCCGGTTCATCTTTTCTTCCAGGACTCCTCTTTCTCTCAGGCTCATCCATTTTCACAGGGCTTCTCTTTTCGGGTTCATCCCTTTTTCCAGGACTCCTCTTCTCAGGTTTCTCAGGTTTTTTCTTTCTCTCTGGTTCATCTTTCCTTCCTGGACTCCTCTTTCTTTCTGGTTCATCTTTCCTAACAGGGCTTCTCTTTTCGGGCTCCCCAGGTCTTCCAGGACTCCTCTTTCTTTCTGGTTCATCCTTTTTTACAGGAATCTTCTTTCTCTGAGGTTCGTCCTTCCTCATGGGTCTTCTCTTCTCTGGAACCCTTGCTCTTCCAGGACTCCTTGTCTCCGGTTCGTCTTTCCTTCCTGGACTCCTTTTCCGATCTGGTTCATCTATCCTTTGTGGGGATGTCTTCCTGCCTGGTTCTGCTGTTCTTCCAGGACTAGTCTTCTTTTCTGGTTCTTTCGGTCTTCCAGGACTCGTCTTCCTCTCTGGTTCTTTTGGCCTTCCAGGGCTTTCTGGCTCATCCTTCCTTCCAGGAGACCTCCTTCTCTCTGGCTCATCCTTCCTTCCAGGAGACCTCCTTCTCTCTGGCTCCTCGGGTCTTCCAGGAGACCTCCTTCTCTCTGGCTCATCCTTCCTTCCAGGAGACCTCCTCCTCTCTGGCTCCTCAGGTCTTCCAGGAGACCTCCTTCTCTCTGGCTCCTCTGGTCTTCCAGGTGACCTCCTTCTCTCTGGCTCCTCTGGTCTTCCAGGGGACCTCTTTCTCTCTGGCTCCTCTGGTCTTCCAGGTGACCTTCTCTCTGGCTCCTCTGGTTTTCCAAGGGACCTCCTTCTCTCTGGCTCCTCTGGTCTTCCAGGGGACCTCCTTCTCTCCGGCTCCTCTGGTCTTCCAGGAGACCTCCTTCTCTCTGGCTCCTCTGGTCTTCCAGGGGATCTCTTTCTTTCTGGCTCCTCAAAGCTTTTCCTTGGCCTTATGTCCTCTTCTTTGGGCCTGGACGATTTACGGATTGGTTCTTCAGGGGTCAGTTTATCAGTCCGTAGATTTCCTGTTTGTCGCAGGAATGTACTCTCCATTTGTCTTACACTCTCACTCACTGTCTGTCGTACGTGACTGGTTTTAGTCGTTTCCGAAATGCGTCTGTGAGTCTCCGTGCGATCGTGACGCTTAGTGTCTGTGCGGTCGTGTTGGGTAATGTCTGTACGGTCATGTCTACTGAAGTCAGTGTGTTCGGGCTCGAGCTTCCTGTCGGTGTCGAACAGTTTGCGGGCGGTGAGGTCATGTGGGCGGGTACCTGGGGTTTAACAGACACAATACAACACCAGGTACATGGATATTGGCGGAGGACGGGACTTACCTGACTTTGGGAAACCAAATAATATTGCTCACTAATCGATGGGACATTGACATTGAGTATTTACAAGGCACGCTAATGAGCTCCATGCAAGTTGAAACTTTCTACATACCCAGTTTGACATATACAAAAGTGGACAAAGTTATACTGGGGATATTGCAATTAAAAACTACACAACACAGAGTATTAATACACTGAAAAAAAGCATATAATCTTGCTTGCAGCTATAGGTCAATATACAATGCAAAATAACACTGCCAATATTGATTTGAAACAATTATTCAATTAGCATATTCACGATTGAAGTGCATGAAGGTGAAAATATATTTTACAAAACAAAATTAATATCACTATCAATAAATATTTCTATCGTTATACATGAAAATCAGGTTGGCAAAAACTTTTAAAAAGCACACATAGTTACTATTTACATAAATTAACTAAACAATTGACTGCCATTCATTACATTATAGGCACATATATTACTATTGATCTGATAGTCAATATACAAAGATACACTAGAACTATCTAAGCTCAATAGAGAAAATTAAGCAGAACTAGGATAAAGAACTATAAAAAAAGAGCTATTTATGTAAGCATGCTACACACAGAGAAGTAAGCTGAACTAATAAAGGGGACACTAAAAAGAGTTATCTACTGTATGTAAGCTTAATTCAGACAGCATAAGCTAAACTGAAAATAAGGGACAATAAAATTAGCTCAATCTAAGAAAGCACAACACTAGGGAAAACTAAGCCAAACTAGGACAAAGGACAACTACAAAGAAAACAGAATCTTCGCAGGGAAAAGTAAGCCGAACTAAAGAATACACTAAAGATGCCACTGCAATGAAGCCGCCATTGTGGTTAATTCGCTATGTTCTTTATAAATCACATGTATCCATTCATAAGCCACTTTATATACATTATTTGTCTGTTTTCATATCTTCAGCAATATTAAGATGATACACTTTTATGTTGGTGGTTCTTATGGTGACTTAAATGTAGTGGCAAGTTTTGTGATATTGACAATAAGAAGAAACACTACAGACTAAAAGCACAGACTCTCCGCATCACGTACCTCCATCCTTGCCCGGCTGCTGCAGCTTGATCTCCGTGTACGAGGTCTTCCGCACGAACTTGGATCCGTCTGGGCCGTCTCCATGGGTACGAGCGGAGATGTGGTAGCCCCCTGGGACTTCCTCCACTGTCTCCTCCGACTTGATCACTCCATCCTCCTGCGCCCGGAGATCAAACTCCTGGGAGAGTCGGTGGATCTGGTCTTCTGTGAGTGTGTCCAGGATGTCGTCTGTGGAGGCCAGTTGGTGCTTGGACGTCTTGGTCTCCGTGGTCTCTCCTGTATAAGGAGACATTCTGGATGTTAGCATGGCATATAAATTATTTAAACCAATAAGAGGGGAACTTTTTACTTAAACAAAGAATTATATGAGTTTTTGAATGATTATATGTATTGAAGATTGTGTAATTCAGCTTAGAACTCCGAGATCAAGAGAGACAGTCTTTTGTGACCGAGGTCTCCAACAGATTAGAACCCAAATTTTTATCGACAGATCTTAAGCAACTTTACCAACTGATTCAATCTAGTGACAACTCTATTATATATTATAGTTACTCTGTATTTGTGTTTAAATAAGCTCAGATTCCAAAGAGTAAAATCCAAAGTCACGATCGACAGTCTCGGAAGTGATTGTGGTTCTGAACAAATTCGAGCTGAGGATCTATGATGGAGCTTTATTTTTGTATTATAATTATTTTTTTATATTTGTGTTATTAAGCGTAGATTCAGGAAATTAATTAAGACGTAAAACTCACGAGTCTCAGAAGTGACGGTGGTTCCGAGCAGATTAGAGCTGGAGGTCTTCTTGAGGATGCTAGTCAGCTTCTTCTCCGGTTTGGTCTCGGGGCTGCCGCGACGTTCGGGTGACTTACTTTGCCGCCTCAGGGAGTCCCGGGTTTCTCGCACCAGACCAGGTGACCTCTCCTCTGTTTGAGCAAAATATAAGGTGGAGTCATATACACAGTTTTAATGGTGTCTTTAGTAGTCTTCAAATTCAAGTATGGTACGAGTAAGATGTATATGTTTTGATATAGTTTAACTTCTATCATGACATAGCTTTTAATTATGTAAACATTATTCTTGCAAAGTTGACTATAAATTGAAATGAATAGCACATATATGACTTGTAGTAAAGACTGATACTCTGGCAAAATTATATGTGATAACTATTGCCTGTGTGATACTGTTAGTTTATATGTATTTCAGTGAAGGTCAGATCCTAGCACAAATTGAGGTAAAAAGTATGTTTTTAGGAAATTAGTTTGGAAGCCGTCTCTCAGCAACCTCTCTTCTGTGGAGAAGATCAAGTCATTTAGATTTTATAAGGAAAAACATGCATCATTGGGGTTAAGAGAGGTCAGTTCAGGTCAACTGCTGGCCGAGTTGCACGATCAACTGCAGATTCAATGTTAAGTGTTTTTATCTTGAGATCACTCTTCCAGGACCACAATCCTGGTCTTTCTTAGTATGCCCACAACTGGCTCTCTTTCCACTTCTGAAGATAGAATGTTCTTCAACTATTCATCCTCACCACATGATTGAACTACTGCTGCCTGCCTATTTGCATCACTTCGTTGATGCATTCAATACCAAGTCGTCTCCTCAACTCCGCTCTTTCTCAGGGTGGCATTGGACATCCATCTCTCCTTACTCACAAAGTACCATCAAGTCTACAGGTGTCTTGTTTCTTAACAGCTCACATTTCGCTACCTTAGAGCACCACACTTCTCACACACAAGGCATGCAACTTCCCTCGTTAAAGGTAAGTAATAAATGTTACCTTCATCTTCCACCACTTCAGTCTCCGCATCACTACTACTGCTGCTGCCTCCTTCACCTTCTTCTTCTTCTGTCTCCTCCTCCTCCTCTTGTGGTTTCTTTTTGGAGTTTGTGTCACCGATCTCGACTGTGTTGGTAGGTGGGTGTGACAAGATGTGTGATTAGTGTGGAGGAAATATATAAACGCTTAGTGCTGGAAGTGACTGCGACAGAAATGAAATGGGGGTCTTTTAAATTTTGATTTGCCAGATGTCACTTGATAATAACAGATACGTGGTCTTTAATTCTGATACATTTGGAAGCCTTGAACTGATTAAACGAATCTCCGAAATGCAAATATCAGATAAAGCATTACTAAGGAGATTCAGTGCAGACCGAGATAGCTTCAAATAAGTGCATATCCATGACCACAACTGTACCATACATCCAGGGGTTTTTCAGGGCGTCAAAGATGTAGACCTATGATTTATTTACTATGTTATTACTCTTGTTCTTGTCTTTGTTCTTGTTGCAGATTAGAAGTGGGCTGAGGATAAGAAAACTCCTCTACATATTAACAGGTGATTGGAGTGACATCTGGTGGTTCTGATATTTTGAAAATCCCTCATAGTTCTCCACTTTTAATAGATTTTCACTTTTAATTTAGGAAATGGACGATGTAGCCTTTATGATTTCTAGAGCTATACATGTTTCATTCTATTCATATAATTACAATTAGTGTTCTACCTTTTTGCAATTTGGCTTCTTAAATTTAACTACTTTTTACAAATGCTGGAAGCACTAAGTATTGTTAATCCATCCAATTGTCCAAGTACCGAATCTGTATTATCTAATTATTGATTAAATTTGAAGGAAATAGCATGTTTGTTATCGTAATTTTCTGCCTATACGAAACTAATGTATTCAATTATTATATTTGGTTCAGGGATCATCTGTCAGTCATATTCAATTATTATATTTGGTTCAGGGATAATCTGTCAGTCACTCCCATTTCTGTCACTTGGAGAAGCAAGAAGAAGTCTGGGATATTATTCCAAAGCATTAACCCCTTATATACCGGCAACGTCTTATTTATTCTATTCTAGTTATATTTAGACGATGTTGTGCAGTTTAGGAAGGATATTTGGTAGCTAAAAGGATTAATTGGGGTAGTCTGTAGCCTTTTAAATGGTAGATATCCTCCCTAAGTTCAGTAAAATCGTCTAATAGTTGCCATAATATAATGAAAAGTACATCACCGGTACAGAAGGGGTTAAGGAAAGCTCATGATCAAATGACTCATGACTAAATTGGCACATTGATAGCAAATAAAAACCAAAAGCAAAAATAGACATAGTTAAAAGAGTATAGAAAACTGCAATTACATACCAAAAGCTAACATAGAATTATTAGACACTGAATTATTAGACACCGAGACATTAGTACTGAAGCTATAATTTAAACACGAATGGAATGTATAAATCTTGATAATTCCAAGAAGATTCTAAAGCTAAATGATTTATTAATTCATATGAGTAAAGCATAACTTAAAACTTTATTAAGGTAAGGAAAACAGAACAGATCCAAGTTAGTTGATTGAACCCAAAAATGTTAAGGGGGGGTCACCGTTTTTTTTTTTTTATCTTCTCTCCTTTTCTCTCTTTCCCTGGCTTGTATCCATTCGGTCCCATTCAGCCAACTGTTTTAAGACGTTTATCCCCATTCAGGTGTCGATGTATCGCTCGCCAGCATTGTATGGAGATATCCGACTTCGCCGGAGAAATGTTTCTATCGAAAAATTTACAAATTTAGCTTGATGTCAAAACAAAAATATATATATGCTGGCTCGCTACTGCTCACCAGGAAAACACTGACACCTGGATGGGGGTAAACGTCTTAAACCAGTAGGCTGAATGGGGCCGAATGGATACAAGCCAAAGAGAGGGGGAGAGAAAGAAAAAAAAAGCGAGGTGGGCTCCCTTTACTGTGGAAGAATGTATCCAGGAACGTATTGTTAAACTTACTGGTGTGTGTGGATCGCTTGGTGGTGAGACTAGACACGAGACGACTGCTTTCCACAACTGTAAACAAATTGTATCAAATTTAGTGAAGGATCTTAAGTTTTGATTTTATGCTATTATATTTGTATTTATCTATTGTATTATTATTATTATCATTATTTATTAGTTTGCTTCTTAGACCTCCATCAAGCCTAAAACAAATCTCCAAGCTCCCCCCCCCCACCTTTGAGTTTAATATCTGGTCTGACGCCTTGTGGGTTATTATGATATTTAATTTAAATTGAGGTTTCTGCTTGTTTTTGTCATTTTCGAGCAATATATTTTAGTTTGTTCCCTAGGCTAACATAAATGCCTTCCTACACTTCCTTCAAATTAAATAATGCCCACCCAGACCCCCTTCAAGCTAAATTTGTACATTTTTCGATAAATAATGTCCCCGTCGAATATCGCTCAGTCATAAAAATAATCAACACCTGAATAAGGTGAAGCGTTTTATTATCGCCATACTAATGGAGTGAAACATTTTAAAATCTCCAAACTAATGGAGCAAAACAGAGGAGGTTCAAAAATATCCCCCTCGAATATTTTTTTTTTTCTATGTGAGTGAGGGAGACAAAAGGCAGAACTGCATGTAGCGAGTGCCTCCCCCATAGTTGAAAGAGTTAAAGAGTTAAAGAGGTTAAGTGCTTACCGGTTGGCTTTGATTCTGTGGTGGAGATGGTGGCGGTGGACTTGAGGGCGCGGATACCGAACATTGGCCGGCCCGACGCATCCTTGGGCTCGAACTCTTCCTTCTTGGGCTCCTCTTGTGGGACGGGTTGTGCCTCTGGTGGGAGAGAAGCTTACGTTACGCCGGTGTCACTTGAGCGTTTTTTTGTTTTTTCAGGCAATTGTGGTTAATCTTCTGAATTAAGGGAGCCCACCTCGTTTTTTTTTTCTCTCTCTCCCTCTTTCTCTGGGTTGTATTCATTTGACCCCATTCAGCCTACTGTTTTAAGACGTTTATCCCCATCCAGGTGTCGATTTTTTCCTGGCGAGCGAAAGCGAGCCAGCATATTTTTTATAATATTTTTTGTCAACAGACTAAATTTGTACATTTTTCGATAGAAAAATTTCTCCGGCGAAGCCGGATTTCTCCATATAATGGTGGCTCGCTATCGCTCGCTAGGAATAAATCAACACCTAGATGGGGATAAACGTCTTAAAACAGTACGCTGAATGGGGCCGAATGGATACAAGCCAGAGAAAGAGAGCAAAAGAGGAGAAAAAAGCAGGTGACCTCCCTTAATGTGGTATATTACTGCAATCTCTTAAAATCATATAAAGTCAGTCTAGTTGTCGATTCCCATGCAAATATACCAAAACAAACTAAGAGAAAATACTTGCTCATCCAAAATTGATGGATAAAGTGCTAGTGTGACATCGCCTTTAGATTTGAGGAACCTGAATCTATATATAAGGTTAAAAAGGCAAAACAAATTGTCGTGTGAATGTTTCTAAGGTATTTATAGATTGTCTGTCAGATTTGTTGTCACTAAGAATAAAGCAACTTTAAGTCAAACTTTATGACAATCTTTTACTGGAATTAAGAATTTTGCTATTCTATTAGGTCTGTCAATAATTTGTGTCAGGTTTCTAGACCTACTTATAATTTTCTTCTACACCTACTTAACATTTGTGAGATCAGCTGTGTCAGATCAGTTACTATTTCAGGTCATCAAGTACACTTTCAGGCCTACCACTAGTCTGTTTTAGGTTGGTATTCTTGTAGGCCCACTGTTCTCTCAGACCTACCAATAGTTTCCTTCAGGCTGACTATTCTTTCAGACCTACCAATAGTTTCCTTCAGGCTGACTTTTCTTTCAGACCTACCAATAGTTTCCTTCAGGCTGACTATTCTTTCAGACCTACCAATAGTTTCCTTCAGGCTGACTTTTCTTTCAGACCTACCAATAGTTTCCTTCAGGCTGACTATTCTTTCAGACCTACCAATAGTTTCCTTCAGGCTGACTTTTCTTTCAGACCTACCAATAGTTTCCTTCAGGCTGACTATTCTTTCAGACCTACCAATAGTTTCCTTCAGGCTGACTATTCTTTCAGACCTACCAATCGTCTGTTTCATGCCGACTATTCTTTCAGACCTACCAATAGGTTGTGAGGTGGGCGTGCGTCTCTTGAGGGCCCTCAGACCGAAGAGTGGGAGGCCATTCTCGTCCGTGGGCCCGACTCCGTAAGGGCTGACTATCTTGTCCACGTCAGACAGTTCGGGAGCTGGCTGTCTGGGGGTCTTGCTCTGGCCCTTCTGGTATCTCAGGGGCTCCACGTACGGTTCATTGCTTGGTGTGGCTGTTGACAAAGAATTAAGTTAGAATTTGACTTTAACAGAGAGAGAAGGTGTGGTGAAAAAAAAGAAGAAGAGAAAAAACACTTTTGGATGAGATGGAATAAATATAAACAATTAATATTTATATTTTGCATTAATTAAAATTCAGAGAAAGATAATAAGCCATAGATAATTCAAATTTACCTTTTCATTAATATTATAATCAGGAATATAAATGAGAATATTTAAGAATTATTTAATGGGGAGAAACTAGGCCTATATAGAGAATAATCTATAGACGGCTCATTGGTTGGCGTGGCTGTCAAAGATGCTTAAGGCGGTGTCATGCAAGTATGTGTTACCCTTTAGCTATGAAAGACTTGGTCTAAGCTTAATTAAACCATATAAGTGCTGGCCAAAATGAAAAAAATAAATAAAATAAAAATAAAGGTAGTACAAGCTTTCATGTGATAAATAAAACTGCTTAATATTATCCAAAATATAGTGAAAGAGGTGCCTCGTCAAAGGGCGATTTTTCTGATATATTATTCCAATAGTGTGAGTAGAATAATTAATAATAAAATCCTTTTCTCACCCGTTATGGTTGGCGTGCCGTACGTTCTCCCGGTCTTACTGGGTGTTGGGGTGGTGCGGCTTACAGGTTCGGCTTTCTTGGGCTCGTCCGTCGTCCGCTGCCCAAATCTCCGGGGTGTGGTCTCCTCGGTTGGCTGTGCCGACCGCTGACCAAATCGTCTTGGCGTCTCTTCCGCTGGTTTCTCCGTTCGCTGGCCAAACCTCCGTGGGGTCTCCTCCACGGGGGGTTCATCTCTGCGTTTGGGTTCCTCTGGCTTCCTGGTGAGTTCTATGGTCTCTGTGGATATCTTGCGTGGGGCGGAGAAGAGAGGTTCGTCTTCTTCAGCAGGCTGGTTCCGGAATCTGGCGAGCCCTCTTTTAGGCTCCCGAGAGTAGGAGTCTGTAGAGGGGTAGTCCGGGGTGGGAGTTGGGATTGTTTCTACCGGCTCTTGGGGTTGGCCTGGGGAAAGAGAGAGAGGATTAAAGTGAACAGATAACATATGTGAAGTAAAGAGGCAGAAAGAGAGCGAGAGAGGTAAGTGGAGAGACTGAGATAGATTTAGAGAGAGAGAGAGAGAGAGATCGTTTAGTTGGTTTCCCTAAACTTTAGGAAAATTAAGACGAAAGGAGTCTTGAATAAAGATTTCTTCAAAAGAGAACATGTCTCTGCCATGCATGCACCTTAGCAGAAGGGAGAATGGGTGGGTGCAGAGTAACAGAATCATAACCAAAATGCAGTAAATTATTTGTATTTCATAACATTGTTTTGCTATATTTTCAGTACGTTATTTCAACACAGTGAATTTTATAAGTTCGTTTGTCTTTATAATGTGCGGTTTATGGTTTGGGTTTGTTTTGTTTGCAAGTTTTACATTTTAATTACTATGTGAGTACTAAATGAAGGTCTCTGTCAAGTTTTGTCTGAATTAATTAATAAGGTTTGTAACCTTTTCTGGAAACGATGACGGGTTTCTTAATTTTGTCCTGGCTTTTATTAGACGATTTCGTTCAGCTTTTGGGCGATATATTGACTACGAAATGGGGCGAAAGGTGTTAAAATCGTCAAAATAATGGGCCAAACGTCTTAAAATCTCAAAACTAATGGGGTTAAACACGAGGGAGAAAGTTGTCCAGAAAACCGGCCCATGTCCCCTTAAGAATAGCAACACTAGGAATCTAAGCGGTCAAAACCAACTTAATTAAGTATGCTTCACAATCGCATAGATCCTTCCTAAGTTTAATAAAATAATTAAATGTTAACCAGAATAAAGTGTTGAAGCACAATCACATGATATTCGATACAGTGCCATTTACGGAGATCATAAAATATGAATAATGGAATTAATTAAGGGCTTTCTTTACAGCCAGAATTGAGTGATATGATTTTTGAAAACTATACAGACATGGATTTATGTATTTTCTTATGAGTGATGCTGAGAAATAGATAAGGCTCATGGAAGAAATATATTTTAAATGTACTATATCAACAAGATTAAAAGGAACAATGAAAAAGTAAGTCTAGAGAGGATCAGACAGATTAAAGAAGAATGATTATAGTAGAAAATAGATCACTATTATTGCATTCTTGGGGGCGAGATTAAACAAGCATGATAGTCAGTAGAGAAACATCCTACACACGTACAACATACACATTCAACATTAAATAAGGCATATGCATTTTCCTCATGCTAGAGACGAAGAACGTAAGAAAGCAAGGCAACAAAACAATATCAGAGAGAAAATATCAAAACAAATATTAGTTCCAGTTTCTGAAGGTGGTCTGAAAGAAAAAGATTACAATGACAAAATTTAGTTTTCATCATTAGATGTTTCTAAGTGACAAAACTATATTTTCGATTCATAATTTGGCTTACCTTTTTCTGAAGAGATTCTCTGGAGCGACTAATTGTTATATTAAATTGTATTATTGAAGCCATATACTGTTAAATATGTAAATAGATATTATATACTATGCAAAATGAGTATGATAGGCATCTACGATACCATAAGCATATGTTTTTTTTTTCTATGCAAAGTTAATTTTAAAAGGGGTATATGCGATTTCTACGAAGTCTATTACTACAAAATCAATGGGCATTCATGCTCGCATACAAGTTAGTTTAGTTACATGTCTACATTCTACTGAAGATACTCTAGTTATTTACAAACTCGTTGATCTAAAACAAATAGTCCGTCTCTACAGACTTGACATACATACTCTAATGCATTGGTTAGAATTAATTGTTGAATTTGCTTAATGGAATTTACACTACCTTGATTAATTGCATTACAAAACTATTGCCAAGCACAACATGAAAAGGTTCAATGCCCGAGAGGACCGATAACTATGCTTCTTAGAATATTTAACATTTAAGATCTGTGTATCAATAATGCAATGTGCATCATAAAAAGCATACTAATTTCAATAACCTCTATGTACCATCAAACTACAAGCACAAGTACCCACAACATGCACTACAAGACACAACTGACAATACAAAACGCTACAAATTCTACAAACTACGTACTACCATTCTACATCAATGAGGTAAGACAAGGCTACACGAATCTAACTTTGGACAGCGCTCAAGGGAATCAGAGTTCCTCTTCATTCCCTATATTGAATTTTATCCATGGGTATTATTTTACTAAAGCTGTTGCATAAAGATTCGTTATGAGACAGTACATGATGCAGTATAGTTAGACTACTGTAGATCTAATAGATTCTTTTCTCAGTTTTAAACCAGGAGAGGATCGTTGCATATATCAGGGGTTGTACTACCAAAATGAAATACAAGCTATTACTAATAACTATGCACCACAAACCACATTCTGCCAACATTAAAAACTATACAAGCTACCCACTACAAATCTCATAATCAACATGAATAACAAAGCTTTCTACAGTATAGTTACTGTACACTGAAAACCACTTTCTACTCACACTAGCCACTTCCAGATACCCACTCCAAACTCTAATACCAACATGAAACGCAAGGCGATCTGTAACTACTACATAGACCATAGTTTTCCATCTATTCGCTGTAAGTAGGCGAGAAATCATGACCTCTAACCTCTGTAACTCAAAAACGACTAGAGTAATCGAGCTAACATATCTACCATTTGGGAAGAGTCAGTCAAGGAATAGATGTGGAAATTTACAGCCAATTTGTTCTAGCCCTTTTTGAGTTACAGAGGATAGAGTTCATGATTTCTCGCCTACTTACAGCGAATAGACTATAACCCACTACAAACTCAACAAGAAACGCAAGGTTATTTACGACTACTACATACTGCAAACCACAGTCTACCAGCACTAAAATGCCCAAAACCAACACGAAACGCAACGCAATCTATAACTACTGTACTACACAAACCGTATTATCCCAACACTACCAGCTACCCACTACGAAGCCCCAATACTCACTCTGAAACTGCCTGATCTTATGGGATATGCCCTTCACTCCGACCATGGGGGTTCCATTCTTGTCTCTAGGTGGGGACAAGACGAACCCCTGTGTATCAGTGGCAGAGTTCTGTCTCTTGAAGGGGCGGGGCGGTGGAGGGGAGTCGTCGGTGGGAGGGGCTGAGGCCTTGGTGGTTTTAGAAGAAGCATCAGCGGAAGAGAGGGAGGAGGAGGAGGAGTAGGTGTTGGAGAGTTTGGGAGAGGTTTCAGCAGGTTCGGAGGGTGTGAGAGAGGCTTTTGCAGCTTCGGAGGATTTAGGAGTGGCTCTCACAGTTTCGAAGGGTCTGCGAGAGATTTCCGCAGTTTCGGAGGGTTTGGGAGCAGGTTCGGAGGGTTTGAGAGAGACTTTCATATTTTCGTAGAAATTGTTAGAGGGTTTTGCAGGTGACAGGGAAGCGTCATAGGGCTTGAAAGAGGCTTCGGAAGAGTTGCGGAGAAGTTTACGATAGTCCTCAGCAGGGAAGGAGTCTCTCAAAGGGGGTGCAGAGGTGGCCATAGTGAGGGAGGAGGGTGCTAGTGTGGTGCGGGGTTAGAAGTTAGTGCTTAGCGCATCACTGGCAAAGGGTGGGAATGCTAACATCAACTAACACCAGAGTGGTCACTACCTTTGAGCGCCACCTGTCCTATTAATCGCCAGTCTATATTCATAAGCAACACTGTTGAGGTATTTTTTAGTCTTTAGTTTAACGAGACTACATGATTATTTCTAGTACAATACGATGTTATGTCTCTACTGATGGTATAGTTGCTTATGATGAACTGTAGATAAAAAAAAATTCGGACAGATGTCGACTTTAATGTAGTGGTAACTTAAGTGTTGTTGACGTAAGAGCAGTTAGGGAAGGAACTTTATACACACTGTTGGACAAACAAATCTGACAGCAAATTCTAAGCTTCTCTATATTCTTTATTTGTCTTAACCGGGGGAGAAATTATTATGTCCTCATCTTGAATATTGAGCTGTGATTGGATTTTAATAACGGAATATAGTCACTTATAAAAACAAACTATTAACTTGAAGTAAAGATGCATAAGTTTCTTATAGTAAAATTTTGTCTCAGGAAATTGATTGCAAGGTGATAACATTTCTCGCCCAGCTATGATGAACAAAGTATAGTATTTATAGACTCATACAGTTAAAAGTGCATGGATATGACATAATTAAATATAACATTCATTTATTCATACTAAAATCTTAAGTTGAGATTTTGCTTGGCCGACAGCTTAGGTCAGTTATCTTGCCTTTATATTGTCTTTGTCCCAGTTTTGGTTTGTTTAGTTTGCAATTTTTACATTTTAATAACATACAGAAAAGCATATAGGCATTACTCACACACCACCAATCTTATGGACAACTTTCTTCAATGGCTCGTATGAAATATATTCAGTAGTGTCAAAAAATGACGAGGACCCCTGATTCACAGGTAAACAAATAGGAATATTTTAGCTATTTAAGGGGAGGTTTTTAGTTTGTTTCCTACTCCTCCAGCAATCTTAAAATTTTACCCCTTTGACCCCCTTTCAGGATAAATTTGTACATTTTTCGGTAGAAAAATTTCCCGGCCAAAGGCCGGTTACTCTTAAATTACAGGCTCGCTATCGCTCGCCAGGATAAAATCGACACCTAAATGGCACGAAAGGTCTTAAAATTTACAGAATGGGGCGGAAATTCTTAAAATCACCAAACTAATGGGGCAAACGTCTTAAAATCTCAAAAGCAATGGGGCTAGACATGAGGGAGAAAGGGGTCAAGAAAAAAGTCCCTCAAGTGGAAATCTCCCCTTAAATTTCGAGTACTTGAGAAGAAGGTTATCCTGTAGTTGGCACATATCATTCAGCCTTGGAATCATCTTGTGATCTTAAAGGTCAATGGCATTTATATGAAGTTACTATGTATACCTATATTTGCAAAGCTGTATCATAACAGAATACGTACAGTCAAAATCAATAGTCCACCAAAAACCATGATGATAATTTGCGTGAAATCTACAGAGGAGGACATTAACTCGAAAGTCTTACCACACGAAACATATAGTACTCTACTGTAGGTAGCGCCAGCGAACATATAGTACTCTACTGTAGGTAGCGCCAGCGAACATATAGTACTCTACTGTAGGTAGCGCCAGCGAACATATAGTACTCTACTGTAGGTAGCGCCAGCGAACATATAGTACTCTACTGTAGGTAGCGCCAGCGAACATATAGTACTCTACTGTAGGTAGCGCCAGCGAACATATAGTACTCTACTGTAGGTAGCGCCAGCGAACATATAGTACTCTACTGTAGGTAGCGCCAGCGAACATATAGTACTCTACTGTAGGTAGCGCCAGCGAACATATAGTACTCTACTGTAGGTAGCGCCAGCGAACATATAGTACTCTACTGTAGGTAGCGCCAGCGAACATATAGTACTCTACTGTAGGTAGCGCCAGCGAACATATAGTACTCTACTGTAGGTAGCGCCAGCGAACATATAGTACTCTACTGTAGGTAGCGCCAGCGAACATATAGTACTCTACTGTAGGTAGCGCCAGCGAACATATAGTACTCTACTGTAGGTAGCGCCAGCGAACATATAGTACTCTACTGTAGGTAGCGCCAGCGAACTTGAGGATAATCTTGACTCCTTAACTTTTTATAACTCAAAATGAATACAAACAATCGGGCTGACCTTTGTAGCATTTGGGAAGAGTCCACCAGGAAATAGGTGTGGATAGTTACAGCCAGTTTGCTCTAGGCCCTTTTGAGTTACAGAGAGGTCAGGGATCAAGATTATTGTCAAGTTGGTTGGCGCTACCTATAGTCTATTCATTATAAGTAGGCCAAAAACCTTGAGCAATGGCCTCTATAACTCAATAAGGGCTCGAGCAAACGGGCTGAAAATGTCCACACCTATTTACCGGTTAACTCTTCCAGAATGGTAGAAATATTAGCTCCATCACTGAGGTCTATTTTGAATTATGAGAGATGGGGGACAGGATTTCTAGCATATCTTTAATGAACAGGGTAATGTTATGGGCTATTAGAAACGCATGATGACAACTCAAAATTACATAGTTTGAGAGCAAGGCTTTCGGTGAACTATTAATTTTAACTGTACTTCCTATTTATGTTCATAATATCTGTGGCATTGTCTCTTAACCTTTCAAGACCTAACCGTACCTAAAATATGTTCATTAGTTATTTTACATATTTCCACTATTTATATCTGTTTTCCCTTGTGTGTATCTTTATATTCTAAGCAATATTTATCTTATATAAAATTTCTGAACATAAATTCCGCTCCCTTTAGATATTATATACCTTTCATAAGCCAGTGAATAACTCTGATGTATTTAATTACAGATTAAGTACTTTTGTTTTTAATATGCTTATGTTAATGCTGCATGTTGAGGGCTATAAATAGGTAGTCATGTGATCATTGATAGTATTAATACATGCAAATAAAGAATGCAGAATCAGTGTACATGTAAGCATAATGAGAAGCTCTGTATAATCTAAACGTTTTGAAGCTGTATGATGATTAATTAATGCTCACTTGAACCAACTGTTAAAATATTGCTATATACAGTTGTATAGGCTATTCTTATAAGAAAATAACATAGGTTAAAATACTGTAGTAATATAATAGCTAGGTCTCTATGGTAAAAGATCTGTGGGTAAAGTTAGATTAGTAAACTCCTAATTAACAACTCACTCTTGGACAGTTTTCGTGGGGTTTCATCTTTCTCGACTGGTTCCCTCGACTTTGGCTCCACAGGTACTTTGCGTTGCGGCTCAACAGATACTTTGCGTTGCGGCTCAACAGACGTTTTGCGTGTTGGTTCGACAGACGTTTTGCGTGTTGGTTCGACAGATGTTTTGCGTGTGGGCGTCTTCTCGACAGGTGTGGTGGTCTTAGGAGTGGACTTTTCGGTCTTCGGAGTCCTGGTTGGGGCGGGGGATGAGACGTTTGATCCGGGGCGCTTGGCGTTGCGTAGCTGTCCACGGATCAGGCGTCGCTCTTCGTAGCTTACGGCCTTTTCCAACTGAAATCAAATGCACAGTCAAGAACAAGCACTTTGGTAGGTGTGATTATAGGCTAGCCTCAATCAGTTAAGTTGTAATTACTAACTTTAGGTATGAATAGATGCCAGGATAGTTTTATGATTAATCCCTTCTGTACCGACGTCGCCTTCTTAATTATATTCTAGCTATATTTAGACGATTTTGTGCAGTTTAAGAAGGATCTGTGGTAGTAAAAAGGGTTAAGTGAGATAGTTCGAAGCCTGTTCATTACTGGAGGCCCTTTTCAAACTGAATAAAATCGTCTAATAGTAGCCAGAATAAAGTTAAAAGGACGTTGCCAAACGGAACGGAAGGTGTTATGGATGGTACTGGTATACTAACTCAAACTTTCCCGATCCTATGCTAATCATTCCTTCACAACACCCTCAAACCATTCTGTGTCTCCCAATGAACTGAACTGAATTAAAATAATATAAAAGCCATCGCAATAAAGATTTCAACATTCAAGGAGTAAGCCTACCAGTAGCTAATTGTTGTAATTACTCAACTACTAAATTATTAAATTATCTTGGCTATTTCGCCAAACAAAACTCCTTCGTGGTCCGTGTGTCCAGATATTTTGACACCAATGTACCTTGAATTTGGCTCTCTATCACTCTTTCAATGTTAATGGACACTCCATATAAGTAGCTTGTCTTTTGTCTCCTTCATACATATAGAAAAAGCAAGATCAATTGCCATAAATCGAGAATAGGGCAAGGTACAAAAATATGTAACAGAAAATATGTTGATGAAGGGTAAGGAAGGAAATTTTAGGGTTTTTGGAAGGAACAATTGAGGTTCAGTAAATGAAAGAGGAACCAGTGTTGGTAGAAAGGCATTAACCCCTTCAGGACCATGACGTCTTTTTAACCCCTTCAGGACCATGACGTCTTTTTACCTTTGATTCTGCCTAAAATTTGACGTGTTTATGCAGTTTAAGAAGGACCTATTTCTTTTAGAGGGTTTATTGAGATCGTATTTACCCATTTGAGTCGTAGAGGTAGATTATATACTAAGGAAAATCGTCTAATGGAAACCAGAATATGATGACAATGACGTAATGGTGGTGAAAGGGTTAAGGCGGGTCTCCGGCTTTTTTTTTTATCTTTCTCTCCTTTTCTCTCTTTCTCTGGCTTGTATCCATTCGGCCCCATTCAGCCAACTGTTTTAAGACGTTTATCTCCATCCAGGTGTTGCATTGTATGGAGAAATCCGGCTTCGCCGGAGAAATTTTTCTATCAAAAAATGTACACATTTAACTTGCTGTCAAACAAATATATATATATGCTGGCTCGCTACCGCTCGCCAGGAAAATATTGACACCTGGATGGGGGTAAACGTCTTAAAACAGTAGGCTGAATGGGGCCGAATGGATACAAGCCAAAGAGGGAGGGAGAGAAAGAGAAAAAAAGCGAGGTGGGCTCCCTTAATGAATAAAACTGTGAGAGTAATTCCAGAAAACAAGGAAATGCTTGTATTACCATAATCTCAAGTGTAGCCACGTCGGTGATGGTGTGAATCTCAGTGACGTTCTCTGGGAGATTCTCCGTTGGTACCTCCAAGTCCTCGAGGAGCTTCTTGCTGCTGCCGGCCCTCTCCACGCGTCTCAGTTTGTTGGTGTTGAGGCCGGAGTCGATCGGTTTCCCAGTTGCAAATCTGAAGGTTGGGGCGTTAGATGGTGACATGAATGAGATAGGATATATATTTGTCCTGCTTATCCTATATTTCAATTTTGACTACATTCTATATTTATCCTTTGGCTTGTATTCCAACCCTCCTTTTCACTACTTAACTATTCCAATCGTAACAGAGATTGGATTTGCTAAGTTATAAAGAAGGGGTAAACATAGGAGCCAAGGACCAAAAAAGAATGTGTCAAAGATTGTAATATGTATGAGAAGAAGAATAGATTCAATATATGATGCATACTTATCAAATAGGGGAGTGAACGTACAGCAGTCACTTAAACTTAATGCAAATTCACTAAGTATTACTGACATTTTGTATATAGAAATATTATAATCATATATTTCAGTGTAGCCTATTCTCTTTGTGGTCAATATTCTCAAAGGTATCTTGTAGCAGAATTTTATATGGAAACAGAAATATGTCAACTCCTTCGATGTGCTGGAGCCTTTTCAATTTTATTCTGGCTAGTAAAAGGCAATTTTTGTTTAACTTAGGAAGGACCTGTAGAAATTATATGGATACAAGTCATTTTTGTATATCGGTACCTCTGATTCCCATCAATTTTCTTGTATATCGTTACTTCTGACTCCCATCAATTTTCTTGTATATCGGTACCTCTGACTCCCACCGATTTTCTTGTATATCGGTACCTCTGACTCCCACCAATTTTCTCATATATTGATCCCTGTGACTCCCACCAATTTTTTCTAACCTGAGTAAAATTGTCCAAATATAGCCAGAATAAAATAAAGCAAGGTATCATTATAGTGGAAGGGTTAACTTTGACTACCTACCTGCTGGGTGATCCTTCTTTGGAGAAAGGTGCTGGTGAGCCTTCCTTGCTGCGAGGTGCGGGTGACGCTTCCTTGCTCTGCGGGACGGGTGAGGCATCCTTGGTGAAGGGTGAAGGTGAACGTTCGTGCCTTAGGGGTGCCACGGCGTCCTCCTCGGGTTGTGGCTTACTGGATGTGGTGGTTGTGGTGGTTGTGGCAGCCATGGCATCCAACACAAGCTTGCTTGAGGTCATCTTCACTTCCTCTTGAATGGGTTGAGGAGTGGCTTGAGGCTTGGGCTGGTCCTCCTCGTCGTCTCCAAGAGGATGGATGTGTTTGGGGACAATGATTGGTTCTTTCACTGGCTGTCGCTCCAATTCCTTTGCCTTGGGTGGTTCATCCCTCTTGTTCTTTAGAACAGGCCTACGAATGGGAGAGGGAGCTGGTTCTGGCTTACCTTGCTCAAACATTGACCTGCGAGCTAGCACTGAATCTTTCACCTCGTACGAAATCTTTCTGGTTGGCTTGTCCCTCTTGGTGTCAGGTTGAGAAACTCGGCCAGTAAACAATGATCTACGAGCAGCTACCTCCGAAGTTGACATGTCTTTGTCTGAAATAATCTGTGCAGCAACGGATCTCTCAACGTCTCTCAACATCTTGGACGTGATCTCCTCTGTCTTCTTGGGTGCTGGCCGGACGTCTTCTGGCTCCTCCTGCCTGGCTGGTGATACATCTCTTGGAGCTTCTGGTTCCTCATCAGATGACACTGGCTCTTCAGTCTCTGGTTCTTGCTTTTTGGGTTCTTTTATGATTTCTTCGCTAGGCTTCCTTTCAAACATTTTCTTCTTCTCAGCAGTCTTCTTGGTAGTTGTGATTCTAGGCTCACTTGGCTTCTTTTCAAATGAGTTGCGCTTCTCAGTCAGCCATGGTCGATCTCTGGTGGTTCTCTTTGGCTCTGGCTGTTTCTTTCTTGCTGGTTCGTTGTCCCTCCCAGTAAGACTCTTGTCACTCAATCGACTCTCCAGTGGCTTGGTCCTTCGTGGTTTTACATCTTCCTTCACTGCTTCTGGCTTTTTTGGAGACCTCTTCTTAGGCTCTGTATCTGAAGGCTGATCTTCAGGAGAGGAGTCTGTGGTTTCTTCCTGTGACTCTGGGATGTTGTAATCAGATGGTTCCTTCACAATGGATGGGCGATGGATGCTATGATAGGGTAGGTTTGGCTCACCTGACACATCTTCAATCATAGGGCCATCCTCATCATCATCAACTGGCATTGGCTTCATGTCCTCTGTCATGGGTGTTTCAGGCAGGGTGACGACTGGCTCAGGTGCCAAGGTTGATTGGGGCTCAGTGGACCTGGTCTTACCAGTCTTAGCTGGGGTCTTACGATCAGCCAGACGGGAGGAAGCAGGTTTTGTTGGTTCACGCTTGTCTGGAGAACGAGCAGTTGGTGTCTTCCTTGGTGTCTGTGAGAGCCTGGATGGTCTGGTCCTCTCTGGTTCACTTGGCTTCTCCACTGGTTTTCTTGTCCTTGTGGTCCTGCTAACATCTCCATTCATCCTTGGCTGAACATCCCCATTCATTCTTGGTCTGCCTTCTGGAGAGGTTTTCTTGGGCGAAGATGAGTTGGAGCGTGGTGTTGTGCGCTGTGTCCTGGTGGGACTAACTGATTCAACATCACTTGGTTGTTTCTTACAGCAAATCTTACGGCCATTGGGTGTGACATCTCTAGAATGGTCAGGAGAACGGCCACGGCGAGGAGAGCTGGCAACTCGCTGAGGAGAAGTATTAGGCTTTGGTGTTTGCCTGGAGCGTGTTACTGGTTCCCTTGAAGTGGTCACGCGTCGTGGAGTTGGTTCCTCCCTACCCGCAGGTTTCCTAGGTGTACGACGAGATGGTTCCTCAGTTTTCCTGGGACTCACTTCTCGCCTCCTCTTTGGTTCTTCTTCTACAGGTCTTCTTGTTCTGTCAGTTGGCTTCCTTGTAGTAACTCCAGATTTCTTGGTTGACACTGGTCTCCTGCTCACAGGTTCTTGAGGTTCTTCTTCTGATGGTGATGTCATCTCATCTTCAGGCTCAAGTTCTTCTTCTGAGTCATCCTTTTCATAATGTTCCATTTCCTGTTCTTCCAGCTTAGCAATTTCATCATCAATGTTTGTGACATTTTCGGTCTGATAAGTCACATCGTGCGTTGACACTTCTTCAGTTTTCGCCTCATCCTTACCAACCCGAAGCTTTACCTCAATGGATGGTTCAGGCCTCATGGAGCTTGGAGTTGTAGTACCAGCAACCTTGGCAGCATCTTCAAAGAACTTCAGTTTGTTCAAAGTGTTCATACGGTCAGGCTTTGGAGTCGTATTGGTTGGGTCTTGATTCTTGCCTGGTGTTGGAGCAAAGCGATCCTTCAGCGCTGAGACAGAGCCATATGGAATGGTTTCTGGTTCTTCATCAGGCTCTTCAGTTGGTTGCCTTCTTGAGGGTGAAGTACCTGGACTAGTACGGGTAGGCTTAGGAGTTGGGGTAATTTTAAGAGTTGAAGTTGCCTTGAGGGCTGGGTTGACCTTTGATGTTGGTGTGGTCTTGGGTGCAGACTTTTGAGTAGTAGTCACAGTTGTGGGTTTGGAAGGAGATCCTGGCCTTGTGTTGATATTAGCAACTAAAGTGGACTTCACTGTGGTTTTTGGTAATTCCTTCTCCCCTTCCTCGGTCATTAGCACATCCTTGGTGTAAAGTCTCTTGGTGATATTGTACTTCTCACCAGTTTTCTTACTCTGTCGGGTTTCAATGATGATTGTGATTGGCTCACCGTCTTCCCCAATCTCCTGCTTCTTGCGTGTGTAGACTAATTCATCATCCATGGACGGGAAGAGACCACCTTCAATTTCTTCCTCACCATCTTCAGACTTGATGACGACGTAGCTGGTCTCTCGGTCGGGAACAAGGACCGCAGTGGATCTAACAACGGTCTTGGCAGTGTACTGGCTGCCATCTATGCGCTGCCGCACCTCCACCACGGTCTTCACGACTGTACCATCCTCCTCTTCCAGTTCATTCTCTTCACAACTCACCACAGTGTCGTCGGGACTTCCCACCTGGACCACTTCTTCGGGTCTCTTGCTCTTGGTGCGTTCGGAGCTAAGAGATACTTGCATGCGGCTGCCATGGCGAGCAGTCTTCTCAGCACGCTCCACTGTGTACTGCATCCCATCAGCTCGCTTACGGGTCTCCGTCACAGTTTTGATGATGAAGCTGCCATCATCTGTTTCCTGCTCATCCACTTGTTGGTCGATAAGTTCATCATCTTCGCATCCAACAATGGTGATGGGTGCTGGGGAGCTGAAGGACTTGTGTACATTGTGAGTGGTGTAGACCGTGCCATCAGGGCGTTGGTATCGTTGAATTACTGTTTTCACCGTAGTTCCTTCATCGATCTCCTCCTCAGTGACGTTCTCATCCAGGATCTCATCAGAAATGGTGCTTGGGTGCACGGAGTGTTGTTGGTACACTCGAGAAACCCTACGCAGGGTATACTGCAACCCGGACACACTACTACGACGTCGCTCGGTCAAAGCTTTGTATTGTGTCCCATCACTGAGTGTTTTCTCATCCACCTTCTCCTCTAGCACCTCATCCTTAAGATTAGCCACTTGCAGCACTGGTTCTGGCATTTTGGGAATCCTCATGATACGGTGACGCATATACTCAGTTCCATCCTTTGCTCTGCGACGTTCAATTATGGTCTTCACTGTTGATCCATCCTTTTGCAACTCCTCCTTCACATCTTCCTTTAGCAGCTTATCATCATTACTCACTGCAATATTAGAGGAGCCAGATGATTGTACAGGCATTTTCTTGACATCGTCCTCAGTTCCCTGGAAGCTTCTGAGGATATATTCAAAGGAGTATGTTGAACCATCCTTTCTGCGACGAGTTTCTGTAACAACCTTGATGGTATGGCCAGATTCATCTACTTCCTCTTTCTCCTTTTTGTTCAGCACCTCGTCATCATTGGCCATGGTTGGAAGGCCTTTCTGGAGGTCAACACCGGAGAGGGTCATCCTGCGGGAGCGGAACACTTGCCTGTGTGTGTATTCCTCACCGTTCTTGGTACGTCGAGTTTCAATAACTGTACGGATAGTTGAGCCATCAGCTGACTTCTCCTCGGTCTCCTGCTTGTCAACCACCTCATCATCATCAGAGGGAGTGATGCGGGTACTAACCTTAGCAGTCTTGTACACTTTCTTGGTGGTGTACTCCATACCGCTAGGCTTCCTCCTCGTCTCTGTTACTGTCCTGATGGTACTGCCATGCTCGTCTGTTTCCTCCGATTGATTTGTGGAAACCAACTCATCCTCTTCATTGTAGTCAACATCTTCAGGATGGTCGTAGTCAAAGATCTTGGAGGTCTTAAGGATATTCTTTGTAGTGTAGGTAATTCCATCGGGTCGCTTTCGGGTCTCTGTGATGATTTTGATTTTGTTGCCCTCTTTGTCTTCTTCTTCAGCTACATCTCTCTCCACCACTTCGTGATCAGGGTTGCCAATCAGAATTTCATCAATTTCACTCTCACTATCAACGACCCTGGTAGACCTGGCAACTCGGCGGGCAGTACATTCGCTCCCGTCCTTCTTGCGGGTTGTTTGCGTCACCATGCGCACTACATTGCCAGTTTCATCTACCAT
This sequence comes from Paralithodes platypus, assembly GCA_032716605.1. Taxonomy (NCBI): domain Eukaryota; kingdom Metazoa; phylum Arthropoda; class Malacostraca; order Decapoda; family Lithodidae; genus Paralithodes; species Paralithodes platypus. Next base: position 52,360,395 of record CM064568.1, on the reverse strand, counting down.
ATCTTCCTCCTCTTCCAGGATCACTTCATCTTCATCTCCACCTGATGTAAGGTAGGAATCGAGCTTTGCCAACTCACCTTTGATAGACTTCTCCATTTTAGCCTCCACCTCCGCAAGATGTCCTTTTTTCGAAGGAGGTGAAGCCTGTCGAGTTGGAGACTTGGAAGGAGAAGTTGGGGAATCCTTCTGTGCCCCTGATCGTCGGGTGGGTGAGCCTTTTGTTGGGGAGCCAATAGGAGAACGCTTGGTGGGAGATGTGGGTGAGCCCTTGTCAGATGGTGTACGTCGAGCTTGGCTGAAGTCCAATTCTCGTGACATCTTTCTCTCTGTGACTCTACGGGGAGACGTCTCCAAGTCCAGTTCTTTTGACATCTTTCTTTCTGTAACTTTACGGGGAGATGTCTCTTGGTCCAGTTCTCGCGACATTTTTCTTTCTGTGACTTTACGAGGAGACGTCTCCTTCCTTACAGGAATTTCAGATTGCCGAGATCTAGATACTCTGGAGCTGGTGGTAGAGGTCTCTTCCCTAGATGTTCGTCTGGAACTGGAGGTGGTAGTAATTTCATCCCTGGAGGATGAGTTCTTGTTCGATGATGATGAAGTGTTCAGTGCCTGTATGATATTTTCACTCTCTTCTTTGAGGGCTACTTCGTCTTCTGGTGAGAGGCGGCCATCTGCAGGGCCGCTGTCTTCTTCAGCGGAAGATCTACGCTCTCTAATGATTCTGGTAGGTGACACGGAATCTCGCACCTCCTTGTTCTTCATAGAGATGTAGCCCTCGCCCGCCAAGGCATTAGAGTGGATGGAGTAGGTATTCTTGGTGATTGAGAGGATGCCGTCGGAGTCAATAGGAGCATCAGGGTCTCCCAGGATGCGTTGGAATCGATCGGAGTGGTCTTGACTGGCCTTGCAGATGCGTTCCTGTATGACATCGTCCGCATCGACTCCCCTCATAGTTAGTCCGCCCAATCGTACGTTCTGTGTTGAAATGGATTCTGTCACTGCTGAGTCTCCGTCCATTTGCATCGTCACCTAACAAAGCACAGAGCATTGATGTTTATTATGAATTGAACCGTAAGCTAATTCTAACTTCTATAATTATATATATCTTATTTATTCAAGTGTATGTTTATGTGATAAAGATAATGCTATTTACTTTCTAATGATAAATTATTTCATTGCTACTTATAAAGGTTAAATATTGAATTATTATGTGTTATTTAAAATCTTTATTTTCAGATTAATGTGATCATATTACTCAAAATTATGGAAATCTATGACTAAATAAGCAAACACATAATTAAACTACAATTTTATGGCTGTACAAACATGTTCTTCAATTAAAATAATAATATCTGCTTTACTGTCACTAAGTCCTCGTCAAAGTCCCCCTTCTGTAAATTCGAATTTTGGGCCACTTTTTACGCTCATCAAGCTTCAAGATTTATATGAAAAGAAGGCTGGAGTCAACGTAGCTTCAAGTTGCTCCTCATTGACTCAGTAGCCTTTCGCATTTGACTCCGTTTGCGATTGGATGAGCGTAAAAAGTGGCACACTAAAATTCGGTTCCAGTCCCACTAACCTCGATGTTGGAGGTTTTTCTGACGGGGCCGCTACCATCATCGCCCACGCTGATGTCGGCCTCGCTGCACTCCGTCAGTCCTCCTTCGTCGGTGAAGGTCAGGGCACCCAGAGCCTCGTCGTCGTTCTGCATCATCTCGCGGAGTCTCTGTTCCCGGAGCTTGTACATCCGAGCCCTGATCCTTCGTCGTTCACCGAAGTCCTCCGCTGTTTGCCACTGTGGATTCCAAGTTTGAGTTATTAACCAAGGAAGATTAACACTTTCAGAAGCCACCCATTCGGGGTGAACTGATAGATAGATAGTATAACAGGACGTGATTATTCCTTATATTTTGGCTATCATTAGACGATTTTATTCAGCTTAGGAAGGAATTTGGGAAGTCAGAGCGTTAACTCCTTCAGACATATTATGTTCCAATAAGTCCGAGGAGGCAGGAGCCCCGGGATCATTGCCACTGCCTCGCACTACACTCACAACAACAATGCGGCCGTTAGAATTATCGGAGGTGGCTGAGGTTGCCACCAACGGTTTTATCGTAAGGTAACTTATCGGACTTACTGAGCTCCATATGACGCTAGTGCGTCATATAACTTATTATAGAGGCATGGAGATAAGTCCATATGACGCGATCGCGTTATATGAGTTTTTGGTTCACTAGTCCATATGACGCGATCGCGTCATATATGTCTGAGGGAGTTAATTGAGATAGTTTCTATCCTTTTGCTTCCTGAAGATCCTTCCTTAACTACATTATAATTGTCTAATGATAGCCAGATTACAATGAAGAAACGCGTCAATGAAGGAGTTTATATAAAAGACACTTGCGCTAGATTTAATGGAATTGAAACAAGCAAAATCTTATAAAATGTCAGAAACAAGTACACAATGCCTTAGCTTAAAATGTCAGAAACAAGTACACAATGCCTTAGCTTAAAATGTCAGAAACAAGTACACAATGCCTTAGCTTAAAATGAGAGGTAGTTCAATTTAATGGGCAAAATCAGAAATAGTAAAGTCATCAAGCAAGAAATTCATATACAAATTATTTGTGAAAATATATACTTTACCTATCATCCTTCTGCTGCGTGAAATAATAAAGAGAATAATATCAAATGTTGTTTTTTGAGTATATGTAATTTTCTTTTAACTTGCCTAATTAATGGAAATCATTAGTGAGTTCCATATTAATGATCGATAGTAATATTTATTGGTAACTTGATTTATGAACACAACAACATACACAGTTTCTTAAAATACACACACACACACACACACACACAGCCCGTAGCCTAGTAGGTAGAGCTCTCGTCTCACACACGAGGGGTCGGGGGTTCATTTCCCCGCCGGGCGGAGACAAATTGGGCTTGTCTCCTTTCATGTGTTAGCCTCAGTTCACCTAGCTGTAAATAGGTACCTGGAATAAGTGGACGACGTTGTGACGTTCCATCTGGGGTTGGCAAAAATGGTACAAGGCGAGATGGGTATCATATGGTTCACCTAAGCTGATGGCTACCTAAGCCTTCGGGCGAGACGGTACCGTCTATAGTGAGAATGGTACCATACAGATCCACCCTAAGCCTTCGTTTCCGATGACGCCAATTGGCTAAAATACAGACTACACACACATCCACAGCCATTCCAACAGTACATAAAACACTTAACATGCATTTCACGCAATACATTCCCAGTTAAGGAGGCGCGATAATAATGAGCTTAGCTCGCATTGCGTGGATTCCCCTTGACGAACAAGTAACTGAGTAACACACACACACACACACACATTTATATATATATATATATATATATATATATATATATATATATATAAATATATTGGCAAATAGCTATACTAAGGTGGGCAGCATTGTCTTTAACCCCTTCTGTACCGGCGACGTCTTATACAAAAATTATAGCTATATTTAGACGACTTTGTGCAGCTTAAGACGGACTTTTGGTAGTAAAATTGATTAAGGGAGATAGTTCGAAGCCAATTAAATGTTGGAGGACGTTTTTAAACTGATTAAAAGCGTCTAATAGTAACCAAAATAAAGCTAAAAGGACGACACGGTAATGAAGGAGTTAATGGTCGGAGTAACACAATGTGAATATTAATTTTCTGCACTCTCTCTCTCTCTCTCTCTCTCTCTCTCTCTCTCTCTCTCTCTCTCTCTCTCTCTCTCTCTCTCTCTCTCTCTCTCTCTCACTGATTATTATGGTGTCTGAATTCATATACATCTTTAATTGTGACTCACCGTGTTCCTCAGTCTTGCCTCATCCATCATACTGGTTATATTATCACACACACATACACACACACACACACACGCATACACACACACACACATTGATTACCTAGCGACTGACTAAATAGCTGCCCAAATATTAACACACACACACACACACACACACACACACACACACACACACACACACACACACACATTGATTGACTAACTGACTGACTAAATAGCTGCCCAAATATTCACCTCACTCACCAATCGACCGACTTACTAACTATCTAAACTATCACCAATTAATCGACTAACTATCTAAACTATCACCAATTAATCGACTAACTATCTAAACTATCACCAATTAATCGACTAACTATCAAAACTATCACCAATTAATCGACTAACTATCAAAACTATCACCAATTAATCGACTAACTATCAAAACTATCACCAAATAACCGACTTACAACCTTACTAACTAACCAATTAACTAACTAACTAACTAATTAATGTACTAACCATGATTCTGAGTCGTTCCTCGTCCATAATGGTGTCCAAATCCATGTGGCCGGTGTTGACCCCATAGGGACTGGCTACCTCGCTCATCCCGCCCTGGAAAACAGAAATATAGATATTAATAGATATATGGGTTTATAGCATCATCATCATCATCATCATCATCATCATAATCCAACTGTTCCAGATGTTGCAAAAATGCGTTATTCGTTTTTATATGTGTATGAGGGAGACAAAAGGCAAAGCTGCCCGCAACAAGTGTCTCCCCCAAAGTTGCAAGAGTGACAGAGCCAAATTAAAGATGGCTGGTGGTCACCTTAAACAAAAAATAACATGTTTTTGGTGTATTGGAATGACGTGTGTTGTGCTTGTTTAATGTAGTGAAATGTATTGGAGGAGGAGGTGTTTGTGAGAGCTAGCTGGATTACTCTCTGTATAGGTGAGACACAAACAGAAACAGTGAGGGAAGCCAGATAAATTAAACAGGGGTTCCAGCAACTCCGTATCACATGTTCCTCTGAGACCTTCCCTGGGTATTGCTCTGATCGATTGGTGTCTACAACCTCCCCAATATATATATCATATACAAGAAATATAGCCAGGCATCTTACCAATTTTGCTATGAACTCGTTGGCTTGAGGTCATAGCATGATTGGTAGGATGCGTGGCTCTTAATTCTAAAACAAAAGGTTCGGTTACCGGTTAGGTAACAATATATATATATATACAGTATATGATAAATAAATACATAGATTACTTAAGCTATTAATTCCTGCCAGAGAAAACCATCAGATAATCAAATTGTTATACACAAAAATGGTGTGTGTTAGTTTGTGATGAAATTGCTCCCTTACCATATACAACTTGGATGTAACAGGTGGTTGGTGAAATACCCTGTCTATGCAGTATATATAGCCATTCATTCTCGTTATTAACCCCGCCCTCCTTCCTGCAACCCATATTAGGTCTGTCTGTAGGTTGTGGTCGGCCTTAACCCATCTTCCTACACTTCACCTTGACTCCCTCATCTGTGGATTCCTTTTACCAATTCTGACAAAATCGACACTTAAATGGCACGAAAGGTCTTAACATTTACAGCAATGGGGTGAACGTTCTAAAAATCACCAAACTAATGGGGCGAACGTCTTAAAATCTCAAAAGGAATGGGGCTAAACGTGCGGGAGAAAGGGGTAACAATATAATCCTTCAAATGTAAAGCTGCCCTTAAGGCACCTAGTACCTTCACCTTACCTGTGTGTGATGTATGGCTTACCTGTACCTACCACCTCATTAGTGGGAGGTCAGGGCAGGTGAACAGAGAGAGAGAGAGAGAGAGTGTGAGTGAGTGATATATAGGTAGATAGAGAGAGAGAGTGTGAGAGTGAGAGTGAGAGAGATAGGTAGAGAGAGAGAGAGTGTGTGAGTGTGTGTGAGAGAAAGAGAGAGAGAGAGAGTATGTGTGAGAGTGAGAGAGATAGGTAGATAGATAGATTGACAGATAAATAGATAGATACATAATTAGATAGATAGATAGATAGAGAGAGAGAGAGAGAGAGAGAGAGAGAGAGAGAGAGAGAGAGAGAGAGAGAGAGAAGATGGATCTAATAGACTAAACTAACCAGTATGGTGAGAAAATAAGTCACTCCTAACCTTCCTGCTCTGTCTGTCTGTCTGTCTATTAGTACGTGGTATCATCTATTTGTCTGTCCATCTATTAATTTATATAACAACTGTACTCTCTCTCTCTCTCACAGACATACACGTTACACACACACACTCACGCACTTTGTCTCTTTCAAACACACACACAATCGCTCTTACTATCTCTCTCACACACACACACACATTCTCTCTCACACACACACTCACACTCTCTCTCACTCACTCACTCACACACACACACACACACACTCTCTCTCTCTCTCTCTCTCACACGCCTCTGTACCATCCTTGTCTTACATACAAGGTAATGGCCTCCCTGATTAGGTATTCATATTTCTACTTTGTTTATTTATTTCCATTTACCCGTTCAGTATTTGAGGACGCTATTTATCTTTATTCTGGCTACCATTAGACGCTTTGTATTCAGCTTTGGAAGGCCCTCTGCGAATCAAAGGGGTAAGGTCTATCTCAATTAACTCTATGACTCCCTTAATATGTCCTATGCTGAATATAATCGTTTGAGTCTGTTTCAATTGCATCTCTGACTTCCATAATTCCTTCCTAAGCTGAATAAATCATCTAAGTTCATCTCTATGTAACTATGAGGTCAATATCTATGTAACCGTACATAAAATATATGTAACTTTATGTAAAACTGTATGTAAAAGCTATGTAACTATTTGTAACTTCGAGGGTTGTATATATGTAATCGTGTGCAAATTTGTGTATCTATGTAACTATCTGGTCTTATATATTAGTGTGTGTATTTCTATATGTAACTATATGTAACTCGAATGGTTCTGAATTATTTGTAGACACATCCGTAGAGTTATTAGTAGTTCATACCTCCTCTTTGGTGCTGAAGAACGTAGGGCAGGCTAATGGTTGAATGGCTATGAATGATGCATGACATGTATTTTATATATTTTTTTTTTCTCCGTTCATTACGCTCTCGTCATCGCATTTTGTTACATATACAGTACATATACACATACATATACACATTTACACATACCTGTAGACACCATACATTGTTTATATCTACACACATGCTATGACTACATATCTATATCATCACCACACATCTATCATCACCACACATCTATCATCACCACACATCTATCATCACATATCTATCATCACTACCGGTACACATCTATCATCACCACACATCTATCATCATCACATATCTATCATCACTACACATCTATCACCACACCTGTTATCATCACACATCTATCATCACTATATCACCACACACCTGTCACCACATATTAATTAATGTCGTTCTTAACACCAATAAACCCTAAATTAAATTTATGAAGGCATGCGGATTCGAACCCAGGTCACCACATACAGAACTTACACGCTATAACCATTACGCCATCAAGACAGTTAAAGGTTGAGCACATGATCACTGTAAATCACCCTCATTCCCCTATAAGCTCTACATAAACAGACCAGGGCTGCATGACAATTCTCACACCTGATCAGCATGTTCTCAGGCTGATTACACTGGTTAAGGGGAGATTTCCACTTGAGGGATTTTTTTCTTGACCCTTTATCTCTCATGTTTAGCCCCATTGCTTTTCTAATTTTAAGACGTTCGCCCCATTATTTTGACAATTTTAAGAACTTTCGACCCATTTCTGTCAATTTTAAGACCTTTCGTGCCATTAAGGTGTCAATTTTTTCCTGGCGAGCGATAGCGAGCCTGTAATTTAAGAGCAATCGGCCTCCGGTCGGGACATTTTTCTACCGAAAAATGTACAAATTTATCTTGAAAGGGGGTCTAGGGGGGGTAATTTTAAGCTTGATGAAAACGTAGGGAACAAACTAAATACCTCCCCTTAATACACACACAATCATAACCCCATTACCATTCCACAACCCATGCACTTCTCACCAAGCACTACCCAATCATTTCTCACCAGGCACTACTACCCAATCACTTCTCACCAAGCACTACCCAATCATTTCTCACCAGGCACTACTACCCAATCACTTCTCACCAAGCACTACCCAATCATTTTCACCAGGCACTACTACCCAATCACTTCTCACCAAGCACTACCCAATCATTTCTCACCAGGCACTACTACCCAATCACTTCTCACCAAGCACTACCCAATCATTTCTCACCAGGCACTACTACCCAATCACTTCTCACCAAGCACTACCCAATCATTTCTCACCAGGCACTACTACCCAATCACTCGGCTAATATCTTCAATTTCGCTTAGTTAACCCTTTCAGTACCATGTCCTAATCTTCTGGTTACTATTCGACGGTTTTCCTTAGCTTTACCATGGAGTCTTATATATTGGTATTTCTTGATTTATTTCTTTATTTTTTATTTATTTTTTAATATCATTCTAAACAAGGGATGGCGTTCACTCTCCCATTAGTTGCGTTAGTCTTAATGGGGGAAAGGAAGGTTCATCCCCCGCCCAAATATTAACACTGGAGCTGTAGTAATTTAACCCATTCAATATGAGGGGAGCGTCGTATTCACTCGTTTTTATTTAGGTTTGGAAGGTTCTCTAGCAGTCAAAGGGGTAACATATATCTCAATGCCAAAATGCCTTAATGTAATGATAAAATTTACTGATAAAATCGTCTATTGATACCCCCCCCAAAAAAAATCGTCTATTGATACCCCCCCCCCCCCCAAAAAAAAGGGATAAAAATGTCATCGT
>CM064568.1:52331702-52346702 GCA_032716605.1 Paralithodes platypus | reverse complement strand
AACAACAGGTATAGTGACCCTTCTAGGCTGCTTGTCCTCCAAAACACTGAGGATCAAGTGTCCAAACAGTGGTTTAGAGTGGGTAAGGGAACATTGGAAAGGGAACTACTGCCCTGCCACGACTAGGAAGTTAGTAGGGGACATATGGGTTAGTAACTGAAGGGAGGATAAAATAAAGTTATTCATTTACAAACGCAGTCAGTCGCGGGTTTGATGCGAGATATTTGTCTAGGCGGAATTTAAATGAATCAACGGTGCTGCAGTCTATAACGTCTCGGGGAAGCCCATTCCACAAGTTGTGGTGAAGAGGAGGTGTGTGTGTGTGTGTTGGATGTCGTGGTTATCGTCCTTATGATCAATTGGCCTTGTTATTGTTTACCTGCGTCAATGATGGAGGCCTATGAGTGATTGACTTTGTTATCTCGGCCCAACGAAATGTAATGTGATTGTTTATGTCTGTCTATTTGTCTGTTTTTGTAACGTGATTGTCGATGTCTGTTTATTTGTTTGTTTGGACTGTTTGTTGTATGAAGTATATCTAAATCAAAATCATGTACGGATTGAGATAAAACTTTGCTATGTTGCACTAAAATAAAACTACATCCTGTTTAATATAATGTTAATGTCAAATCCATAATAGCTCTTAAACCACTCTATTCCTAAAATTATTGTTACCCAGTGTTGTTTTGTTACTTTAATTATCTTCATTACAATTATTATCATCATATCTATTGTTATCATTATTGTTATTATTATTATTATTATTATTATTATAATTATTGTTATTATTATTATTATTATTATTATTATTATTATTATAATTATTGTTATTATTATTATTATTATTATAATTATTGTTATTATTATTATTATTATTATTATTATTGTTATTATTATTATAATTATTATTATTATTATTATTATTATTATTGCTGTTTGTCTGTCCTCTCCTTGACCCCCTCCCTCACCTCACCTCACCACTCCTTCAACTCCTACATTCAGTTTATATCGGGTGGTGAGAGAGAGAGAGAGAGAGAGAGAGAGAGAGAGAGAGAGAGAGAGAGAGAGAGAGGGGGGGGGATTTTTAGTCTAATTGAATTGAATGAAAAACAGATATGAGAGAAATAAGGATAAGGAGATAGATAGATTGATAGATAGATTAATATATATATATATATATATATATATATATAGAGAGAGAGAGAGAATGAGTGTGTGTGTGTGTGTGTATATAGTGAAGCACGGGAACGAGGTGGCTTCAGAGATGGGGTCGTTTCGGGCCATGAGTGAGCACCGTGCCTCATGTGAAGGCAAGATGGCAGGTGCTCGTTGTACTCTACGTGCTTCACATGTCTCACTCCCTAAACTGGAACAAGACCTCACGGGCTTCACTGTTCATTGTAAAGCGGTGAATGTTAAGGCTCTCAGCCTATGCCCGAGAGGAAGTAAGTTGGAATATAGAAAAAAAAAAAAAAAAAAAAAAAAAAATATATATATATATATACCGGGTATATATCTTAGTATCTTGCAATCTATATCAAGGTGATACATTACATAATGAAACAAACTAGGAAAAGAGAGAATGGTAAGTAGATAGATAAATATATAAGTAGATAGCAGATAAATAGATAGATAGATAGATAAATAGATAGATAGATAGATAAATATATAGGTAAATAGACAGATAGATATATAGAGAATGGATGTCAAGAAGAAGAAGAAGAAGAAGAAGAAGAAGAAGAAGAAGAAGAAGAAGAAGAAGACAGAGGACCCAAATGGAGAAGAAGGATAGAGGGAGCGAGAAGTGGCGTGGGTGATCGTGCATTCCAATGAAGACACACACACACTGCACACCCTTACGTACACAGGCACACGTACATATATACACACACATACATATACAGTACACACATATATCCATACACACACACATATTATGCAAACCACACTTACACACATATGCAAACTCACACACTTACTGTACCACACACACACACACACACACACACACACACACACACACACACACACACACGCAATATATACAGTATATACCTGCAAACACGTTTGGTACACAGAGACCCCCCTCTCTCTCTCTCTCTCTCCTTCTCCTTCTCCTTCTCCCTCTCCCTCTCCCTCTCTCTCTCTCTCTCTCTCTCTCTCTCTCTCTCTCTCTCTCTCTCTCTCTCTCTCTCTCTCTCTCTCTCTCCCTCTCTCTCTCTGCCCTCTTGTCTCAGCTGACATTGGTTTGTTTACCTTCGCACATCAAACCCCCCTCCTTTATACTCCCCCCCCCCCCTCTTCTCTCTCTCTACCTCCTGGTTCTCTCTCTCTCTCTCTCTCTCTATGTCTGTCTTTATATCTATCTATCTATCTATCTATCTATATGTCTATCTATCTTTCTTTCTTTCAATCTGTCTGTATGTCTGTAGGTATGTCTGTTTGTTTATATATCTGTATATCTATCTATCAATCTATCTATCAATTTATCTATCTATCTACCTGTCTATCTATCTATTTGTTTATCTCTTCTTCGTAGGTATTTTGAAAAGTAGATCGGTCGACCAGGATAAGAAGGCTCCTTTAAGGGGAGGTATTTAGTTTGTTCCCTAGACCTCCATCAAGCTTAAAATTACACCCCCTTGAGTCCCTTTCAAGATAAATTTGTACATTTTTCGGTAGAAAAATGTCCCGGCCGAAGGCCGGTTCCTCTTAAATTACAGGCTCGCTATCGCTCGCCAGGATAAAATCGACACCTGAATTGCACGAAAGGTCTTAATATGGGGTGAAAGTTCTTAAAATCGCTAAACTAATGGGGCAAACGTTTTATAATATCAAAAGCAATGGGGCTAAACATGAGGGAGAAAGGGGTCAAGAAAAAAATCCCTCAAGTGGAGATCTCCCCTTAATAATACAAGAGTAAAGATGGTTATATTCTAAGTGGTATTGGTAGTGGTGGTAATTATGGTAGTGTTAGTGGTCTGGTAGTAGCTAGGTTGTAATAGCAGACATTATTGTGATTGATAGTGATTGTGGTATTGGTAGTGGTGGTCGTAGTGATATTGATGGTCGTGGTAGTGATTGTGGTAGTGGTAGTAGTGGTAGTGATATTGGTAGTATAAGTTGTCTGGTAGTGATAGTCGTGATAGTGCTTGGAATAGTAGTAGTACTGATTGTGGTGGTGGTAGTAGTGGTGGTAGTGATATTGGTAGTATAATATGTCTGGTAGTGATAGTCGTGATAGTGCTTGGAATAGTAGTAGTACTGATTGTGGTGGTGGTAGTAGTGGTGGTAGTGATAGTCGTGATAGTGCTTGGAATAGTAGTACTGATTATGACACTAGAGTAATGGCGGTGATGGCGGTGGTCGTGGTTGTGATTGCATAACTTACGCCAGTGTTATCCAGGCAGACCAAACATGCAGGCACGAAAACCTGTACATTGTAAACAACCCCCCCCCCCCCCCCCCCGCCCCCTCCCCCCGTCCCGCATCGCAACAGTAGGGACCGTGGATTGGGGCTGTCACACGATTGTTTATCCTGGCAATTGTTTTCGGGAATTCGATTTTGGCACCTTATGAATTTGAAATGGATATGATTGCCCATTTTGATCTATACATCTATCCATCTATGTATGTATGTATGTTTGTATGCATCTATGTATCTATTTATATGATTGACGCCTAATATTGTTGAGAATTATTACGTTTTGAATAATGATTGGTACCTTTTGAGTTCAAAATTTCCAAGAATTAACTCCCCATAATACTCATCGGTCTAGATCTCATAGGTGTGTATGCAGAGAACTAAGAAACATATAAGATGTCTACGAATATATGTAAGTGCCTGTACCCAAGACCAATACTACTATACAGTATATTATTGGTCGTGCCTGTATCCTCTACCATACACCCCCCCCCCCCCCCCCCCTCCCCTAGGTCAGTGTTTGTGGTGTTGGAGTCTCGCTTGTTAACACTCCTCCACAACCACAACAAACTTTAAGAAACCTTAGCCTGGCCGGTGTTTTAGGTTCCAGCTATACCTTGTCTCTGGTCAACAAGGATTTTTGTTTTGTGTTACAATTATATGATTTGTTTTGGTCTCTATCTATCTATCTATCTATCTACCTATATATATATATATATATATATATATATATATATAGTATATATATTGGGCCTACTGTATATATATAATAAGTGTGTGTGTGTGTGTGTGTGTGTCTGTGTGTGTGTGTGAGTGAGTACATATTTAATTGTCTTATCATTATTGCCTGCAAATTGTCCCCCAGGGTAAAACACTTAAGGGCCACTGACACCCACTAAGTGACTCAACACATGCTACTCCATTTATAATATATTTGTAGATATATGTATACAGAAGCTCGAAACTCTTAATAGTGTCTTTATGTTTTGTTGACGTATGTATTTGCCTCTCTGTTTTGTAGAGGGCCTTCCCAAACTGAATAAAATCATCTAATGTTAGCCAAAAGAAATATAAAATCAATGATCATCATCAAATACTGAAGGGGTTAATGTGCCCTCTGATGTGGGCGTATTTATTTGATAATTTATTAATCTTTTATTTATATATTTTTGTGTTCACTCCGTAGACCTCCATCAAGCTTAAAAACACACTTCAAGCTAAATCTCTACATTTTTCGGTAGAAATGTGTCCCGGCCGATGTCCGATTTCTCCTAAATTACAGGCTCGCTTTCGCTCGCCTGGAAAAAATCGACACTTAATTGGTACAAAAGGTCTTAATATTGACGAATAAATTGGTCGAAAAGTCTTAAAATTGCCAAACTATTAACTAATGTGCCGAACGTCATACAATTTGCAAACTAATGGGGCTAAACCTGAGGGAGAAGGGGGGGGGGGGGGGGGGGGGGGCAGAAAAAGCGACCATCTCCCCTTAACCTTAATAAGATCACCGCTGCATCAAAGTCCACATCTGTCCAAATATTACCCTAAAAATATCCATAATAAGAAGTGTAAGATTCTGATATTACTGAAGACATAAAACCTTGTGGAAATAATTTGAACAGTTAGCTTGTTGGGATTTGGACTATACGCGTACATACATGTCACACAATAACACACACACACACACAGTTACACACCTACAATAACACACACACAGACACACACCTACAAGAACAAGCACACAATAACACACACACGCGCACACACACAGTCACACACCTACAATAACACACACACACACAGTCACACACCTACAATAACACACACACACAGTCACACACACACACACACACAATAACACACATACACAGTCACACACACAGTCACACCTACAATAACAAACGCACAGTCACATACCTACAATAACGCACACACATACAACACGCATACATCTAGCATAACATACACACACACACACACACACACACACACACACACACACACACCTACAATAACAAACGAACACACACACACACAAACACACATTCTTCCACTATCAGTATCAAATAACGTAAACAACTTGGCGACAGTGGTAACATTGGACCTGACCTTTTACCCTACGCTACGATGAAGCCAATCTGTTGTTATATGGCTAGTAGAAGTAGTAGTTGACGATTTTAGGTAAGTTTGGAAGGGTAGTGGTAGTTGTAGGGGTTAGTATGGTGGTTGGGGTTGTAGGGGTGGTAATTTTGGTTGTTGTGGTGATGATGGTTGTGGTTGTAAAGATGGTATTTTTGGTTGTTGTGGTGTTGATGGTGGTAGTTGTGGTGGTGATGGTGGTAGTTGTGGTTGTAAGGATGGTAGTTGTGGTAGTTGTAGTTGTGGTAGTAGTTGTGGTTGTAAGGATGGTAGTTGCGGTGACGATGGTGATGGTGGTGGTTGTGGGGATGGTATTTTTGGTAGTTGTGGTGGTGAAGGTGGTGGTGATGGTGGTAGTTGTGGTGACGATGGTGGTGGTTGTGGTTGTAAGGATGGAAGTTTTGGTATTTGTGGTGGTGAGGGTGGTAGTTGTGATGAGCATTGTGTGTTATGAAAAGTGTCGATGTTGGTTATAATGTTGGTTATAATGGTGGTAGTTGTGTTGGTAATGATGGTGGTAGTTGTGGTAGTAATGGTGGTCAAACCTTAAATTCTGCTCTTCCTTTCTCTTTCTCTCAGTTCATATATTCATCATCCTATCTATATATTTATCTACCTATCTATGCAAGTATCTATATATTTCCCTCTTTATTCATATAGTAGTAATATCCTAATGGTCCTTACATGTAATTAATCTCTCTCTCTCTCTCTCTCTCTCTCTCTCTCTCTCTCTCTTTAGCCAACGTAACACCGATATTCAAAAAAGGCAGCAAATCCCTACCCAGTAACTATCGTCCAATCAGCTTAACCTCAGTTGTATGTAAAATGCTAGAAACGGTCATACGAGACAGACTCGTAAATCACTTAGAGGAAAATAACATACTTAAAGATACTCAACACGGCTTTCGTAAAAAACGTTCCTGTTTAACAAACCTCTTAGACTTCTTCCACGATATCCTCAACCTCTACGATGAGAGTAAAGCTGTAGATATTATATACCTTGATTTTCAAAAGGCCTTTGACAAAGTTCCCCACAAACGTTTACTGCTAAAACTAAAAAAAAATGGAATACAAGACGGTGTGTTGAAATGGATAGAAAATTGGCTCAGCAACAGAAAGCAAAGGGTAGTCATAAACGGTAAGGCATCTAAATGGACCAATGTAAGTAGCGGGGTACCCAGGGATCGGTACTAGGATCAATTCTCTTTCTAATTTACATCAACGACATAGATGAGGGTCTCACCTGTACAATCTCAAAATTTGCTGACGATACAAAAATTGTAAATAGCGTACTCTCAAAAGAACAAGTTGATGATATGCAACACAATCTAGATAAATTGTCATGTTGGGCCCAAATTTGGCAAATGAGTTTCAATGCGGATAAATGTAAAGTACTACATGTCGGATACCTAAATGAGAAAGCAAACTATTCGATGAATGGCACTCAGCTTAAGAATGTAAACAGAGAAACCGATCTGGGAGTAACAATATCGAGTAACCTAAAAGCGAGTCAACAATGTTCAGAAGTTGTTAAGAAGGCAAACAAAATAATTGGCTTTATAGGCAGGTCATTTGAGCATAAATCCAAAGAAGTTATCCTAACCCATTACAATTCCTTAGTCCGCCCTCTTCTGGAATACTGCGTTCAATCCTGGTGCCCTTATAACCAAAAAGATATAAACAAGCTAGAACGAGTTCAACGTAGAGTTACCAAAATGATACCTAGCCTAAAGAACAAACCATACGAAGAGCGTCTTAGAGAATTAAATCTATTTCCTTTAACCCAGCGCAGATTAAGAGGTGACTTAATTCAAGTGTTCAAAATCATCAAAGGCATCGACAATATGAACTGTAGTAAGTACTTCACTATCGACCAATCTAATTATACGCGGGGAAACGGTTGCAAAATTATTGGTAAATCTTTTAACTCGCACGAATCTAAGAATTTCTTCTTCAATCGAGTTGTCAACTTGTGGAATGGGCTTCCCCGAAACGTTATAGACTGCATCACCGTTGATTCATTTAAACTCCGCCTAGACAAATATCTCTCATCAAACCCGCGACTGACTGCGTTTGTAAATGAATAACTTTATTTTATCCCCCCCTCAGTTACTAACCCATCTGTCCTCTACTAACTTCCTAATGCTGCCACGGACATTAGTTCCAGGGCAGTAATTCCCTTTCCAATGTTCCCTTACCCACTCTAAACCACTGTTTGGACACTTGATCCTCAGTGTTTTGGAGGACAAGCAACCTAGAAGGGATACTAGATATGTTGTTGCTTGATTTCCTTTGTACTCCTTTGTACTCTCTCTCAATTCAGTCACAGCCTAGTATGGTACGTGTTCGAGATACCACCTAATGACGAGTCGGTTGTGCTTACCATGAGAGAGAGAGAGAGAGAGAGAGAGAGAGAGAGAGAGAGAGCGAGAGCGAGAGCGAGAGAGAGGTCACGACAACTAACTGGTCAAGCCACCCACACCTAACATGTCTAGTTTGCACTCTAGTGTCAGGTCCATCTGAATCCTAGATGCTCAAACACCGTGCAACTCTAGAAGGATGTGAAGGAAGGGAGGAAGGAAGGAAGGAAGGAAGGAAGGATGGATGGATGGATGGATGGAAGGAAGGAAGGAAGGAAGGAAGGAAGGAAGGAAGGAAAGAGGGAGGGAGGGTGCTAAGGAAGGTATGAAGGAGGGAGGGTGGTAAGGAAGGAAGGGAGTGTTGATAAAGGAGGAAATAAAGGAGGGAGGTAAGGAAGGAAGGAAGGAAAGAAGAAACGAAGGAAGAAAGGAAGGAGGGAAGGAAGGAGGGAGGGCGAAAGGGAAGGAAGGAAGGAAGGAGGGAGGGCGGTAAGGAAGGAAGGAAAGAAGGAAGGAAGGAAGAGAAGAAGGAGGGAGGGCGGTAATGCCTGGGTCACACATAGCCGAATGTGAGGCCGAATGCATGCCGAAGCTGATTCGGCCTTCAATCGGGGCCGAATAATCCCGAATGTCAGAATTCTGTTTAATGTCTAATAGCTATCGCCGACAGTATACCGATGAATAGGAATACTAACCGAATGCAAACATAATGCAAACATAATGCAAACCGAATGTGCACAGATTTTTTCCCGAATTATAAGATTTGAATTGTAACGTCTTTTTTTTCGGTACAGCATCGGCAATGTGTCGGCGATTGTTCACCGATGGTGTACCGAATGCATATCGAATGCATCCAGATGGTGTCTCGAATGCATACCGGGAAGCTTGTAGGTATATATAACGGTGGTCCCGATGTAACCCCACATTCTATGCTGGAAGTCGGGCGCAACGGACCTCATGGATGTGATCCTGAGTGATGTCAACAATATGACATGTTCTGTAGCTATCAATTCCATCTACCACCTCCACTAACACCACCCCCTCCACTACCACCACCACCACCATCACCATCACCTCCCGTACCATCACCAGCACCACTCCCTCCACTACCGCCACCACTATCACTCCATTTTTAACGGTCATTTTGTCGGGGATGGATCGGCGAATGCATACCGAAGGAATGGAATGCATACCGAAAGTTTGGAATGCATACCGAATGCATATCGAAGTTTTCGAATGCATACCGAGGTCACAGCGAAACATTTCTTTCGAGGCTGACTTACCGAGATTTTCATGTCCAAGGACACTTTCGGTAACGTCACCGAGGCTCTACGGAACATCCCGAAAGGCTGCCGAAGTGCCCGAATTTGCCTCATTTTGGCGGCCGAGAGTTTACCGAAGTCGCATCGGTCTGCATTCGTCATCAAATTCAGCTATGTGTGACCGGGGCATAAGGAAGGAAGTAGGTGAAGGAGAGTGATAGGGAAGGGGGGAATTTTTTTCCGGGTGGAGGGAAGGAGCACGTTTTTTTTGGTAAGGAACCCACACATATACGTATGGAAAAGCCGAAGGTACCCCCCGGGAAGGAGAAGGATGAATTGAGGGGGACGGAGCCCGCCCTCCGCGCTAGTCTCCCCCGTAAATCTTTATATATCTTTTTTTTTTTTTTTTACAATCCTCTACTATCTAATGACTTACTCAACATCTATTATATCTTAAGCATTTTCGGAACGAGTCCCTCTCACCCCATCCTCGCCCTACTTTCTGCGCACTTATTTTTTTAAATCTAGTATTACTCAAAAAAGCGGGGGGGAAGATGTGATTTTTTATCCTAAGACAAATGTTTTTAAGAATTTATGTCATTAACATTTCTTCCCTTCATTCAAGTTATCAAATAATGAAAATCAAAATCATGAAAGGATACTTAAATTGCTTAATAAATAATCAAAACTTCCCAGATTGACGTCCGTTAACCCATGTACTCTGCCTAGCTTTTCCTTGCCAGTCCCTAATTAGGTACATTAAACATTACCATGACATTCTACATGCGCTCTCTTGCGCGTTCTTGACGTATGAACTATATTCTCTCTACACTGCTCCACCGCCCTTATCATTTTACGTCTAAATCTTTTTACTGTTGCGACCACCATTCTCTCCCATGGCTACTACTATTCATGACCCAGACTGCCGTACTACTGTATTTAAGTACGCGATTAAGGGTATCTCAGCGTGCAGCATGATCGGGAAGAGGGAAAAAGAGGGAGAGGGAGAAGGAAGAGCGAGAGAGGTCTGGAGAAGCAATTTGCAAGACGAGGGAAAGAAGGCTAGCTAAGATATATACTGTATATATATATATATATATATATATATATATATATATATCCAAGACTTATTTTGAAGATTCCAAAACTATCGTGTCTCCATAATAAACAAGCTTTTCGTGTTCTCGCCTCGGATGATTGATTGCTTCATATGCTCGTTGTGTCATCTGCCTCTTCTCGTTCGTGTGGATGATTTCGGTGGGACGTCCATATACGGGCGTTTGTTGAGGTATTTTAGGTTAGGAAGTTACGGTTCTATTTGGTAAGCACGGGGTTAGATCATTGGTAAAATTGCAGGTTCGTGTATGGGAGATCCTTATTGGATTTGGTTGTCTTCCCTAAGCTATAAATATCGTCTAGTGGATAACCACAGAATATAGAAAGAAGGCAGCGTCATGCTCCTACGAAGGGGTTAAGTTTAGTGGCGCACAGAGGTTTTGTTAGCTAACGCGATAATGGCATTCGCAGGGTCAAGTGCACGCTGTAACCTGTACCCCGACGCGACTGTAGCCCCAAACTAGGACTAATGAACTGACTCCTGACTGTACGGTACTATTTGTGTCCCCTTCCCCCCCCCTTCGGACTTCGCACCCTTTTTGCTTTGTGTCAAATTATTTATCCGTTCTCCCCGTAGACCTTTCTTGCCCTTCTCTTCCCTCAACAAACAGATCTTCTCTAAAGGATATTTGATTATTCATCCCCTATTATTGTTACATTACCACATTTGTTGGGTGTGTGTTATAAGTATTGTTTGTTTTTTCTTTTTTTTTCCGCCCGGATTCCCCCTGGTGTTTTCCCCCTATCCGATCCTTTGGATTGCCTCTCACCTTTGTTTAATGAATTAACAGAAGGGACTGTAATGATTTTTTTTTTTTATCCAGTATGAATTCTCTTATTAGTGTTCAACATTGACAAACACTCCCCCTACACTAATACTTAATGACCACCTAAAAATTGCCTCAAAATGACTTTTTTTTTTTCTGACTGACTTATCGACCCCCTCGATCTACCCCCGCAGTCCCCCCCCGCCAATAATATGCTTGGCAAACTAACACCCTCTGCAATACCCACACCCCCCCCCCATGTATGACTTTTAATTGGACCTAAACTGACTAACTAATTCACTAACTAACTAACTAACCATTGCACTGACTAGCTGACTGGCCCACCGCTTATCTCCCTGACTAAACTGACTAACTAATTCCCCAACTAACTAACTATTACACTGACTAACTGACTGAATCACAAATTATCTCTCTGTCTAAACTGACTAACTAACCATTACACTGACTAACTGACTGACCCACCGCTTATCTCCCTGACTAAACTGACAAACTAGCTAACCATTACACTGACTACATGACTGACTCACTTACGATCTCCCTAACTAACTAACCATCCCCCTGACTAAACGCTGACTACCTGTAGATAATGAAAGTGTGTTCCCCAAGATATGCTTACCTTTCTTTTTTTTTCCTTTAGGCCCCCCGTGGGCATACGGCCGCATTGTAGTGGGAGTTGTTCCGGCGAGTGATTATATCAACAGCGAAAGTTTTAGACATGGACCCGGGGAGGTTGTTGTGTAAATAGAGGACGAGGAGGTTACATGACGATATACGGACAACCCAAGGGGACCGTGCGATTCAAATGAGGTGGTGAGTGAGAGATGAGCGATGCGAGTCTCGACGAGAGGTCCTGATTGCATAATTACTTACTGTCTTATTATATTATATGCATCCCCAATATTCGGGGGATCCGCATTTCTCACAAGGTTCTATTTCACACCATTTACACGAGGTCACCAGATCACCCAGGCCTCGTGCTTGCATACAGGGTGACATATAGCTAGTTACTAAATACATACGATACACAAATCTTGGTTAGAAAACCTTGCCGGTCCATACTTAGGGATGGTCCCGGACAATATTATACCCCCCAATCACTAGAATCTTGGCTAACAAAGTGGAACTTTTCGGTGGCGATATGTTTTTGTATCTTATATCCTCTTCAACCTAAGAGAGAGTGTGTGAGCGAGAGAGAGCAGGGAGCGAGAGAGAGATGATGAGTTGGTTCTTTGCGAGAGGAGTAGAGAGGAGAGAGAGAGAGAGAAACTATGTATATATTATACAGACTCAACCCCCTTTTTTTTGTAACCCAAGGTGGATTAGACCTGATAGTGGGACACCACCGCAACTTTCAATATGAACACTGTTTTTTTGCACCTCCCGCTCCTCTTGCTGACCCATCCGTTTTTTCTTTTAATTTCCCTTTTCTCTCCACCCCGCTTGTCCTTGTTATCTTATTGACCCCTTTTTTTTTGAATTTTCTACTTTTGTATTTCCTTACCCCACCCCCCCCTCTCATTTTTTGTCCCCGTATTCTTTCCCCTGTACGGTCGCCAATTCCCCCCCCCGCTAATAAGTCTGTACCAGCTCATGAGCCCCCTCATTACGCTTGGCTTGCTCTCGCCTGCCCCCCCCGGCTACATAATGTACTCGTCCCAGATGTTGAACTCCTATGATTAGTTTGGAAATGTATCATTAATAGCATTTTTTTGTAACAAGCTAGACATTTCTGATACTTATAACTTTTTTCTATACTTGTGCACACATAATTCCAATTTATTTGTTTTACAGATGAATTGTAATAAATACAGCTAGAAGGCTGATCACAAAAACATAATAAAATTTGGATGTTCATTGTTCGAGAGTCTGAGGAGGGGAAAGAGTAAAATAGGGGAAACAAGTGATGGGCCGTGAGGATAGAGGGAGTTAATTTTTCGTAGGATTTTTATCCTACCAAATTGACAGCGGGACCCATGTGGTTAGGGATCGGACGCATTGAGCAATGTTTATTGGAATTCCATAGACTTAATCTGCCAGCACCTTCTGAGAGAATACCTTGTTTTCTATTTTGTTTTTACCGCGCCCAGGGGGAGTCCTCAGATTGGAAACCATATATTAAATCTAAGAGGAGGATGTTACTCATTTGTTTTCTTGACTATGAGGGTAAATGCCCAAAAAATTTTTCATTTTGACAAGGAGCCGCATGGTTACAGAGCACAGAAACGGTGTTTTTGTGTATACAATTCTGTGTAAGATCTTCAAGGTTTAGAGTGAAAACCCAGAGAATACAAATTTTGAGATGAAAGGAGGTACTGCTAGAGAGATTGAAAATTACAGTTTAATGGTTTACCCCCCGCTATATCCATCTTGCAAACTGTTTCTGACATCTGGACCCTTCCACCGTCTTATTTCTAATGCGTGCACTTTTTCTTGTGCCAACAGTACGGAACGTTTGGTTTGTAGTGCCCACTTAGGAGGACAATGAGCTCAATCTTTACTTATTCTGCTAAAACGTCTCTCAGCAGTTCCAAAACTGAAGATTAGCTCCTCACCTCGATCCACTTTAATACCCAACTCTCATGAACATCATATCCCACTTCTCCCACCTAACATAACCCATTTTTTCTAACCTAACCTGCCCTCCAGACCACCTTCTCTAAATAACCCCAGACTCCTCCCATCTTACTATCCGTCAGAACCCATATAAACTTCAACTGTCTGCCTCCCCAACACATCACCATCCCTCTCTAATTTGACACCTCACCTGTACACTACATTCACCTCAAGATCCCTCAAAACATTCCAGAATCTCTAATCCTCCACTCCCCTCTACCTCCTCAAGTACATTCAGAAGAGTTCATCCCATTGAATTTTTCATCCCAGACTACCTAACCTTCCCTCCCTCCCCTTTTTCCCGCTCTACATCGGGTGTTCCATCCGGGCATTTCATAACTCGTCCGCTACATCAATAGTTTAACATGCAGCCTCCCTCCATCCATTCCATCTAACCTACCCTCCCTCCCTCCCTCCATCCATTCCATCTAACCTACCCTTCCTCCCTCACACCTGTCTGTCCTTCACCCATCCCCCTCTTCCCACCTCCCGCTCCCATCTAACCATGCATCCCACAACCTCGTCCTTGCTCATCCCATGGCTTGGCCCCCTTCCCCCTCCCCTCCCAATTTACCTCCCACGAAGTCTTCCCTCATTCTCTCTCTCTCTCTCTCTCTCTCTCTCTCTCTCTCTCTTTATTTGTATGTCTCTCCCTACCCTCCCTCCCCCTTCCCTCCCACAAAGTCCTCCCTCATTCTTCTCCCTTCCTAATCCCACCTCTATTTATTTTGTTATTTCCCACCAACTCCCTAATGCCTTCCTTCCTTCTCAAAGCGTTGTTCCTTCTTTCCTTCCTTCTATGACCCTAAACTTCTTCATTCCTTCCATCCCCCCTTATTCATTATCCCCCTTTCTCTGTCATTATCACTCTCTCTATCACACACACTCACACACACATGCAAACACACACACACACACACACAAATTCACACACACACACACACACACACACACACACATGTGTTTCATGTGTTAGCCTCAGTTCACCTAGCTGTAAATAGGTACCAGGAATAAGTGGACGATGTTGTGACGTCCCATCTGGGGTTGGCAAAAATGGCACAAGGCGAGATGGGTATCATATGGTTCACCTAAGCTGATGGCTACCTAAGCCTTCGGGCGAGACGGTACCGTCTATAGTGAGAATGGTACCATACAGATCCACCCTAAGCCTTCGTTTCCGATGTCGCCAATTGGCTAAAATACAGACTACACACACATCCACAGCCATTCCAACAGTACATAAAGCACTTAACATGCATTTCACGCAATACATTCCCAGTTAAGGAGGCGCGATAATA
>CM064568.1:52289833-52331602 GCA_032716605.1 Paralithodes platypus | reverse complement strand
CAAGACAAAGATAGAAGAAAATTAATAGTAGAAAAAAAAGGGAAACGCAGAAAAGAAATACAATTTTAAAGTAGGAAGATAGAAGGCAAGTTACAAATAATGAAAACAAAAGTAATATAAGGAGAATCAATATAATAATAAGGGAGACAGGAACACGATATAGGACGAAGGAAAAAATATAAGATGCACAACCACACAAAGGAAAAACGGAGAAAGAGGGAAGAGTGAGGCGCAGAAACAAAATAAAATAAAGGATGCATTCATGATTTAATTCGACTCACCCACTAAAGGTCTACACAAATAATAGAGAGAGAGAGAGAGAGAGAGAGAGAGAGAGAGAGAGAGAGAGAGAGAGAGAGAGAGAGAGAGAGAGGAGAGAGAGAGAGCAGAGAGAGAGAGAGAGAGAGAGAGAGAGAGAGAGAGAGAGAGAGAGAGAGAGAGAGAGAGAGAGAGAGAGAGATTTACATACCACACAAACCTTACGATCCCAGCGAGGTGGTCAGGACTTAATTCTAGTAGAGATAGTTAACCCGAGAGTTAGGGACAGTGGTGGAAGAGAGAGAGAGAGAGAGAGAGAGAGAGAGAGAGAGAGAGAGAGAGAGAGAGCGAGAGAGAGGGGTAGAGAGGTAGAATGACAGGAAAATCGCACCGTCGTGATCATCGAATTAGGCGAAGTAAAAACCACATCCACGCTAGCTGACCAATTTATCCATTCCAGACAGCTTCGGTGACAATAGGCCCGCTCACAACAGCCACATACCTGACAAACATTATCCAATTCGTTTGATTAATGGCTATAGTCATTTCATTATATTTAGGCCAGAAATCTTGCCCACAAACCTCTACAACTCAAAAAAATTACTTCCTAGATCAACAAGAGGAGAAACAGTAATGATGTAAACTCCTTTACCATATTCTGGATTGTACCATTACACGATTTCCGTTAGCATATAATCTACTTTTAGGACACCAAGGGGTAAATGCAATCTCGATAAACCATCTGAATATCATAGATCATTCTTAGACTGTATAAAATCGTCTAATTTGAGCTTGAATTAAAGGTAAGAAAGATGTCCTCGTGCTGAAGGGGTTAAATGACTATAGTGGGCCCTTTCTATATTTTGGATGGTATTTCAATCAAACGAATCCAACACAAATGGTGTGTGGGGGGGGGGGGGGGTGGGGGGGGGGGGGGGGGGGGTGTGGGGGGTGTGTGTGTGTGGATGTGTGGGTGTGTGTGTGTGTGTGGGTGTTTATTTATATATGTTGTTTCTTTTTATAATTGTATGTGTAGTTATTTAGTTATTTATTTATTGCGATTGAAAGGGTAAAAATCTTGAAAACAAAATTGGAAAGGGGAAAGGCCACACCTTCTCCAAGTCTAAAACTATGGCCAAAAGTGATTCAATACAATCTGGAAGAAGGGAAAAAGAAGGAAGTAGGAGAGGAGATAAATGAAAGACGTAAGAACAATGAACAAACTGGAAGGAGGAAAAAAGAAGAAGAAGAGAAAAATGAAAAAAAGAAAGAACAAAAACTGAAAGGAGGAAAAAAAGAAGAGAAAAATTGAAGAAGTCAGAACAAAAAATTGGAAGGAGGAAAAAAGAAGAAGTAAACGAGATAAATGGAAGAAGTAAGACAAAAATTGGAAGGAGGCAAACAAGAAGTAGGAGAGGAGATAAATGGAAGTAAGACAAAAAACAATAATCTGAATATTTATAAGAAGAAAATGAATACGCCAAGGAGAGATAAGAAGAATAAATGAGGTGGGGTCCAAATCAGGTGAGAGGTGGGAGGAGGGAGGGGAAGGGGGGGACAATGTTGGAGATGGAGATTGGAGGATGGGGACTAGAGGTGGAGGATTGGTGAGGGAGCGAGAGAGATAGAGAAGAATGGGGGTGGAGATTGGAGGAGGGGGGAAAGAGGTGGGGATTGGTGAGGGGGGGGGGGGGGATGATGCTGGAGGTGATGATTGGAGGGTGGGGCAAGAGGTGGGGGATTGGAGGGGGAAGAGGTGGGGTTGATGGGGGGAAAAGAGGGTGAAATTTGGTGGGGGAAGAGGTGGATTTGATGGGGGGAAGAGGTGAGGGTGGTGGGGGGAAGAGGTGGGGTTGATGGGGAAGAGGTGAGGGTTGGTGGGGGAAGAGGTGGGGTTGATGGGGGAAGAGGTGAGGGTTGGTGGGGGGGAAGAGGTGGGGTTGGTGGGGGGAAGAGGTGAAAGTTGGTTGGGGAAGAGGGGGGGAAGAAGTAGGGTTAATATGGGAAAGAGGTGAGGGTGGTGGGGGTAAGAGGTGGGGTTGGTGGTGGTAAGAGGTGGGGTTCATGGGGGGAACAGGTGGTGTTCATGGGGGAAGAGGTGGAGGTTGGTGGGGGGAAGAGGTGGGGATTGATAGGGAGAAGAGGTGGGGTTCATGGGGGAAAGAGGTGGGGGTGATGGGGGGGAAGAGGGTGGGGGTTGATGGGGGGAAGAGGTGGGGGTTGATGGTGGAAGAGGTGAGGGGGTTGAGGGGTGAAGAGGTGAGGGTCGGTGGGGGTAAGAGGTGGGGTTGGTGGGTGGTAAGAGGGGGGTTCATGGGGGAACAGGTGGGGTTCATGGGGGAGGAAGAGGTGGGGGTTGATGGGGGGAAGAGGTGGGGGTTGATGGTGGAAGAGGTGGGGGTTAATGGGTGAAGAGGTGAGGGTTGGTGGGGAGAAGAGGTGTGGATTGATGGGGGGAAGAGGTTGGGGTAAGAGGTGGGGGGTTGATGGTAAGAGGTGGGGGGAAGAGGTGAAAGTTGGTGTGGGAAGAGGTGGGGTTGATGGGAGGAACAGGTGGGGTTGGTGGGGGAAAAAGGAGAAGGTTGGGGGGGGAAGAGGTGGGGTTGATGGGGGGGGGAAGAGGTGGGGGTTGGTAGGGGAAGAGGTGGGGGTTATTAGGGGAAGAGGTGAGGGGTTGGTGGGGGAAGAGGTGGGGTTGATGGGAGGAACAGTGGGGTTGGTGGGGGGCCAAGAGGTGAAAGTTCGTGGGGGGAAGAGGTGGGGTTGATGGGGGGGGGAAGAGGTGGGGTTGGTAGGGGAAGAGGTGGGGGTTATTAGGGGAAGAGGTGAGGGGTTGGTGGGGGAAGAGGTGAGGGTTAGTAGGAGGCAAAAGGTGGGGTATTGGTAGGGGGAAGAGGTGGGGTTGATGGGGGGGAAGAGGTGAGGTTTGGTGGGGGGTAAGAGGTGGGGTTGGTGGAGGGAAGAGGTGAGGTTTGGGTCTGGGGGGTGAGAGGTGGGGGTTGGTGGGGGGAAGAGGTGAGATTGGTGGGTGGGAAGCGGTGGGGGTTGCTGGGGGGGAAAGAGGTGAGGGTTGGTGGGGTAGGAGGGTGGGTATTGGTCCGGGCAAGATGAAGAACAAAAGGATTGGGGATAATAGGGGAGAAGGGTGTTGGGTAGCCCGAGAAGGGGGGGGGGGGGGGGGAAATCTACTGGAAAGGGGGAGGGGGGATGAGGGGGGATTGTAATAAGATAAGAAGCATAGCCAAGGATTAGGGATTAAGTGGTGGATTAGGGGTAGTCAAGAAGAGTGGAAGAATAGGATTAGCTATGAATGAAGTGTTGAGCAGAGGAGGGGGGGGGGGGGAGGTACTATAGTCTGTTCATTTACCGCCGACGGTAAATTGCCATGTCATTACCGTGGTTACTCGGTTATTACAGAACTTTTTGTAGCGAAATATGTTGTTATTGATAAATGTTTGGAATGTATAAGACGCAGAGACATAGTATGTATGTATGTATGTATAATGTATTGTATTTATTGTATGTATATACTCAGGCACATACCCCATTGATGGGGGTGGTCGACTCGAGACAGAGATCGAACAGAAACTAACATTTAAAGTTCCAATTCTTAGGGTCCGGGACCACTCCCGCGCTCCCTCACCCCTTTCTCTGTGTCGTCTAATAGATGAATTTTACAAGGGGAGGAGGATTCCTAGCCTTCCGCTCCCAGAAGGAAAAGTAGGACAGTAAAAGAGACACAAAAATGGCTAAGATTGGGTTAAGGATGCCAAACCTCACTATGGATAGGACCAGCCATCACCCAATAGTAGATTCATATATTGATATTAAGTCTCGAGATATCAGTTGCTAAAGGATTAAATTTACCATCAGTTAAAAAAAAAAAAAAAAAACAAAAAAAAAAAAAAAAAAAAACTAGGTGGTATGGGGATGGTGGGGAGAAAGGGAGTAGGTAAGGATTGCATAGCTAAAGATGGGAGATTAGGTGGGATTAAGGACAAGGACAGGGGTTGGGGGGGGGGGGGGGGGGGGGGGGGGTAGTGCCATCCGGATTAATTGGGGAGGGGGGGGGGGGAAAGATAGGGGATGAAGTAGGGGAGGTAGGGAAGAGGGAAGTGGGGAATAACGAAGGAGAGAGAGAGAGAGAGAGAGAGCCAAGGATAGCCATAGAAGGAAGGAGAAAATATTAGAAATTATAGATAAAGGAGGAGGGAGGGGAGAAGAGGAGAGAGAATGGGTGGGGGGAGAGAGGGGGTGCCAAGGATGGAGAAGAGAGGGGAGGAGTAAAGCAAGAGGAGGAGGAGGAAGAGGAGGATACGTGGGTGCCTCTCTCTCCACCACCACCCTCCCTCCTCCCCTGATCACTTCTACCTGTCAGAGCTCAGAGAGCCTCAGTGTGTCTAGAACAGTGAGAGGGAGAGCACGTACAGTAGTAGTTTCCTCGCTACCACACCACCTCAGCCACGCCCGCCGCCAAAGCCAATCACAACAAACGGTAAGAGGAGTTTTCATTTTGTGTATTATAAGTTTATTGGCAATTTATAGGTCTGTTTCGCTCAATTATTCACTTTTGGTCATGTTTTCTTAAGATATTCACTTACTTTGATTTAATTTACACAACCCCTTCACACTAAGGAGATCTTGCTGTTTGGTTTTGTGCTTTTGTAAATATTATCTTACTAATGTCGTAAATTTTGTATTATATCTGATCCCTCCAGATATTCAGAATGGGTCATGTTTTCTTAATATATATTCTGGGGTTCATAAACTTGGATATTATTTACACCATCTCACCACAAGGATTAACACTATCTAAGCCGACGTATTGTGGGTTATTAGGATATTTGGTTTATTTATGGATGAGGATTATGCTTGTGTTTTCCATTTTCGAGCACTGTTTGGCGCCTAGGATAACAAAAACACCTTCCCAGACTTCCTTCAAGCTACAGTCAAAGAATTGCCTACCCAAACGTACCCTCTTCAAGCTAAAGTTGTAAATGTTTCGATATAAAACCCTCTTCAAGCTAAAGTTGCAAATGTTTCGATATAAAAATATCCTGGCCGAAGGTCGATAATTTTTAAATTACAGGCTAGCTATCTAATACCCAGAAGAAAAAGAAATGACACCTACATCGGTTGATGCGTCTCATTATCGCCAAATGAATGGGGTGAAACGTCTTAAAATCCCTAAACCAATGGAGCAAAACAGGAGAGTCCAGAAAGACCCCCCAGCGTGCCAAATAAGGTTAAGGTGACTTTGTATTTTTTTGTATTGTAGTTTTGTATTGTAGTTTTGTATTGTAGTTTTGTATTGTAGTTTTGTATTGTAGTTTTGTATTGTAGTTTTGTATTGTAGTTTTGTATTGTAGTTTTGTATTGTAGTTTTGTATTGTAGTTTTGTATTGTAGTTTTGTATTGTAGTTTTGTATTGTAGTTTTGTATTGTAGTTTTGTATTGTAGTTTTGTATTGTAGTTTTGTATTGTAGTTTTGTATTGTAGTTTAGTTTGTAGCCCTTTTATTTCGTCATGCATTCCTAACATAATTTGGGGTCTATTCTCTGGTATCCCATAATAATTACACTGGACTTCCACAGGAGGGTAAACAAACTACAGTGTGATTACGAGGGGATGGCCGTATTTATTCCTCATGTATGTAGCTTTTTTATCAGTTTTTAATATTGTGTTAATAGGTTTAGATTGTAAAATTCTCCTACTCAACACGAGACAAAGTGGCGAGGGAACGCGAAAGTGGTCCCGAACCCTAAGAATTGGAACTTTAAAGATTTCTGTTCGGGCTCTGTCTCGAGTCGGCCACCGCCCCCCCCCTCTCCCACTCCCGATAATGTCCACACATAAATAACTACCACAATTCCACAAATGCGACAATTCAAAAGCTACCACAAGTACCACAATTACACAATCTTCTCTACTTTGTCCCCTACCCCAACCCATGCACCCCAATGTTATGGGGAGATTGTTTTATACATTATTATATTATTTATGTAATGCAATTATTTATTTATTTATTTGATTAATTATATATTCATATATTATTTGTATAGTTTCTCCCTAGACCTCCATCAAGCTTAAAAAGTAATGCTCCCAAGACCCCCCTTCGATATATATACTCCCAAGACCCCCCTTCGATATATATATACTCCCAAGACCCCCTTCGATATATATACTCCCAAGACCCCCCTTCGATATATATACTCCCAAGACCCCCCTTCGATATATATACTCCCAAGACCCCCTTCGATATATACTCCCAAGACCCCCCTTCGATATATATACTCCCAAGACCCTCTTCGATATACATACTCCCAAGACCCCCCTTCGATATATATACTCCCAAGACCCCCCTTCGATATATATACTCCCAAGACCCCCCTTCGATATATATACTCCCAAGACCCCCCTTCGATATATATACTCCCAAGACCCCCCTTCGATATATATACTCCCAAGACCCCCCTTCGATATATATACTCCCAAGACCCCCCTTCGATATACATACTCCCAAGACCCCCCTTCGATATATATACTCCCAAGACCCCCCTTCGATATATATACTCCCAAGACCCCCTTCGATATATATACTCCCAAGACCCCCCTTCGATATATATACTCCCAAGACCCCCCCTTCGATATATATACTCCCAAGACCCCCCTTCGATATATATACTCCCAAGACCCCCTTCGATATATATACTCCCAAGACCCCCCTTCGATATATATACTCCCAAGACCCCCTTCGATATATATACTCCCAAGTCCCCCTTTCGATATATATACTCCCAAGACCCCCTTCGATATATACTCCCAAGACCCCCCTTCGATATATATACTCCCAAGACCCCCTTCGATATATATACTCCCAAGACCCCCCTTCGATATATACTCCCAAGACCCCCTTCGATATATATACTCCCAAGACCCCTTCGATATATATACTCCCAAGACCCCCCTTCGATATATATACTCCCAAGACCCCCCTTCGATATATATACTCCCAAGACCCCCCTTCGATATATATACTCCCAAGACCCCCCTTCGATATATATACTCCCAAGACCCCCCTTCGATATATATACTCCCAAGACCCCCCTTCGGTATATATACTCCCAAGACCCCCCCCTTCGATATACATACTCCCAAGAACCCCCCTCGATATATATACTCCCAAGACCCCCCTTCGATATAATATCCCAAGACCCCCCTTCGATATATATACTCCCAAGACCCCCTTCGATATATATACTCCCAAGAACCCCCTTCGATATATATACTCCCAAGACCCCCCTTCGATATATATACTCCCAAGACCCCCCTTCGATATATATACTCCCAAGACCCCCTTCGATATATATTTGTGCATTTTTCGGTAGAAAAATGTCCCGGCCAAAGGCCAGTTCTTCCAAAATTGCAGGTTCGCTATAGGCCTAGCTCCCCAAGAAAACTTCGTCAGCTATAAATGGCACGACAAATCTTAATATTGACAAAGAAATGGGGCGAGAGGTCTTAAAATCACCAAATTAATGGGGTGAACGTCTCCAAATCTCAAAACTAATGGAGCTAAACATGAGGGAGAGGGGGTCCACATTCTCCCCCCCCCCCCCCCCGGTAACAAAATATGTACCATTCACTACATATCTACTTTGAATACAACAATTAAGCAAACAGGCTGTACATTTCCACACTTATGACCTGGCTGACTCTTCCCAAATGGTAGACATATTAGCTCGCTTACACCAGTCGCTTTGGAGCTATAGAGGTTAGGATTTAGGATTCCTGGCCGACCTATCATGAACAGGGTGTATAATAAGCTTCCTACTCGAATCACTACCGCTCGGGCACATTAGAGACGGATCGCACTGGAGTATGTTGGGAGGGGCGTATTTATCTCATCATGTATGTATCTTTTGATAATATTTTAGTGTCCTCTCCTAGACATTTTTCAAGCTTTACAAACCCCCCCCCCCCCTCTCCCTCCCCCAGACCCTCCTTCAAGATAAATTTTTTGATAGAAAAATGTCCCAGCCAGCCGGTTTCTCTTAAATTACAGGCTCGGCATCGCTCGCCAGGAACAAATCGACACCTAAATAACACGAAATGTCTTAATATTGACAAAGAAATGGGGCAAAATGTCTTATAATCGCCAAACTAATGGGCCGAACGTCATAAAATATGAAAACTAATGGGGCTAAACATGAGGAAGGCGGCGGACCATAAAACACGACCCATCGCCCCTTTAATGCCACAACTACCCCAATAATTCACCAACGCAGTATTAACCCCTTTCTGAACCGGCGACGTCGTTTTTGATGTGATTGCCACTACATTTAGACGAGTTTGAGAAGCTTGGGAAGGATATTATATGGTAGCTAAAAAGGATGCATTGCGATAGTGTGTATGTATAGTTCTTTGAAGGGTAGAGCGTTTTTTCCCTAAGCTGAATAAAATTGCATAATAATAGAAAGGATGCCCCCGGTACTAAAAGGGTTACAGTAATAGATATACGTAATCAAAATGATCATCTAATCAAAATGATCATCTAATCAAAATGATCATCTAATCAAAATGATCATCTAATCAAAATGGTTATCTTCAATTATGACATTCATTTTTAATTAAACACTGCAGCTCATAACTAGCATAATCATAATTAACGCTAGACAAATAACGCACATACTTCAAATTATTAGGATTATTAGGATTATTAGCAAACCCAGGCTGATCAAATATTCGCTTATTAAGGGGAGGTCTTTAGTTTGGTCCCTGGATATCCATCAAGCTTAAGATTACACCCCCTTGAGCCCCTTTCAAGATAAATTTGTACATTTTTCGGTAGAAAAATGTCCCGGCTCAAAGCCGGTTCCTCTTAAATAACAGGCTCGCTATCGCTCGCCAGGATAAAATCGACACCTAAATGGCACGAAAGGTCTTAAAATTGACAGAAATGGGTCGAAAGTTCTTATAATCGTCAAAATAATGGGGCGAACGTCTTAAAATTAGAAAAGCAATGGGGCTAAACATGAGGGAAAAAGGAGTCAAGAAAAAAATCCCTCCAGTGGATATCTCCCCTTAAACTGCCCGGGCATATTATCTTATATATGTATTGCATTATTAGCATCATATATATTATCTTATATATGTATTGTATTATTAGTATTATATATATTATCTTATATATGTATTGTATTATTAGTATTATATATATTATCTTATATATGTATTGTATTATTAGTATCATATATATTATCTTATATATGTATTGTATTATTAGTATCATATATATTATCTTATATATGTATTGTATTATTAGTATTATATATATTATCTTATATATGTATTGTATTATTAGTATTATATATATTATCTTATATATGTATTGTATTATTAGTATTATATATATTATCATGTATATGTATTGTATTATTAGTATTATATATATTATCATGTATATGTATTGTATTATTAGTATTATATATATTATCTTATATATGTATTGTATTATTAGTATTATATATATTATCATTTATAGTTTATTTGTGCTGGATCTCTATCAAGATTAAAAGAAAACACACCCAAGATCCTCCTTGGAGATAAATGTGTACATTTTTCGGTAGAAGAATGTCCGGTTCTTCTTAAATGACAGGTTCGTTATCGCTCGCCAGGAAGAAAATCGACACCTAAATGGCACGAAAGGTCTTAACATTGACACATAAATGGGGGCGAAAGGTTTTTAAATCGCCAAACTAATCGGGCGAACGTCTTAAAATCTCATAACAAATGAGGCTAAACATAAGGGAGAAGGGGGGGGGGGTCCACGAGAACTCTAGCAACGGGAATTCTTGGAGTCACTATATCGAAGTAAAATTCTTGGAGTCACTATATCGAAGTAAAATTCTTGGGAGTCACTATATCGAAGTAAAATTCTTGGAGTCACTATATCGAAGTAAAATTCTTGGAGTCACTATATCGAAGTAAAATTCTTGGAGTCACTATATCGAAGTAAAATTCTTGGAGTCACTATATCGAAGTAAAATTCTTGGAGTCACTATATCGAAGTAAAATTCTTGGAGTCACTATATCGAAGTAAAATTCTTGGAGTCACAAATCTTCCTATTACAAATCAGTATATACTATTTGACTAACATTAAGGGGAGATGTCCACTTGAGGGATTTTTTTCTTGACCCCTTTCTCCCTCATGCTTAGCCCCGTTGTTTTTCTAATTTTAAGACGTTCGCCCCATCATTTTGACGATTTTAAGGACTTTCAACCCATTTCTGTAAATTTTAAGACCTTTCGTGTCATTTAGGTGTCGATTTTATCCTGGCGAGCGATAGCGAGCCTGTTATTTAAGAGGAACCGGCTTTCAGCCGGGACATTTTTCTACTGAAAAATGTACAAATTTATCTTGAAAGGGAGTCAAGGGGGTGTAATTTCAAGCTTGATGGATGTCTGAGAAACACACTAAAAACCTACCCTTAAACGATTGTATTCAATGTACGAAGGAGAAGGAGAAATTAAAGGGGTAACACTATCTTCATACCTCCCTTGGACTGGGGAGGCAGACTGTTTCTCTGGACCCCCTTCTCCCTAACCCTTTCACGCTTTTATGACGCAGAGGTTGCCAGATTAGCAATAATAAATAAGAGTTTTCTCACTCTCATAATTATCTCTCCAAAATTAGTTTTCTGCCCACAGCTAACTCAAAGACAACTGCAGAGGTTGAAGTAACTAAATTATAAAGGTTTCTAAATACCCCTGATGGTAACAAAGGCTTTAAAGTATCCCTAATAGGCTCAAAATCGCGTCATAAGCGTGAAAGTGCTAATGTTTAGCCCCACTAGTTTTGAGATTATAAGACGTTCGGCCCATTAGTTTGGCGATTTTAACACCTTTCGCCCCATTTCGTTGCCAATTTTAAGACCTTTCGTGCCATTTAGGTGTCAATTATTTCCTGGCGAGCAATAGCAAGCCTGCAATTTGAAGAGAAACCGGCCTTCGGCCGGGACATTTTTGTACCGAACAATGTACAAATTTATCTTGAAGGGGGGTCTAGGGGGTGTTTTTCTAAGATTGATGGAGGTCTAGGGAGGAAACTAAAACAAATATATGAATACATTAATTGATAGACCAAACAAATATATGAATACATTAATTGATAGACCAAACAAATATATGAATACATTAATTGATAGACCAAACAAACGGTCAGTCTCCATTTAAGATGTATAAAATCGTCTAATGATTGCTAGAACAGAAATAATGGCGTCATTACTGAAAGGGTTAATGGGTGTCTTAGATACTGGTATACATTTACCTAGTAATTTAAATAGGCATTTAAAGAAGTTATATAATTGGCTGATTTTACAAGTAATTTTAAAAGGTGCATTAACAGGTGGTTTAAGTGTGTTTTAACAGGTGGTTTAAATAGGTAGTCTATCAGGTGATTTATATAGGTGTTTTGACAGGTGATTTAAATATATGTTATACAGGTGATTTAAATACGTGTTGCTATTTAAAAATAAGTGTTAACAGGTTATTTAAATATATGTTATATACTGTATATATATATATATATATATGTGTTTCAACAGAAGACATATAATGGTAGATGAGTTTACAAATTACTCAAATAGGCTTTTAACGGGAAATTTCCACTTGAGGGATTTTTTCTGGACTCCTTTCTCCCTCATGTTTAGCCCCCATTGTTTTTCTAATTTTAAGACGTTTGCCCCATTATTTTGGCGATTTTAAGAACTTTCACTCAATTTATGTCACTTTTAAGACCTTTCGTCCAATTTAGGTGTCAATTTTGTCCTGGCGAGCGATAGCGAGCCTGCAATTTAAGAGGAATCGGCCTTCGGCCGGGACATTTTTCTACTGAAAAATGTACAAACTTATCTTGAAAGGGGGTCAAGGGGGTGTAATTTCAAGCTTGATGGAAGTCTAGGAAACACACTAAATACCTCCCCTTAATCAGTGATATAAAGTGGGGGATTTAAAAGGCTATATTAACTTATTTTCTAACAAGTGATCAATATACCAGTATATATTTTAACAGGCAGTTTAAATAACTATATATTAACATGTTTAACAGATTAATTTCACAAGGTTTACACAAGATCTCAACATGATTTAGTTGATCAGCAAGCTCTTTAGACAGATGAGTGACAGAAAATGCAGAGATAGTTGACGGGTGACTCAGACAGATATAATATGACCGGTATTTTGCAGGGTTTGACAGAGGTCTGGCATGTGCATTAGAGATACACAGGGTTAAGGTTGGTTTTTAGAGTCCCTCCTCCTCCCTCATGTTTAGCCCTTTTAGTTATGAGATTACAAGACATTCGCCCCATTAGTTTGGCGATTTTCAGACCTTTTGCCAAATTTTGTTGCCAATATTAAGACCTTTCGTGACATTTAGGTGTCTATTTTTTTCCTGGTGAGCGATAGCGAACCTGTATTTGAAGAGTCGGCCTTCGGCCGGAAAAAATTTCTACCGAAAAATGTACAAATTTATATCGAAGGGGGGTCTTGTGGGTCTTTTTTAAGCTTGATAGAGGTTTAGAGAGCAAACTAAACCCCTTCCTTAAACCATTGAGCCGAACCAGTAAATTATGCTGCACAATACCGTCTGAGCTCCCTTAAGGGGAGGTCTCCACTTGAGGGACTTTTTTCTTGACCCCTTTCTCCCTCATGTCTAGCCCCATTGCTTTTGAGATTTTAAGACGTTTGCCCCATTAGTTTGGTGATTTTTAAGATATTTCCACCCCATTCTGTCAATGTTAAGACCTTTCGTGCCATTTAGGTGTCGATTTTATCCTGGCGAGCGATAGCGAGCCTGTAATTTAAGAGTAATCGGCCTTCGGCCTGGACATTTTTCTACCGAAAAATGTACAGATTTATCTTGAAAGGGGGTCAAGGGGGTGAAATTTTAAGATTGCCGGAGGAGTAGGAAACAAACTAGAAACCTCCCCTTAACAGATGAAGTAAACAGATATGAATTTGACACATATGACGTAGAATAGGTACCGGTAGTAATCTAATAGTAATTTAGAACGATAATTAACAGGTGATCTAACTACAATCTTATATCATGGGAGTACCAAATGTATTCATTAATTAGGTTTATTTAGGAATTAATGGGTGGGCTGGTGATAATACGACTATACTGTTATGTGGCAGATATTTGTAAGGTATTTTGAAAAGGTGTATGATATTTTGACACGTGACTTAAGTATTTTGAACAGCATCTTTACTATTATTATTATTATTATTATTATTATTATTATTATTATTAAACAAACAAGCAGATAGAGACACAATTAGCCAAATATATCCTCAGAAAAATAAACCCCAGCCAGACAGCAGAAGCGCCTAAATATATCCCAAATAATAATGACAGACCTTTAACGAGTTAGGAATAAAATTAAAGAAAACATTAAAGTGTCATTATTATAAGTTGGAGACAAAATTAAAGACAATTTTAAAAAGCATTAAAACCCCCGTTCTTCCTCATGGTTAGCCCCATTGCTTTGTTTTTTTTATTTTAAGATATTTTCCCGATTAGTTTGGCGATTATAAGTGTTGATGTTTTCCTGGCGAGCGATAGCGTTCCTGCAATTATAAGTGTTGATGTTTTCCTGGCGAGCGATAGCGTTCCTGTAATTATAAGTTTTGATGTTTTCCTGGCGAGCGATAGCGTT
Source organism: Paralithodes platypus (assembly GCA_032716605.1). Lineage (NCBI taxonomy): Eukaryota > Metazoa > Arthropoda > Malacostraca > Decapoda > Lithodidae > Paralithodes > Paralithodes platypus. The sequence continues at coordinate 52,317,625 of CM064568.1, read as the reverse complement.
CCTGTAATTATAAGCGTTGATGTTTTCCTGGCGAGCGATAGCGTTCCTGTAATTTAAGAGGAAGCGGCCTTCGTCCGCGGCATTATTTTACCGAAAATGCACAAATTTATATGGCAGGGAGATCCTGAGACTATTTTTTAATCTGGTGGAGGTCTCGGGAGGAACCAAAACATTAATTGAAAATAATTTATAAACCAAAACATATACAGTAAATCTGCCCTTCCAAAGTGCTAGAATACGTTACAGAAAATAGAAGAAATTATTAGAAGTGTTAAAATTATTTACAGAGAAAATTAAAGAAAACGTTAAATATTGAGAGGAATGTAATAAATAAAGAGAGAGAGTGTGAGAGAGAGGTGGAGTTCCTTCTCTCTCTCTCCCACACACACAGGTTAAGCATGGGTGTGTGTGTGTGTGTGTGTGTGTGTGTGTGTGTGTGTGTGTGTGTGTCTGGGTACACACACACAGACATGCACACTCATAGACAGACAGACGTGTAGATATTCATACATACACATCCACCTCCCTCTTCACACACACACACACACACATACACGCATGTACACAAACAGCCAGACGTGTACACATTAATACACACACAGCCCCCTCCCTCTTCCCACACACAGACATAAGTGTTAATATGTGGAATCAGTTGGATGATGAAGTGGTGGGTGCGGGGAATATCCAAATTTTTAAAAGCCAAATTTGATAACAGAACCTTGGGAAGCGGGACAATACCAGCCTAAAAACTCAAATCTACAAATGTATAAATGTATACTACAATTGACCACTTGCGAGTTTCAGGCTATAAGGAGGTTCTGTCTGTAAACATCGATAATAAACACAAATACAGTAATTATGTAGGTTTCTGAAGGATAAATTGCATGTTGCATTGGGTTTTATGTATTTATAAATGTACTAAATCCGAATTATAGCTGGTTATTCCGCTAAATATTGATGTCTACAACTCCAACTTCCTTATAGAACGAAACTCGCAAGTCGGTAATTAGGTGACTGCAATTAGGTGAGTACAGACACATACAGCCAGACGTGTACACATTGATACACACACAGCCTCCTCCCTCTTCCCACACACAGACACGTACACAGATAGCCAGACGTGTACACATTAATACACACACAGCCTCCTCCCACTACCCACACACAGACACGTACACAGACAGCCAGACGTGTACACATTAACACACACAGCCTCCTCCCTCGTCCCACACACAGCCACGTACACAGACAGCCAGACGTGTACACATTGATACACACACAGCCTCCTCCCTCTTCCCACACACAGACACGTACACAGACAGCCAGACGTGTACACATTGATACACACAGCCTCCTCCCTCTTCCCACACACAGACACGTACACAGACAGCCAGACGTGTACACATTGATACACACACAGCCTCCTCCCTCTTCCCACACACAGCCACGTACACAGACAGCCAGACGTGTACACATTGATACACACACAGCCTCCTCCCTCTTCCCACACACAGACACGTACACAGTCAGACGTGTACACATTAATACATACACAGCCTCCTACCCTCTACCCACACACAGACGAAAGGTGTACAGTCGAGTTCAATAGTTCACCCAAAACTTAAGAGGCCAAACCACATCTAATAAAAACATAGAATGATATTACATTGGCAATCATGGGCTATTGTTAGTATATTAGGAATGATTGTATAGAAAATAAAGTTAACGTGATAATATTCTGTTTATGTGAAACTATATTATATAATGTATATCTCAACGTAATCATATACACGCTTCCTACTGTTTTATGTATTAATTAATATATATGTATAATTCACGTTCGTAATTACACAAAAACCATAATAAAATACTGAATTACACACACACACATATAGAAACACACGGCCACATACACACCATTGGCACAAACACATATACACACTCAAACCAACACAAACGGTCTAAATAATAAAACACACGCACACACACGACTCATTTGGATTAACCATATTTGTACACCAGTCTTTCACCACACACACACACACACACACACACACACACACACACGACTCATTTGGATTAACCATATTTGTACACCAGTCTTTCACCACACACACACACACACACACACATAAACACACACACACACACACGCCTCATTTGGATTAACCATATTTGTACACCAGTCTTTCACCACACACACACACACACACACACACATACACACACACACATGCACACACACATACACACACACACACACACGCGGCACTTACTTCATTCTTCTTTACATTTAAACTTATCTTATGTTAAGCTTATTTGCATACGGTGTACCTCTTAAGCATTTCCTCACTCTCTCTCTCTCTCACTTTTATATATATATATATATATATATATATATATATATATATATATATATATACTGTATATATATCAGTACACACACGTTCATTATTATTAGTAGTAGTAGTAGTAGTAGTAGTAGTAGTAGTAGTAGTAGTAGTAGTATATCCTATAAGTCGTAGATAATTGAATACATGACAGACAATCAGTGTTATAAGTGATGAATTAACACCCCGGTCTTAACATTAACCATCCATTACAAACCCCAATGTACTTGAATAAACTAATGAAAGCCAATGGTCCTCCCGGGATTCGAACTCGGGACGCCACACCCAGAACATAAGCCTCTAAACCATTACACCATCAACACAGATCTTTATTATGTATGTATTACCTTCGTTAACCCTATTTGATCCGAGGGGTTATTTTTAGACCTTCCCTGTTTCGCTCCATTGGTTTGGAGATTTCAAGATGCCGCACCCCCTTGATTTGGCGATAATTAAATGATTCACCTCATTCAGGTTTCAATTTACAGTATTTCCGGGCGAGCGATAGCGAACCTGTGACTTATAAGAAATCGGGCTTTGGCCGGAAATTTTTATATAAAAAAATGTACAAATTTAGCTGAAGGGAGTTTGGATGGGCACGTTTTAGTTTAAGGGGGGATGGGCCGGTTTCCTGGACCACTTTCTCCCTCATGTTTAGCCCCATTAGTTTTCAGATGTTAAGATGTTTTCCCCATTAGTTAGTCGATTTTAAGACCTTTCGCCCCTTTTCTTCGTCAATATTTAGACCTTTCGTGCTATTTAGGTGTCGATTTTTTCCCTGGCGAGCGATAGCGTGTCTGCAATTTTAAGAGAAATCGGCCTTCGGCTGGGACATTTTTCTACCGAAAAATGTACAAATTTATCTTGAAGGGGGGTCTAGGGGGGGGGGGTTTCTAAGCTTGATGGAGGTCTAGCGAGGAAACTAAAAAAATATGTGAATAAATGAATTAATAGACCAAACAAATGGTCAGTCTCCCCTTCAGAAAGTCTGGGAAGGCGTTGTTGTTAGCCTTGGGGCCAAACTAACATACACTGCTCGATAAAGGCAAACAGAAGCTAAAACTCTCAATAATAATTAAACAAAAAAATAGCATAATAATTACCCACTAAGATGTCGGACCAGATAGTGTTAAGCTTATCTTAAATGAAATGGAAAGTGGTGGGTGGGTGGGGGGCGGGAGGGGGGGGGGGGGGGGTAATTATGTGTGTGCGCGTGTGTGGCCTATGTGCGTGTGTGGGTGGGGAGTCCGTGGGCGTACATGGATGCATACATATGTGCGTGAATAGTGAGATGCATGTGTGTGAGAGTGTGTGTGTGTGTGTGTGTGTGTGCTCTTGCCTAATATGCCTGTCTTATGTGTCAGTGCATTCCTTATGTGTCTATCTAGGATCTGTGTGCATGTGTTTCTTAAGAGATAAACCTATATACATAAATTTATATTACCCGTCAGCAAACTAAACATATACACACACTGGTAGCCATTATCGTTACATATGGCATATAAACTTTAAAAGCTAGCATAATTGTATTTAATTAGCTTTAAATGCCAACGAAAAAAAATCAGCTCAAGGAGAAGAGAGAGAGAGAGAGAGAGAGAGAGAGAGAGAGAGGGAGAGAGAGAGAGAGAGAGAGAGAGAGAGAGAGAGAGAGAGAGAGAGAGTACAAAGGAGTACAAAGGAAATCAAGCAACAACAGTTCTAGTGACCCTTCTAGGCTGCTTGTCCTCCAAAACACTGAGGATCAAGTGTCCAAACAGTGGTTTAGAGTGGGTAAGGGAACTACTGCCCTGGAACTAATGTCCGTGGCAGGACTAGGAAGTTAGTAGGGGACATATGGGTTAGTAACTGAGGGGAGGATAAAATAAAGTTATTCATTTACAAACGCAGTCAGTCGTGGGTTTGATGCGAGATATTTGTATAGGCGGAGTTTAAATGAATCAACGGTGATGCAGTCTATAACGTCTCGGGGAAGCCCATTCCACAAGTTGACAACTCGATTGAAGAAGAAATTCTTAGATTCGTGTGAGTTAAAAGATTTACCAATAATTGTGCAACCGTTTCCCCGCGTGTAATTAGATTGGTCGATAGTGAAGTACTTACTACAGTTCATATTGTCGATGCCTTTGATGATTTTGAACACTTGAATTAAGTCACCTCTTAATCTGCGCTGGGTTAAAGGAAATAGATTTAATTATCTAAGACGCTCTTAGTATGGTTTGTTCTTTAGGCTAGGTATCATTTTGGTAACTCTACGTTAAACTCGTTCTAGCTTGTTTATGTCTTTTTGGTAATAAGGGCACCAGCATTGAACGCAGTATTCCAGAAGAGGGCGGACTAAGGAATTGTAAAGGGTTAGGATAACGTCTTTGGATTTATGCTCAAATGACCTACCTATAAAGTCAATTATTAGAGAGAGAGAGAGAGAGAGAGAGAGAGAGAGAGAGAGAGAGAGAGAGAGAGAGAGAGATCCTGCGGTTAATTAATGAGATAAGAAAAGATGTTTGGGAATGGTGTTGCATATACAGTAGATAGATAGAAATAGATAGATAGATAGATAGATAGACGGATGATATGCAGATAGACAGAGATAGATAGATAGATAAATGGACAGACAGACAGATAGACAAATAGATAGATAGATATAGATAGATAGATAGATATGAATAGATACACAGGTACATAGATATATAGGTAGATCAATTGTTACATAAAACGAGATTTTGACAAACATAGAAAGATACGAAGATAGATAAATCAGTAGATACATACATGCATAGTACATAATTAAAGAGAGAGAGAGAGAGAATGTGCTGGAGGAAGGAAGGAGGTCGAATGGGTGACAGTGAACGCTTGTGCCATCTCTCTCTCTCTCTCTCTCTCTCTCTCTCTCTCTCTCTCTCTCTCTCTCTCTCGTCAATGCACTTTTCCATTGCAATCGTTAATTATTTTCTCACCCATCAATTATTTTCAGTTAGATTAAGGGGAGATATCCACTTGAGGGATTTTTTTCTTTACCCCCTTCTCCCTCATGTTTAGCCCCATTGCTTTTGAGATTTTAAGACGTTCGCCCCATTACTTTGGCGATTTTAAGAACTTTCACCCAATTTATGTCACTTTTAAGACCTTTCGTCCCATTTAGGTGTCGATTTTTCCCTGGCGAGCGATAGCGAGCCTGTAATTTAAGAGCAACGGACGGGACATTTTTCTACCGAAAATTGTACAAATTTATCTTGAAAGGGGGTCTAGGGGGTGTAATTTTAAGCTTGATGAAAAAGTAGGGAACAAACTAAATACCTCCCCTTAATGCATGTAGAACCAGAATGTATCTTAATTACAGAACCCCTCATATTAATTACAGAACCCCTCGTATTAATTACAGAACCCCTCATATTAATTACAGAACCCCTCATATTAATTACAGAACCCCTCATATTAATCTAACTTTACTCATTTAGAGGGCAGTATATATATCGATGGCATGTACTGATTAGACCACTGCGTACAAATTGGCCAGTCTCCCCCCCCCCCCCACGAGATCCTGTAGTAAGGGAGCTTGCCCAACTCCATCACTGGCCGCCATTTTGTTGCCCTAATTATCAAACAAGGGGAGAGTTATTACATTTTTGGTAATGTAGAATTAAGTTCCACAGACCCAACTATATAATATTATCCTGTACCAGTATTGCCGAATGTTTATTATGGGCTCTGTCTCGAGTCGGCCAACCCCAATAAACAAAAAGGGGGGGGGGGTAATGTGCCAGAGTATATAGATAGATAGATATGTAGATAGATGGACATCTTGGTGTGTACAGAGGGGCTAATGACACCTGTGGTACCAACATGGCGGAGGATGGCCGATTTCTATTATCATAAGGTCGCTATAGTACAATACCCATACATTCACCCCAATCCACACACAGAATTTGCATCAAGGGTACCAATATGGCTTAACTGATATCTGGTATATATTCTGTATATACTCATGGTGGTTACTTATATCGGTGGATCCCCTTTGGTTTTATCAGACGGTAACTTATATAATCACACACACACACACACACACACACACACACACACACACACACACCTCACATATGTAAGTGTGAGAGTCCGAGTGTAGGGGGTGAGACAGTGAAGCACGGGAACGAGGTGGCTTCAGAGATGGGGTCGTTTCGGACCATGAGTGAGCACCGTGTCTCATGTGAAGGCAAGATGGCAGGTGCTCGTTGTACTCTACGTGCTTCACATGTCTCACTCCCTAGACTGGAACAAGACCTCACGGGCTTCACTGTTCATTGTAAAGCGGTGAATGTTAAGGCTCTCAGCCTATGCCCGAGAGGAAGTAAGTTGGAATATAGAAAAAAAAAAAAAAAAAAAAAAAATCATCACACACACTCACATAATTATCCCCCCCACCACCCCCAACACACCTTTACCCCCCCCCCCCCCACACCCACCTACCCTGACCCAATGAACTACGACCCCCCCCCCCCTTTCCCCACCCCTCACCCCCTCTCACACACACACACACTCACAGCTTAGACTCCTAGCTTTCGCATGACTCATAATTGACATCTGTTCCCCACAAGTACTCATAATGCATATACTAATATTGGTCAGATTCTGTACTTGTCTCACTATTATACTCATAACGAAATAATAATTATAATTCTCTTTTTTTGTATTTCTCATAATTTTCGTAATACTCACATATTCAATTTGTCTCACACACTTACTCATATACTCATCATGATTTTGTGAGTAATTGATTTCGGCATCTGTTGCTCATAAGTACTCATATATTTTCCTATAACCATATACTCTACACATACACATACTCATATACACACATATACAATTATACATATATACACACACTTTCACTCGTACTCTCTCTCTCTCTCTCTCTCTCTCTCTCTCTCTCTCAACCCTTTCTTCAGCCACATTAGCACAGATTCAAGATTTAAAAAAAAAAAAAAAAAAAAAAAAAAAAAAAAAAAAAACACCCACCCATCCCATTTCCACTTTCCCTCTCCTAACAAATATGGTACCACTCATCTACCTGTTGGCTTCTGCCTCATTGCCGGAGGGAGGGGAGGGTGGGGGGAGAGCCATTTTTGTCTTCTTCTTCTTCTTACCTGGGCTGTCCTTTCTCTTTTTTACATGTACAGTCGAAGGTAAATGTTGTGCATAATGTTGTTTCGTTCGTTAAACTCTGAATGGACTTTAAATTATTATTAAACGACTGTTCCTTCAGCTGTCAGACTTGCATTAGCTATTTGAACTTGAATCTCCAATGAAGAGATAGATAGCCTTATAAATATAGATACATTAGAGAGATGGGTATATTGATACGGCTATACATAGATAGACAAATTAACATATATATAGACAAGACAATTATAATATATATATATATATATATATATATATATATATATATATATATATATATATATATATAGATAGATAGATAGATAGATAGATAGATAGAGTGAGAGAGAGAGAGAGAGAGTGAGATAGAGAGAGGGGGGGGGCTAGGGCTACTATAACCAACCAGTAACCCATAACCTCCACTATCGGATCCCAGGCCCATATATATCTCTAGTACCAGCCACCATAGCCACTGGGCCTCACACCGTATACATGCCCACAACCTACCCTACCTTCACTATAATTACCACAACCACTATTTTTATACCCACACCGGAGATTAAACTACCTTAACTAATTAGGAAGCTACTCTCTCTCTCTCTCTCTCTCTCTCTCTCTCTCTCTCTCTCTCTCTCTGTATATATATATTCTGAGTCCTTATCAAAACCTTGCTTTTCCAGCTCAATTAGCCAACCAGACGGGTTGCGTACATAGTTAACACTGTATGTGTGTGCATACCAGTAAATAAGGGAAAGCTTACTCTTAACCATATACAGGTATATTCGATTCCTATACAAAACACGTCTACTAATGGCCAGAAAACAGTTAAAAAAGGGGTCCTCATGTACTGAAAAGGTTACCACTCTCATAAAGCCCATATTCCCATCAGAGTCCCCCAGAGATACCCAAATTCCCACCCATAGTTACTCAATACGCCCACAGAACCGCCCATTTTCCCACCCTATCCTCCATAATTAAGGTAGAACTACCCTCCTTACTCTCTCTCTCTCTCTCTCTCTCTCTCTCTCTCTCTCTCTCACAAACACACTTATGATTTATTTTATCGATCTTCCTTCTCTTTTGTCTTTTATACACACACACACACACACATCAACCTTAACCTATTGGCACTACGGTAACCACAGACTGAGAGTTATTGGCACCCGTTTATGATGGTGGCACTGTTTCCTGCCCTTTGTATAGTGCCTTATTATCAGAGAGAGAGAGAGAGAGAGAAGGGGGGGGGGGTGAGTGAGGGAGAAGGATGTGTGTGTGTGTGTGTGTGTGTGTGTGTTACTCAGTTACTCAGTTACTTGTTCGTCAAGGGGAATCCACGCAATGCGAGCTAAGCTCATTATTATCGCGCCTCCTTAACTGGGAATGTATTGCGTGAAATGCATGTTAAGTGTTTTATGTACTGTTGGAATGGCTGTGGATGTGTGTGTAGTCTGTATTTAGCCAATTGGCGACATCGGAAACGAAGGCTTAGGGTGGATCTGTATGGTACCATTCTCACTATAGACGGTACCGTCTCGCCCGAAGGCTTAGGTAGCCATCAGCTTAGGTGAACCATATGATACCCATCTCGCCTTGTACCATTTTTGCCAACCCCAGATGGGACGTCACAACGTCGTCCACTTATTCCAGGTACCTATTTACAGCTAGGTGAACTGAGGCTAACACATGAAAGGAGACAAGCCCAATTTGTCTCCGCCCGGCCGAGGATTGAACCCCCGACCCCTCGTGTGTGAGACGAGAGCTCTACCTACTAGGCTACGGGCTGTGTGTGTGTGTGTGTGTGATGGCAATAAAGATAATCACCTGCACACCACTAGCTGCACCTTTATAAACATACTACTAAATATCTAACACACTGATCGATGGAGTATAAAAATGAACAAGTACAAACATAAATAAAGTTAGTAAAAGAAATCATATATACATTTAAAACACCTTCACCCATCGCTTGTAACTCTTATAAAACATCGATGACCTAAAGAATGCTTGTGGGTACGGAGGACTTACGAAGCATTCATATAAATAATTTATATGCGACACCAAATGTACCTATCACCGCCCCGCCCCCGATAGCTAGATTCTACATGTCATCTTGGACTTAGGGGGAGATCTTTATTTATGTATGTGAATATTTATTAATTTATATGTTTATTTAATACAGTAAATATATTTAAATATATATATATATACTTTTTTTTTTTTTTTTTTTTTTTAAGAGACAATGAACGGAGGAAGGAAAAACACAGATAAAACAAAAAGGTCCATGTGCCTAAAGGCATCCTCCATTCATAAAATGTTTGTAACAACTGGATTTAAACATTTGTAGATTGTAAGTTTGTGGAAAGCAATTCGAGGGAAGTGAATTCCAAAGAGTAGTAGTTCTAGGGATAAATTAATTTTGATAAGCAGAAGTTCTGCATTGTGGAGGAGAAAGTGTAAATTCATGGGCGCTCTCAGCTGCCCTAGTTCTACGGGGAAAGATGTGGAGAGGCGGCACAATTGAAGCAAGTTCCTCGGAACAATTGCTGTGAAAATATCTGTAGAATAATGCAAGGGATGCAACGTTTCTTCGTATGGCTAATGTAGGAAGGTCCTGTGTGATTGCAGGGTTATTGATTAATCTAATAGTTTTATTTTGAATGTTGTCCAACTGCCTCAATGCAACCACTCCACTTCCACCCCACAGAGGTGAACAGTAATCCATCTGAGAGCGCACATGACTTTTATATATTACGGCCAACTGCTCGTCAGTGAAGAATTCTCGAACTCTGTACAGGAGTCCCAGTTTTTTTAGGCATTCTTAGCAATGCTTCTAACATAATGTGTCCAGCTCAAGTTAGTAGTTAATGTTACACCGAGAATGTCAATACTAGGGGAAGTGGGAATATTTACATCATTAAAAAATATATGGGAGTCAGTGAGATTCTGTCGGTTAGAAAATTGAATGTACTTGGTTTTCTGTGCATTAAAGGAAACTAGAGATTCTTTTGTCCCCATTCTTCAATTCTAGAAAGGTCCTGGTTCAGAGAAATTGCAGTGCTTATTTTTGAATTTATAAGATCGGGTTGGGTGAAAGAATTGGTAAATGTGAAGGAACTGTGGAGTGTTGAGTCATCTGCGTAGGAATGTATTGGATTATGAGTGGTAGATATGAGATCATTGATATGAATGAGGAACAGAGTTGGGGCCAAAACTGATCCCTGGGGAACACCAGCATTTATTGAGTGAAATTGAGAATAAAGGCCATCTACCATATACCGTATCAATACCGTATATCAATATACCGTATATATATATATTTTTTTTTTTTTGTATAGATAACCAGAACAGTACCCATACCCCAAAGAAAAGACCCCCAAATTAACCTGTTGAAAGAGAAAGTGTTCAGGACAGGTATGCAACAGTGGAAGAATGCAGGGGGGTGAAAGTATGGTGGGGGAGAGATTGATATGGTGGAGAGAGGGGGAGAGAGAGAGAGTGTGTGTGGGGTGACTGAGAATGAATGAGATAAAGAGAGTGAGTGAATGTGTGATAGAGAGAGAAAGAGAGCGAGAGCGAGCAAGCTAGAGAGAGACAGAGCGAGAGCGAGCACAGGGGGGGGGGGGAGAAAAGTGAGAGAGATTAATGTATATAACTTTACATACTCCGATTACAGGAATATAAATACAATTGTAAAACTTGCAAAATAAACAAACCAATGCAAGAAAACAATTGTGAGAGGGAGTCATTATATCTGCATTGAATAATTGAATACTAATAAATGTCACCAGCGATGTACAATCAATCACAACACCATTATTTACATATAACCTAGTTGTCCAAGTTTATATTTAATGACTTTAAAGACGTTTTTTTCTTTCTTGTTTGTTTGCTGTTTACTTTATTTCCTTCCTTCATTCATTCTTGTTATTTCTTTCTTGTTTACTTTCTTTCTTTCCTTTATTCTTTATATATATATGTGTTGTTTTCATTTATATATTTAGCCAAGTTTACATACCAATCCTCTGCAGCATACATACAAGCTATGTAAATCCCAACTGTACCTCTCGACAATAGTTAACTCAGGGGGACGAATTGGAAGCCAGTGGGGACGAACTAAAAAGAGGAGTGTTGATAATTTATGGACCTGTGTGAGCTAGTGTGGAGTCAAGGATACACTACAACTATCTATCTATCTATCCATCCATCCACCTCTACTCATCTGAAGCAAAAAGGGGACTGTTGATAATTTATGGACCTGTGTGAGCTAGTGTGGAGTCAAGGATACACTACAACTATCTATCTATCTATCCATCCATCCACCTCTACTCATCTGAAGCAAAAAGGGGACTGTTGATAATTTATGGACCTGAGTGAGCTAGTGTTGTGAAGTCAAGGATACACTACAACTATCTATCTATCTATTAATCTATCTATCCATATATCTATCTATTTAGCTATCTATATATCTATGTACCTATCTATCTATCTATCTCTATCTGAAGCAAGTGGGGACGAAATTAAAGAAGACTGTTAATAATTTATGAAGATGTGTAGTAGTAAATCAAGGGTATACTATATCATCCATCTATCCATCTATCTATCTACCTACCTATCCATCTATCTACCTATCTCTATCTGAAGCCAAGTGAGGACGAACCAAGACGACTGTTGATAATTTATGGACCTGTGTGAGCTAGTGTTGTGAAGTCAAGGGTACACATACTGCTGTTGGTCAAGAGAGAAAGTGGGGTACTGGTGTTAAGGTTGTTACTATAATGTACAGTACACAACACCTCTCGCTCATAGGATGGGTACTACAGCTGTTGGCTTGTACAGTCATAAGCTATATTACTTGTACAGTACACCAATTTGATGCTGTATCGAACCCAAGCGAGACAATCCAATGTTATGTAAAGTCCCAGAGGCTTCACAGCTTGGCTTTAAAAGATTAAAACAATAATTACAGGTGATAAATTATTTTGACTGTACACTCCAAGACATAAATTCTGATCCTTTCAAACAACAACGAAGGGCGGTGCGCTCCTCGGTGCCACTGCAGAGTGGAAAACTCCACATAGGTAGACATAGGTAGGTAGACTCCTCGATATAGTCCGTTCGTGCTAGGTTGGGCAGAAATCGTAACCCCTAACCTCTCATAACTCAAAAACGACTAGAGTAATCGAGCTAACATTTCTACCAAACAGGAAGACTTGGCTAGGGAATATGTGTATAAATTGACAGATCATTTGCTCTAGCCCTTTTTGAGTTACAGAGGTTAAAAGATTACGATTTCTGCCCAACCTAGAATGAACGGACTATAGTTTATTGAACCCTTGACATGCATATACGCTATTTGGCCAAGGATATGACGAAGATAGGTATTCAATAGAACGACTGGGATTCGAACCCTATAGAGACCTACTGGCCACCAAAACAGGTCACGCCACTGGTAGCATAGTATGACCATGTGTATTCACCTCTATTTTCTTTCAGTCTCTCTAGGGTTCGAATCCCACCGGCCTTGTTGACTATTTATCCTCTTCCCATCACATTATCTCCCAAGTATATGCATTTCAAGGGTTCGCTAAATAGTCTCTCTCTCTCTCTCTCTCTCTCTCTCTCTCTCTCTCTCTCTCTCTCTTCTTTTCTATCCTTAGCTTCAACTTTCCTTTTCTATCGGATATGACATCTCTACTAGAATTAAGTCCTGACCACCTCGTTTGGGTCGTAAGGTCTGTGTGGCCAGTGTATCTATGTAAATCTATGTACATCTATCTCGCTATTTGAAGGGTCCATGTGTGCTATGGCCATATAAGACACGTGTTTGGAGTCCAGGGGTTCTTTGCTCTCCATTTATCGCTCTCTCTCTGATTATATTTGTTCTGTCTAAGTCTGGCGTGTAGTTCGATTGACACTGCTCTCTCTCTCTCTCTCTCTCTCTCTCTCTCTCTCTCTCTCTCTCTCTCTCTCATGCGATTCGATTGGTTCTAAAATATCTAGGTGAAAATGTAACAAATCAAATTTTAACTCATAAGATATATTCAATGCAGTATATAGGATATGATATATCTATCTATATATATATATATATATATATATATATATATATATATATATATATATATATATATATATATATATATATATTTATTTATTTACAGAGAGGGAGAGAGAGAGAGAGAGAGAAAGAGAAACAACAATAGATAGATAGATATATAGACAGATACATAGATAATTAACCTGCTTCACTATATAATCAACCTGGGTAACACAGCCTTTCTAACATGCAAATAAGGGCTATGAAATGTATGTCTCATTAAAATACAACCGACATCTTGTTACTCTGTTGGGGCCTTTCACTCCGAGCAGAGGGGTTTGTGTGTGTGTGTGTGTGTGTGTGTGTGAGAGAGAGAGAGACGAGGTTTGTAGACCTAGCTTAAACTCTGTCTAATCGCTCAAACATTTCCCATGACATACACACACATTACTCTCTCTCTCTCTCTCTCTCTCTCTCTCTCTCTCTCTCTCTCACACACACACACACACACACACACACACACAGACACACAACAACAACAATAATCTGCATCACCGTCATATCACAGCGTCCAAACATTCGTCTCATTAAGTGGTCGCTAGGGGTGTTTACTAATGATTGTTGTGGCGATTGAGGTTGTGGCTAGATTGGTTGTATGGGGACGAACAATTGACCACTTCTTCTTCTTATTCTTATTCTTTTTCTCCTCCTCCTTTTTCTTCTCCTTTTTCTTCTCCTTTTTCTTCTTCTTCTTCTTCTTCTCTTTATCATTCCTTCACCTTGTTCCCAATTTCTCGCATGATCTCTTAACTGGCGAAGGAAATCATCCTGGTCGGTGTCAACAAGGAGTGTCAAACATTCCCAGCGAAGGTTTTGCCAGCTCCTCCTCATCAGTAAAAGTGGTCGCTGGGGGAGTTTGTTGACGATTGTTGTGGTTGCTGTGGTGGCTAATATGGTGGTGGTGTTATGGTGTAGGGAGAGATGGTGTGTGTGTGTGTGTATGTGTTTCTGTTGATGCTTTCTAGAGTTGATGATGTTGTTGAAGTTGTTGTTGTGGCGGCTAACATGTTGGTGGTGGTGTTATGGCGTAGGGCGAGATGGCGTAAACATACTGGTGGTGGTGTTATGGCGTAGGGCGAGATGATATAATATACCGTACAAGACACAGTTCCCATTACCCTTCACAACATTATGCAAGCCGGTTACAAGAAAACATGGCCAAAGATCAGAACCAGGATACCTAAAACATGTACACCCTAAGACAGAAATTGAGGTACAGTAAAATATGCCCCCCCCCCCCCCCCCCGCCGAATAGCACATACGAACCACCAAAATGTAAATATGAGGGAAAAAACATTGAAGAAAAGATTCGCTTCTGTTCGGAATAGCTTCGATAACTTAGGGCCTCGATTTATGACATAGCAAATACGACGGTCTTATCTCTCTCTCTGATGATCGTCGTATCCTAAAAGCCCGATATCGTCATCCCAGCAGCGACATTCATACTAAACACACAAACGGGAGTATTGTAACTTATGATAGTCTTAGTTTTTCAGGGTATGACCAAACTATGCCATCGAGGCCAAACGATAAGCTGTTAGTTCAATGGTTTGTTACGCCTCTCACCTCGCCTTAAGGGGAGATTTCCACTTGAGGGATTATTTTCTTTACCCCTTTCTCCCTCATGTTTAGCCCCATTGCTTTTGAGATTATAAGACGTTCGCCCCATTAGTTTGGCGATTTTAAGAACTTTCACCCCATTTATGTCAGTTTTAAGACCTTTCGTCTCATTTAAGTGTCGATTTTTTCCTGGCGAGCGATAGCGAGCCTGTAATTTAAGAGGAACCGGCCGTCGGCCGGGACATTTTTCTACCGAAAAATGTACAAATTTATCTTGAAAGGGGGTCAAGGTAGTGTAATTTCAAGCTTGATGGAAGTCTAGGAAACACACTAAAAACCTCCCCTTAACTTATGGCGCCTTTGAGTATCCTGGTTGATACAGGTGTGCGTAATATTATAATGAGGATGATAGTTCCTGTCCTCAATGCCCAGTTTTTATTTTAGCGATAACCGGAGTTCCTTTTCCTGTTAAATTAAAAGCTCACGAATATTCACACCTTTTAGTACCAGCGACGTGTGTTAGATTGTATGCTAGCTATATATAGACGATATTATGCAGCTTAAGAAAGATCTGTGATAGTTAGAAGAGTTGGTTGAGAGAGTATGAAGCCTTATTATTGCTGGAGGTCCTTCCTAAGCTGAATAAAATTGTCTGGTAGTGAACGGGTTAATGCTTGAAAATATGGCCCCTGATGGTTCTCTCAGTGTTGTTGTTGTTGTTGTTGTTGTTGTTGTTACGGTTACTGTTGTTGTTATTGTTTCTGTTAATGATGACGATGTTGTTGTTGTTGTTGTTGTTCCTGTTACCGGTACTGTTGTGGTGGTTGTTGTGATGAAACAGAGAGGATATGTGTCAAGTGTTGTTTTGGAGGAAGTTATGTCTCGTTGAGGTAATGGTGTTGTTGCGTCTCTCTCTCTCTCTCTCTCTCTCTCTCTCTCTCTCTCTCTCTCTCTCTCTCTCTCTCTCTCTCTCATTATTAGTAGTATCATCATCATCTTCATTATTATATATTCCTTTTCTTCACCATCACTTTCATCATAATTGTAGATGTCTTCTTCCTCCTCGTCATCATACCTTCCTCCCACTCCTCCTCCTCCCTCCCCTCCCCCATCTTCTCCTCTTCCTTCCTTCAGTACCCCACCTCCTCTTCCCCCCTCCTTCTCTTCCTTCTCCTCTTCCCCCCTCCTTACTCCTACTTTTCCTCTCAATCCACCTTTCTTGCCATCAACCCCCCCCCCCCCACCCCTTTGCCTTCTTCCCTAATTGTGTGTAATCAGAATGTTGCATACACTGGCCATCATCTATTGTGGCATTGATCGCTCTTAATTGGGGGGGGGGGATCTTGTAGTTGCAAGTACCACGGGGGGTATCTTGTAATTGAAACTACCAGCACCCCCTTGTGGAGATTCGGGATGAAGTAACTATAGCTTCGTACTCTCTCTCTCTCACCCATCATCCGTACATATTAGTTGACACACACACACACGGAGATTTACACACACACACACACACACACACCCACCCACCCACCCACACCCACCCACACACACACACACCCACCCACACCCACACACACACACACACACACACACACCACACACCACACACCCTCCCCTCAGCATATATCATTTTACCACCATTCCTCAAACCCTCTCACCTCTATCTCTTAAGGGGGGATGGGCCGGGTTTCTGGTCCCCTTTCTCCCTCGTGTTGAACCCCATTTGTTTTGAGATTATAAGACGTTCGGCCCGTTAGTTTGGCGATTTTAACACCTTTCGCCCCATTTCGTTGTCAATTTTAAGAAATTTCGTGCAATTTAGGTGTCGATTTATTCCTGGCGAGCGATAGCGAGCCTGTAATTTTAAGAGGAACCGGCCTTCGGCCGGTACATTTTTCTACCGAAAAATGTAAAAATGTATCATGGAAGGGGTCTAGGTTTTTTTCTCTAAGGTTGATGGAGGTCTAGCGAGGAAACTAAGAAATAAATGAATACCTGAATTAATAGACCAAAAAAATGGTCCATATCCCCTTAAACCCTCCCCCCTCTCCCTTACTTACCCATCTATAAGGAGCTTATCCTAACCTTCTATTATACTGTAAAACTGGCAAAAAAAACACACCAAAACTGGGACGACACAAGATAAACTATTTTTTGTTTATTAATTTCACCACAGCACCAAACACCTCCAATAAAATTAATGAAAGCATATAATTATGTGATCCACCAGGATTCGAACCCGGGTTATCACACACATATTTTTAGACACCTTAACCATTACACCACCAAGACGCAAAATAACTAATAAAAAACGCCAAAGAACTAATCAAAATCGCTATGTGGAAATAACGCCTAATAAAATAAAATAAAGTTAAAATATAAGAACACAATCCACCACATAGGGTCTATCTACATCACACTTCATGAGCGAGTCAATAATCTGGTTCCCAAGCAAACTAAATCGCACACGTAACACTGCACTATCGTCATGTTCAAGGAATTAAGCAGCTGTCACACGAGCGCTTTTTCCGTCAATTTTTCATGGGCAAGTTTTATCTCGTTTATATTTCGGGACTTTTTTGCACTGGTATCGGTAACTAGACTGAAGGTAGATTATGCTAGGCGGCTGAATTCTGATAAAGTGTAATTGTGTTAAGCTTCTAGACCATAATTGCCCGTAAAAATTGCTCAAAAAATGACTCGTGTGACTCCGGCTTCATAGTCAACGTATTATTATCATTATTATCGTTTCCTCCTTCCTTCCCCTCTCAAATCCCCCCACCTCCATATCTTAACCCCCCCCCCCCCCCCCCACCCTCTTCCTTACCCCTCTATAAGGAACCTTGTTAATCCACTTGTGTTCTTCCTCCTCCCCTTCCCACCCCCTCTCCCACATCACTCTCTCTTAACCCTTTCACCCCTACCCCCTTCCTCCTCCCCTTCCCCCCCCCTCTCCCACCCCTCTCTCTTAACCCTTTCACTCCCACTCCCCCCCCCCATCTCCTTACTCATCGCTAAGGAGCATTCTACTAACTATATTTTAAAGTAACCATTATACTAACTATATTTTAAAGTAACCATTATACTAACTATATTTTAAAGTAACCATTATACTAACTATATTTTAAAGTAACCATTATACTAACTATATTTTAAAGTAACCATTATACTAACTATATTTTAAAGTAACCATTATACTAACTATATTTTAAAGTAACCATTATACTAACTATATTTTAAAGTAACCATTATACTAACTATATTTTAAAGTAACCATTATACTAACTATATTTTAAAGTAACCATTATACTAACTATATTTTAAAGTAACCATTATACTAACTATATTTTAAAGTAACCATTATACTAACTATATTTTAAAGTAACCATTATACTAACTATATTTTAAAGTAACCATTATACTAACTATATTTTAAAGTAACCATTATACTAACTATATTTTAAAGTAACCATTAACACTTGTATACCTTTACCCACCAATCCCATTTAATATCGTGGACATTGTTTATATGTTAAGTTAAAGCTGAGTTAATAAAGTTGCAGGAGGATAGACGGGTTGGGAAGATGAGAGATCTTTAAGAAATATAGAGTACAAATGTACATTTCCCGGCCGAAGGTCGATTCCTCTTAAAATCAAAGGCTCGCTGTCGCTCCCCAGGATTTTTTTTTACACCTAATTGGCACGAGAGGTCTTAAAATTGACAGCTAAATAGGGCGAAAGGTGTTAAAATTGACAACTAAATGGGGCGAAAGGTCTTAAAATTGACAACTAAATGGGGCGAAAGGTCTTAAAATTGACAACTAAATGGGGCGAAAGGTCTTAAAAATGACAACTAAATAGGGCGAAAGGTGTTAAAATTGACAACTAAATGGGGCGAAAGGTCTTAAAATTGACAACTAAATGGGGCGAAAGGTCTTAAAATCGCCAAACTAATGTGCCGAACGCCATAACAATCTCCTAACTCATGGTGTTGAACATGAGGGCGAAGGGGGAGTCAGGGAAGGAAAGGAGGAAAGAAAATGCCAAGTAGTGGAGTAAAAAGGGTGGAGGGCTGTATATATTCCTCCTCGCCGTTATAATATATACCGTTCATGGTGGTTTATAATACAGCAACTCATCCTATATATATATATATATATATATATATATACCCCCTCCTGCACCGGTGACGTCTTTCTATTTATATTCTAGCTAGATTAAGGGGAGGTTTTTAGTTTGTTCTCTAGATATCCACCAAGCTTAAGATTACACCTCCTTGAGCCCCTTTCAAGATCAATTTGTACATTTTTCGGTAGAAAAATGTCCCGGCTGAAAGCCGGTTCCTCTTAAATTACAGGCTCGCTATCGCTCGCCAGGATAAAATCGACACCTAAATGGCACGAAAGGTCTTAAAATTGACAGAAATGGGTCGAAAGTTCTTAAAATTGTCAAAGTAATGGGGCGAACGTCTTAAAATTAGAAAAGCAACGGGGCTAAACATGAGGGAGAAAGGAGTCAAGAAAAAAATCCCGTAAGTGGAAATCTCCCCTTAAGACGATGTTATTCAGTTCAAAAGGGGGCCTCAATCAAGGCACAGGCTGGAACTATCTCACTTTTAACCCTTTTATTAACTACCACAGACCCTTCATCAACTATCTATCTATCTATCTATCTATCTATCTATATGCTCAGGCCCAATCCCCACTGTTATTAACTACCACAGACCCTTCATCAACTATCTATCTATCTATCTATCTATCTATATGCTCAGGCCCAATCCCCACTTTTATTAACTACCACAGACCCTTCATCAACTATCTATCTATCTATCTATCTATCTATCTATATGCTCAGGCCCAATCCTCACTTTTATTAACTACCACAGACCCTTCATCAACTATCTATCTATCTATCTATCTATCTATATGCTCAGGCCCAATCCCCACTTTTATTAACTACCACAGACCCTTCATCAACTATCTATCTATCTCTCTATCTATCTATATGCTCAGGCCCAATCCCCACTGTTATTAACTACCACAGACCCTTCATCAACTATCTATCTATCTATCTATCTATCTATATGCTCAGGCCCAATCCCCACTTTTATTAACTACCACAGACCCTTCATCAACTATCTATCTATATATCTATCTATCTATCTATCTATCTATATGCTCAGGCCCAATCCCCACTTTTCCAATTTTTATTGTTTATTTTCGATTTTATTCTATTTGCATTATTATTTTATTTTGTTCCTGTTTTCTTGGGGGTGGCCGACTCAAGACAGAGCAAGAACAGGGAAAACAACATAAAACAACGAACAAACACACAGATACAAAACACAAATTCACACACACACACACACACACATCTAGGTCACCCACAACTAGCCTACACACTACAGTACACACAATTATATAAATATAGCTAGAATATAATTACAGAGACGACTACCCATCTCTAGCACTAAGCAGCTTATGTGACACAGCAGACTACTACTACTAAAGGATTGAGGTCACGTCGAGAGCACTTAGCACTACGGACCAGTCCGTTATTTGCGCAGGCAAATAAGTGTATCTTCCGACACTTATAACCCTGCATTATTTTAAGTGGACATAATTTGAACTTTATCTATCTATCTATCTATCTATATACTCAGGCCCAATCCCCACTTTTTTTTTTTTTTTTTTTTTTTTTTTTTTTTTTTTTTTTGTGATAATTTGAGGTGATGGTATTAATTAATTTTATTGTTATTGCATTGATATCAGTTGATCGAATATTACAGAGCTGTGTGTATACTGTATGCTATTTCACCTGTATACCTAAAGTTACAGTGGACACCCATTTGAATATTTGAATCTTTAACACCTCTACCCACCCACTTCCCAAGCTACCCACCCACCTAACAATCTAGCCTACCAACCCACACACCTACGTACCCACCAACCAACCGACCTACCCACCAAATAATCTACCCACCTACCTTCCTACCCACCCACCTACCTAAATCTACTTACCTACCAACAAAACCATCTACCCACCCACCTACCTGTCTACTCATCTACCAATATACCCACCTACCCACCAACGTACCTACTAACCCACCCACCAACCCACCATTTTACCCACCCACTTACCCACCATTTCACCCACCTACCTACCCACCTACCCTCTACTTGACCTAGTCACCTCCCAACCCTCCCTTTTGTTAGTGGGGTGCCTCACTCTCACTTCTATACCCCCACCCCCCCTCTCTCTCTCTAGCTCTAACTCTAATCTCTCTCTCTCTCTCTCTCTCTCTCTCTCTCTAACTCTAATCTCTCTCTCTCTCTCTCTCTCTCTCTCTCTCTCTCTCTCTCTCTCTCTCTCTCTCTCTCTCTCTCTAATCTCTAATCTCTCTCTCACACACACAGCCACACACACTTCTGCTATAGTTATTTCTTTCCACCTTTTTCTGTACCCTCTCTCTCTCTCTCTCTCTCTCTCTCTCTCTTAAGGTGTATGGATGTTGGTCTAATTGAACTTATTTTTTCCTCCGTCTATTCTCTTGCGTAAAATATAATTAGAGGGTTGGAAATTGAACACTACTACAGGAGAGAGAGAGAGAGAGAGAGAGAGAGAGAGAGAGAGAGAGAGAGAGAGAGAGAGAGAGAGAGAGAGAGAGAGAGAAAGAGAGAGAGAGAGAGACCTTGACTCTTCAGTGCCACCTGACCCTGACATGACCCGGCACGCACACGAACACACACGTACACGTACTATGATACACACACACACACACACACACACACACACACACACACACACACACACACACACACACACACACACTAGCAAGAAAAGTCATTACTTTGGATTACTTTTTTTCAGTTTTTGTTCTTCAAAGTTATTTTTTGTTTAAGTATGCTAATTAATAAATTCGTATAAAAATCGACATTTCCTCGCATTGAAAATGTCATAGCCAGTCAGAATTATGATCAGTATTAGTAATAGATCAAGGAGAAGTATTTGTAAATTAAACTTCAAACAATAACGTAATCAAAATACCAATTCATTATGTGATACTAGAATTTATTTGCTGGGTGATGTTGCAAAAAATAACTAATTAAATATTGACCCTTAGGCTATAAATGTATAAGTAGTGACATCTCGCACATAGTCTTTGCTGCATAAAATCGTCTAATGATAGCCGAAATTTTATGGCGGTATCTTGGTGAAAATCATTAATTATAGTCTTAACGAAGGGTTGGGTACAGAGGTTAAACGAGACATTAGCTGAGACCATGACACTTATAATGGTGGTTGTGGTAGTAGTGGTTGTTGTGGTACTGGTAGTTGAAATGGATGTGATATGTGTGGTGGTGATAATGGTATACTGTAATAGTACCTGATGTAAATAAATATACATATATACATATATTCATATATTATTACATATAGACAGATACGCAAGAAAGAAACTGAAAGAACTGTACACACACACACACACACACACACACACACACACACACACACACACACACACACACACATCATGAGAGCTCCACCCTTCAATTTTTGTTTTCCGTGTAATGAAAAAAAAAGCTAAGTGAAAGGAACATCATGGGTGGAGTGTGTAACATGACGGTACTGTGTGTGTGTGTGTGGGTGGGTGTATATGTGTGTGTGTGTGTGTGTGTATATGTGTGTGTGTGTGTGGGTGGGTGTGTGTGTGTGTGTGTGTGGGTGGGTGTATATGTGTCTTTGTGTGTGTGTGTGTGTGGGTGTATATGTGTCTTTGTGTGTGTGTGTACTGTATATGTGTGTGGTGTGTAGGTGTGTGTGTGTGTGTAGGTGTGTGTGTAGGTGTGTGTGTGTGTGTGTGTAGGTGTGTGTGTGAGTGTGTGTGTTGTGTGTGTGTGATAGAGAAAGTGTGTTTGTTGAGTGAGTGTGTGTGTTTACGTGTATTTAAATTGCATGTCTACCTACGTAAGTAAATATGTACTCATTTAAGTGTGTATGTGTACAGTTTATGCATCTAAATGTGTGTATCTTTTTTAAGGGGGGTGACCTGTTTTTTGTTATTTCTGTCCTTTTCTCTCTTTCTCTGGCTTGTATCCATTCAGCCAACTATTTTAAGACGTTTATCCCCATCTAGGTGTCGATTTCTTCCTGGCGAGCGATAGCGAGCCAGCATTATATGAAGAAATCCGGCTTCGCCGGAAACATTTTTCTATCGAAAAATGTACAAATTTAGCCTGCTGTCAAACAAAAATAAAAAATATGCTGGCTCGCTACCACTCACCAGTAAAAAATTGACACCTGGATGGGGATAAACGTCTTAAAACAGTAGGCTGAATGGGGCCGAATGGATACAAGCCAGAGAAAAAGAGAAAAGGACAGAAATAACAAAAAAGCAGGTCACCCCCCTTAAAGCCGGTATCACACGAGCGGTTTTATAGTCAACATTCGATGATCAACATTTTGCTGGCAACATTTCTGGAATACTTTGCACTGGTATCGGAAACTAGGCTGTGGCGATAGAAGAAGAATGATTTAGGTCACCGAAATATGATATATACATGTTAACCTCATACGCTGCCACCAGACCAGTGTGTTGAGGATAAAATATGTTGAGGGAAAAAGCGCTTGTGTGATACCGGCTTAAGGGGAGATCTCCACTTGAGGGATTTTTTACTTGACTCCTTTCTCTCTCATGTTTAGCCCCATTGTTTTCCTAATGTTAAGACGTTCGCCCCATTATTTTGACGATTTTAAGAACTTTCAACCCATTTCTGTCAATTTTAAGACCTTTCGTGCCATTTAGGGGTCGATTTTATCCTGGCGAGCGATAGCGAGCCTGTAATTTAAGAGGAACCGGCTTTCAGCCGGGAATTTTTTCTACCGAAAAATGTACAAATTTATCTTGAAAGGGGCTCAAGGAGGTGTAATCTTAAGCTTGAAGGATATCTAGGGACCAAACTAAAAACCTCCCCTTAATTCCTCGACCCCAATTACCTATATCCTACCACTCTATAAACAGTATCATCAACTAAACTCACCACTATTAATCAATGTACACCAAAACATTCTCATCCATACATAAAGAGAGATGCATAAATGACCCTCTCTATACACTCATCTTTAGCCCCATTATTTTGGCGATTTTATGAACTTTCGCCCCATTTCTGTCAATTTTAAGACCTTTCGTGCCATTTAGGTGTCGATTTTTTTCTGGCGAGCGATAGCGAGCCTGTAATTAAGAGGAACCGGCCTTCGGCCGGGACATTTTTCTACCGAAAAGTGTACAAATTTGTCTTGAAAGGAGGTCTAGGGGGCGTATTTTTAAGCTTGATGGAGGTCTAGCGAGGAAACTTGACAAATAAAAAATAAATTAAAAACTCGACCAAAAAGTGAAGGATCTGCCCTTAACCTATCATCCATGCATTATGATATACACCGGTACATAAACTACCCTCTGTACGTACATTTACATAGATGCATACAACACCCGTACATTTACATAGATGCATACAACACCCGAACATTTACATAGATGCATACAACACCCGAACATTTACATAGATGCATACAACACCCGAACATTTACATAGATGCATACAACACCCGAACATTTACATAGATGCATACAACACCCGAACATTTACATAGATGCATACAACACCCGAACATCTATTTTGGGTTAACCTATTTATTTGTGTTTTGAGTGGCATCCGTATCCCATGGAGGCCTGTGACGTCATCGGTGGGGTGTTGGGTATCCAGAGTGTGTGTGTGTGTGTGAAAGAGAGTTAGAGAGAGAGTGAGTGAGTGAGTGAGTGAGTGTGTGTGTGTGTGTGTGTGTGTGTGTGTGTGAGAGAGAGAGAGAGTGAGTGTGTGTGAATGAGAGAGAGAGACGGATTATTAAAGGCCCTCCCATTCGCCCATTCATTAGCCCAATTATTGTGGCCAGAAAAGGTCAGACCAATTAGCATATACGCCGACGTAATTATGTATGGCAAGCAAAGAGGGTACAAAGAAGACATTTATATCCAATTAGTATTCTATTATCATGGAAAAGGGGGGGGGGGGGGCCAATGAGGGGGTTAGGGCAGGTAAAGGGGGGAGGGGGGTGAGGGGGGGGAGGGAGGGGGAGGAAAGGGGAGGGAGGGGGGTCAATGAGGGGATTAGGGCAAGTAAAGGGGGGGAGGGAAAGAAAGGTGAGGGAGGGGGGGGGGGGGGGAAGGTGGGGGAGGGGGGTCAATGAGGGGATTAGGGCCGGTAAAGGGGGGGGAGGAGGGGAGAAGGGTTAATGCTAAGGAAAGAGAGGTAGGTTAGGGAGAGAGGGGGGGGTGGGAAATTAAATTGGGGAGGGGGGAATATAATCTCATGGTAGCAGGAGGAGCGTGGAAGGAATGGTAGGGGGAGGGGGGAGGGGTGGGGGGAAGGGGGGAGGAAAGGAAGTGGAGTGGAGGAAGTGGAGTGAAGGAAGTGGAGTGGAGGAAGGGAAGGAAATAACTTGTAATTGGGGGTCAGTGCCGAGGTAAAGATGGGGGGGGGGAGGAGGAGGGGAATACAAAGGGGGCTAAACAAGAGGGGGAAGGAAGAGGGGGAGGAGGAAGGGGGGAGTTTGAGGGGAAAGAATACAAAGGAGAACAAACTGCAACAGACCTATTGGTCCTTACGGGGCAGTTTGGATATCTAAAACTACTAATCTACTGACTACGAGGTAGAGAAAAGGATAGCAAAGAAGAAGGCTCCTCCCCACCCACCACCCACCAGGGGAGGGGCGGGGGAAGTTGAGGGGAAAGGAAGGGGGAGAGGAGGGGAGGGGAGGGGAGGGGGGAGGAAGATTGAGGGGAAAGGAAGAGGGTTGGGAGGGGAGGGGAGGGGGAGGAAGGTTGAGGGGAAAGGAAGGGGGAGAGGAGGGGAGGGGAGGGGTGGGGGTGATTGGTAAAGGGGAGGAAGGGGGGGAGGTTAATGCAATGGTAATGGGCGGAGGGGAAAGGTACTGTGTTGGGGTGAGGGAGGGGAGGGGAGGGGGGTGTAGGGGTCAGGGGGTGATGGTCGTGGTGCCGGAAAGCTGTTATTTTCTAGTTCATCCTCTCTCTCTCTCTCCCCCCACCCCAAACATACACCTGTTATGTACACCATCTGTCATGTACACCCCACACATACATCACCTGGCATGTACGTACACACCCACAAATGCATACATACATAAACAGTATTATACACATACCTTTCATGTACACCATCTGTCCAGTGCACCATCTGTTATGTGCACCATCTCTTATGTGTACCTCCTGTCATGTACACCCCCACAAATGCATACATACATATACACACACCTATTATGTACGGTAAACCATCTGTCATGTGCACCATCTGTCATGTGCACCACCTCTCACGTGTACCTCCTGTCATGTACACCATATGTCATGTACACCACCTGCCATGCACATTACCTGTCACATGTAAACCATCTGCCATGTACACCTATATCCACACCTGTCACGTACACACCTGTCACGTACACGCCTACCTTGTGTACGTTTTGCAATGTACACACTACTCTTGTACGGTACACATTGCATACACACTTGTTTAACCCTTTCAGTACCGGTGGCTACTATTAGACAACTATATTCAGCTTAGGAAGGACGTCTACCCATTACAAAGCTGCCGATTCTCTCAGTTAAGGGGAGGTTTTTAGTTTGGTCTCTAGATATCCATCAAGCTTAAGATTACGCCCCCTTGAGCCCCTTTCAAGATAAATTTGTACATTTTTCGGTAGAAAAATGTCCCGGCTGAAAGCCGGTTCCTCTTAAATTACAGGCTCGTTATCGCTCGCCAGGATATCTCCCCTTAAGCTAACTGATTTACTAAGTCCAAATGTAAATACTAGAGATATAACTATTAAGCTATACAAACAAGTCATAATGTAAATCTTCTCATATTGTTAAGAACCGGTACGGCATCTCATATTGTTAAGAACCGGTACCATTCATTATTGTTAAGAACCGGTACCATTCATCAGTCTAGTCTGATACGATCAATATATTAAATCATTGTAAGAAGTGATGAGACTAATTTGGCAGCTATAAACTTTTATTACACATTGGCTTGAATTTAATGGACCTAATTTGTGTATACTACCCTGTTACAATTGCGTATATATATATATATATATATATATATATATATATATATATATATATAGTTACATGTTTAAATACTCCTAGCCCGGGATCGAACCTCCGACATTCAGAACGAGTATCCAAGCTTTTTCATCCACTACATCACGCCGTGGTGTAGTGGATTAAAAGCTTGGACACTCGTTCGGAATGTCGGAGGTTCGATCCCGGCTGGGAGTATATACACATTAGTTCACGTGTATTTGTGAGATATACTTGATATCATTACAGATTTTCGATGCCCTCCTCTCTGTTTAAATCAGGGATATTTCGGGATTGGCTACTGACTGACTTACTGAGTGGCTGATTGATTGATTGCCTGACTAGCTGACTACTTCACTGACTGACTGATTGATATGATTGACTGACTGACTGACAGATCGATATGCTAGACTGACCGGCTGACTAACTATACT
>CM064568.1:52264833-52284833 GCA_032716605.1 Paralithodes platypus | reverse complement strand
TATAATTATAACCCCAATCTCTCCAACACCCCCACCTCCAGAATTACAATACAATTAAGCTACCCTACCAAAACCACAACCACCATGCTAACTACAACAGCAACATCAATAACAACAACAAAACGTAAGAACTACACCACTACCACCACACCTACCACCATCTGCACAGCACCTACCACAATCAACAACCACAAAACCCCATGCCAATAACAACAACAAGACCACACCTACCACACCACACCTACCATCTTCAAGACACCTACGACAAACCTACAACTACAAAAACACACCTTGAATCCAAACATACACAAACCAAAGAGACAACGTAATCAACAGCCCTAATTCAGAGGACGATAGAGGTGCAATTTGAACGATAATTAATGGACTACCTCGTATAATCAAGGGGGCAATTATCTTCCCTATTTAGTTCGTCCGTGGTCCGTAATTTTTGGGTGAGTGTTGGGTTTTTATTGGTGGTGCTGGCGGTGTGTGTGTGTGTGTGTGTGTGTGTGTGTGTGTGTGTGTGTGTGTGTGTGTGTGTGTGTGTGTGTGTGTGTAAGAGCGGAGGGGGGAGAGATACTATTGAGGAACACCCTGTTCTTAACATTAATCATCCATTACAAACCCCAATGTACTTGAATAAACTAATGAAAGCATAACTATGGTCCTCCCGGCATTCGAACTCGGGACACCACACCCAGAACATAAGCATCTAAACCATTACACCAATAAATAAGAAATAACAAATGATCCAAATAAGATAGTCTGGCGTTATTAATTCTACTAGAAAACAGTCGATATTCAATAGTATACCTTTTCAGAGAGAGAGAGAGAGAGAGAGAGAGAGAGAGAGAGAGAGAGAGAGAGAGAGAGAGAGAGAGAGAGAGAGAGAGAGAGAGAGAGAGAGAGAGTGATAATCGGTACATCTCTCTACACGTTTGCTGGTAATTTCAAACTGTCTCGTAAATTTGCATTTCATGTATTTGAGGAGAAAGGGGTTGGGAGAGAGAGAGAGAGAGAGAGAGAGAGAGAGAGAGAGAGAGAGAGAGAGAGAGAGAGAGAGAGAGAGAGAGAGAGAGAGAGAGAGAGAGAGAAGATATGTGATAAATTGGATCTCTAAATTCGGCAATAAAGCGGAACGAAAAGAGAGCAACGAGACAAACTGGATTAAAGAGATAAACAAATAAAGAGAGGGAGGGAGGGAGGAGGAAGGTGCAAGGTTGGGAGCGAGAAAAGAAAGAGAGAGAGAGAGAGAGATAATTACGGGTAATCACGAACTTAAAGACATAAATAAAGATAGAGAGAGAGAGATAGCAACGACACACACAATCGTAATTAACATCCAGGGCAAAAATAGAAGAAGAAGAAGTGAGGAGGTGGAAGATGAGAATGAGAATATAGAAGAATGAGAAAAATAATTAATAGAAAATAATGATGATGATGATGATGATGATGATGATGAAATGAAAAATGTAGCAGAATTAGGACTACAAAACAATGTGAAATAGAGAGAGAGAGAGAGAGAGAGTGTGTGTGTGTGTGTGAATGTGTGCGTGTGTGTGTGTTCGTGTGTGTGTGTGTGTGTGTGTTCGTGTGTGTGTGTGTGTGTGTTATTATGGGTGATCACGAACTTAAAGACAGCACAAGAGAGATAGCGGTGAGACACAAGAGAAATAGCAAGGTTAAGATACAAGGTAGGATAGGGTAGTGATATACGTGAAGAATAGAGAAAAGGAACAACAATAACAATAACAACAACAACAACAACAACAACAAGACCATGACGATTAAGATGATGAAGAAGAAAAACAATATGATGATAAGGATGACAACAATAAAGTAAGAGTAGTCTATTGTAGGTGCCAAAATTATTTATATAAAATATGAATTGAGAAGGTGTGGCACTTTCTGAAGTAACCTTATATACTAATCATTCTGGCACCTGCGTTGTCGATAACAAGGACCCAGAAACCCCCCACCCCACACACAAACACACTTAACCCCGGAACCCCCAGAACCGCCCCCCCCCCCCCCCCCCCCAACAACTTAATCCCAGAACACCCCTCTCCCCCCCCCCCCCCCCCTGTAACTTTAACATACCCTTCCTAATCTGAAAATCGTTTAATAATAGCTAGCAAACAGAACAGAATACGTCACCGGATCATTTAACCCCTTCTGTACCGGCGACATCCTTTTAACTTTATTTGGGGCACTGGTCTGGGCACTGAGACCATTGTGTTCACTTGCAAAAGGTCCTCCAGCAATGATCAGACTTCGAACTGTCTCACTTAAGGGGAGGTGTTTAGTTTGTTCCCTAGATTTCCATCAAGCTTAGAATTATACCCTCTAGACACCCTTTCAAGATGAATTTGTACATTTTTCGGTAGAAAAATGTCCTGGCCGAAGGCCACTGCCTCTTAAATTACAGGCTCGCTATCGCTCGCCAGGAAAATATCGACACCTAAATGGCACGAAAGGTCTTAAAATTGACAGAAATTGGGCGAAAGTTTTTTAAATCGCCAAACTAATGGGGAGAATGACTTAAAATCTCAAAATCAATGAGGCTAAACATGAGGGAGAAAGGGGTCGAGAAAAAAATCCCTCAAGTGAAAATCTCCCCTTAACCCTGTTTACTACCACAGAGCCTTCTTAAACTGCGCAAACTCGTCTACATATAGCTAGAACAAAGCTACAAAGAAGTCGTCGGTGCAGAAGGGGTTAAGGGTTAAGTAAAATCGTCTAGTGATAGCCAGAATAAACTGCTAAAAAACGCGTCCTAATCCGGAAGGGGTTAAGAAGGTAGCCCCTGGAACTCTGGCCTTGAACCACCCGACACACCTATATGCTAAAACCCACCAACACCTACAGTATATACAGTAGATTAGCCGATGTTTAAGGTACACTATATTTAAGTTTTGATAGGTAAGGTTCTGGGTTAGCTGGAGGGATCTGATAAGGTAGAATGCATTATTTTGCTTGGGGAGGAGGAGGAGGAGGAGGAGGAGGAGGAGGAGGAGGAGGAGGAGGAGGAGGAGGAGGAGGAGGAGGAGGAGGAGGGGGAGGGGGAGGAGGAGGAGGTAGGGAAGAGTCGAAAAAATAGACGAAGAAAAATACATACATAAGAGAAATAATACAAAGGAATACAAAGGAAGAGATAGAGGAGGGGGAGAAGGTAGGGAAGAGATAGAGGAGGGGGAGAAGGTAGGGAAGAGATAGAGGAGGGGGAGAAGGTAGGGAAGAGATAGAGGAGGGGGAGAAGGTAGGGAAGAGTCGAAGAAGAAGAAAAAGACACACAAGAGAAAGAATAGGAGAAGAAGAGGAAGGGATAGAGGAGGTGGAAGGAGGAGGAGGAGGAGAAAGTAGGGAAGAGTCGAAGAAGATGAAAAATACATCAATAAGAGAAAGAATAGGAGAAGAGGAAGGGTAAGAGGAGGTGGAGGCGAAGAGGGAGGAAAAAGGAGGTGGAAGAGAAAGAGAACACAAGGAGGAGGTAAGTATAAGGTGGAAGGAGGAGGAGGTGGTGGACGAGGTGGAGGTGGAGGTAAGGAGGAGGTATCATATTACTCACTCCCCAACTCTCCTCATCTTTCTTATACCTGTTGTTGTTGCTCGCTCTCGCTCGCTCTCTCTCATATATGCGTATCAACTACCACGAAATATTTCGTTATTAAACGTTTTTCTGTGATCGAAACGGTCTACTGTAATCATATGTTTGTAAAACTACGTTCTTTGCACAGGATTTGTAAACACATATATAAATAAATATATACAACTATGTTAAAATCTAGCCTATGTGTCACCAATTGGAATATTCCATGGGGCTTTATGAACAAGATTTAACCCCCTTCACGATACCGTCATTATCATCATATTCTAGGTACCATTAGGCGATTGTCTTTCACTTACAATGTGTCCCGGTACTTCTACGGCTCAAAGGAGTAAATGCGATCTTAATAAACCCTCTGAATAACATAAATGGCATAAAATCATTCATTTTTAGCCGAAATATAATGTCAAAAGGCGCCATCGTGCTGAAAGGTTTAATATTTGGATTAAAGTCACTACATCATAACAAAACTACATTGCTTACCCGCGACCACCAGAAAAAGGATTAGCCTACACAAAAAGGATCGCCTCGTTTCTTTCTCTCTCTCTCGTGTGTGTGTGTGTAGCCTTGAGAGCAGAGAAGAATCTAAAACGCACACAAACCTGTTGTGATCATGTTTATTTCGGGGAGAGAGAGAGAGTATATATTCTGTATCTATACCTATGTGAGGGCGACATTTGCATCATATTCTGGTTACCATAAGACAATTTTCTTTTGCTTATAATACACCTCTAGCACACAAAGGGGTAAATACAATCTCACTAAACCCCCTGAATAACCTAGGTCCTTCATAGACTGCATACAATCGTCTAATTACATTATAGCCAGAATCAAAAGTAAAAAGACTAATAAATGTTATGCATTCCAGACTACTGATATATAAACGTGTAGAATATATATATACCTCTTACAGCTGGCAGTGGGTTATAAGAGCAAATATACAAAATTATGTAAAAGTAGCTGAAATGGCAACACCCTTATGACGTCACGGGTGGATCAAGCAATGGCGATACAATCTAAATACGCGTCTCAGACAAACACTAAGTGGTCATTTGCAATCTGTTATATACCAACTCATAAATAAGACCCAATACCGACGTTAACATCATTAACTCATAGTTCTGTTAACCCTTTCAGTACCGTCCTTTTAACTTGATTCTGGCTACTGTTAGACGATTTTATTCAGTTAAAAAAGGTAATTGTTTCTTTTGGTGTACAGGTAGTGTGTGTGTGTGTGTGTGTGGTTGGAGAACACATATTCGTTATGATGTACAAGTAGTGTGTGCGTGTGTGTATGTGTGTGTGTTAGAGATAAGAGGACAAGTTTGTTTTGACGTACCGGTACAGGTTGTGTGCGTGCGTGCGTGTGCGTGTGCGTGTGTGTCGGAGAGGACAAGTTTGTTTTGACGTACAGGTATTCCAGGCATCGTTTGGGGGGGGGGGGGGGGTTTGAGGGCCGTTTATAGGAATACTACCACCAACGTCTTTACAGTATTCCCTATTCCTCAAAAGAGACCCTTCAATTATTTAACTATACCCCACTGAAAAACAGACAGCCGACCACAACATGAGGTATACATACGCAAGTACATCATAAGCGAGTATACCGTATATTATAAGCGAGTATACAGTATATATATATAAGCCGGGATATATAAACAAGATGGCCGCCACATACAACCATATATAGTTCTGGAATGTGTGTAGGTAGGTAGGTAGGTAGGTGGATGAATGACAGACCTACGCGTGCTGACTCTGTAGTCTAGTGAAGTTAAGGGGAGGTTTTTAGTTTGTTTCGTACTCCTCCAGCAATCTTAAAATGTCACCCCCTTGACCCCCTTTCAAGATAAATTTGTACATTTTTCGGTAGAAAAATGTCCCGGCCGAAGGCCGGTAACTCTTAAATTACAGGCTCGCTATCGCTCGCCAGGATAAAATCGACACCTATATGGCACGAAAGGTCTTAAAATTGACAGAATGGGGGCGGAAAATCTTAAAATCACCAAACTAATGGGGCAAACGTCTTAAAATCTCAAAAGCAATAGGGCTAGACATGAGGGAGAAAGGGGGCAAGAAAAAAGTCCCTCAAGTGGAGATCTCCCCTTAAGGGACATGGGAGGGGGAGGGGGGGGGGGGGAGGATTTCGGAGTTAGTAAGGATTGGTAGATAGATAATATAGGCATACAGTAGATAGAGATAGATAGACAGATAATATCAAGGGACTGGAGTTCTCGAAAAGGGGCTCCAGTCCTGACGTTATAATAATAATAATAATAATAATAATAATAATAATAATAATAATAATAATAATTCTTGACTTTAAGTGTGCTGGCTTAATAATCCAATAGGGTTGATAGCCTCTGAAGACCTATTTTAACTAACTATAAGGAATCGAATACCGGTATGTAGGCTAATCAATATTATGGGGAGGTGTGGTGGAGTGGTCTTGCCACTGGCCTGGTAATCCAAAGGTCCCGGGTTCAAATCCCGATGTATCAATGGGAAGATATTATTGGGATGGAATTTGTGCTGTACCTGGTATCAGTGCATTACCACAAGCCCACCGAAACGTCAATAAAATACCCTCATTGTTCCCTGATTAAATAGCACTGTATGAATATTCCCATATTCAAAATATGCTATAGGGGTGCAATGCCTGGTGAGTTATCTGCTCAACAGGTGGCGTTGTGTGTGTGTAAGTGTAGAGTCCGAGTGTAGGGGGTGAGACAGTGAAGCACGGGAACGAGGTGGCTTCAGAGATGGGGTCGTTTCGGGCCATGAGTGAGCACCGTGCCTCATGTGAAGGCAAGATGGCAGGTGCTCGTTGTACTCTACGTGCTTCGCATGTCTCACTCCCTAGACTGGAACAAGACCTCACGGGCTTCACTGTTCATTGTAAAGCGGTGAATGTTAAGGCTCTAAGCCTATGCCCGAGAGGAAGTAAGTTGGAATATAGAAAAAAAAAAAAAAAAAAAAAAAAAAAATTAGGCTATGCGGTACCAGTGACGATACCTGAATAATTATGTAGTAGGGGTTTAAAGTACCGGTAGCCTACATATATAAACATACGGATATTTATATAGAGATAGACAGATACAGTACATAAACAAGTATAGTTAACCCCTTCAGTACCGGCAACGTATATTGTATTTGATGTCAGCTACATTGATGCGATTTGATGAAGCTTAGGAAGGATATATGGGAGCTAAAAGGATTAATTGAGATTGTCTGTAGCCTTATAATCGGTAGACGTCCTTCCTGAATAAAATATTTTAGTAGTTGTCAGAATATAATGAACGTGTGTCACCGGTACAGAAGGGGTTAACCCGGTGTACAGTTGTGAGGCGTAACAAATAGCCTATACACACTCAATTACAACCTCAATTACAAGGGTTGATAGCGTCGAAAATCACTCAACACGGTATAATAGCATTCCCCCCATTCCCTTACTACCCAAGGACTCACAAAGGTCAAGATGACATTATAGCGCTATCAGAAAACCGCCCTACTGACCACTTGGCATTTCTGTCGGATAGGCGGGAGGTATAAAGTACATGTAATGGTCAAATAGTGGCAATGCATTAAGTTTGTTTTCTGGACCCCCTTCTCCCTCATGTTGTGAATCTGCTTAACCTGGGTTCGATCTCAGCCGTGGCAGGCATTTAGTGGGTGTGGTAGTACGTCCTAGCATGTATATTATGTTCTTATGTATACTGTATATTATGTTCTTATGTATACTGTATATTATGTTCTTATGTATACTGTATATTATGTTCTTATGTATACTGTATATTATGTTCTTATGTATACTGTATATTATGTTCTTATGTATACTGTATATTATGTTCTTATGTATACTGTATATTATGTTCGCACCCAGTCGGGGGACACCTCGACGACGTATAGACTATTAACACACATACCAAAGCCATTCCAACAGCTTCCTCTATCTACAACACCCCTTCTCTGCTATCTACATTCTCCCATTCTCCTCTCTGGTTCTAGTGTACTGTCTAATGGCGTTAATGGTTTTCGAAATGTAAGTTTAACACCATTAGTTTTGAGATTTTAAGACGTTCGCCCCATTAATTTGGCGATTTTAAGACCCTTCCCCTGATTACTTTGTAATCTTTAAGATCTTTCGTGAATTTAGGTGTCGATTTTGTTCCTGGCGAGCGACAGCAAGCCTGCAAATTAGGGGGAAACGGCCTAAGGTCGGGAAATTTTTCTACCGAAAAATGTAAAACTTTATCTCGAAGGGGGGTCTTGAGGGTATTTTTTAAGCTTGATGGAGGTTTAGGGAAATAAATAAACAAATACCGGTACATAATACAAATAACAACTGTCAAATTAGACGCGAATGTAACTGCAGCCGTGCGACTATGTAAACAAAGCGGACGGTATGCCTGCTAACACAACTCTAATCAAAATGTCCCCATAAAAACCGCCTGGCATTTCTGTTGGGTATTGAGGTAGGCGGGAGATATTCTAATGGTGAAATAGTGGCATGCATTAATTGAACCCAGGAAACATTATGTGGGTAAGAACACGATAAGGCAACAGCACATTATTATTAAGACACCACGTATTGCATTATAGTATAAGATGTGTGTGTGTGTGTGTGTGTGTGTGTGTGTGTGTGTGTGCGTGTGTGTGTGTGTGTGTGTGTGTGTGTGTGTGTGTGTGTAAGAGAGGAAACTAAACAAAATTGATATAAACAAGCTCCATACACCTGATGGCGTTCTGTATTCATGATAAATGTGTAAAATGCGAGGATTCGGTGTTATAAATACATGTATTTAATTGATTATACACAACTATCACCCATATGGATGTAAAATAGCATAGTATACAGTATTAGAGGGTTACTTGGTAGAGCGCATAACTCCATCTACGATGGCTTTGTCACAACATATATTTAAATACACAACAATTACACCAGTGTGACATACGATCAGATTGTCTCTTAACATTAATTTGTTCTTCCTTGGCACATACTGTATACTATCTGCCCACCAAATTTCGTGAAAATCGGTGTATAAACTTTGTAGGATATCTTACTTACAGATAAATAGACAAACAGACAGACACACTGAGGCGAAAACATATAATTAGTTTTAAAATAGGACTTCAGAGGCTATCAACCCTTCTGGAGTATTAATTATATATATTTTCCACCAACCAACTTCACTTCTAAACTCAATTAATGAAATCAACAAATACATGTGGCACTCCAAGGACTCGAACCTCGGATACTCACATCGAAATTCCGCGTACTTATGCATTAAGCTATCAAGACAGTTATTAAGCCAGCACACTGCAAGTCAAGAATAGCCTCAGGACTGGAGCCTCTTTTCGAGAACTCCAGTACCTTCCATCCCACATACTTTACCTAAACTTCAAGAAGATCAAGCCTGTCGGGGGAAAGGTCGGGATTGTAACACATGGTAGGCTGCGGTGAGGCTATCATACCGCAACACTGTAATGTTAAACTATGGCTCGGTCTGCTCCTATCTTCTCATGTCCTCTGTGTCCTGTTATGCACAGTCCTACCCTCTAATGTTTGGTCCAGTTCTGTTCTGTCCTATATTGCCCTGTTCTGCCTTGATCTGTAATACCCTGTTAGCCTATGCATTGTCCTGTCCTGCTTTGACCTGTAATACCCTGTTAGCCTATGTACTGTATTGTCCTGGTGTGTTCTGTCCTACAATACCCTGTTATGTATTGTCAATTTCTGTCTTGCACTATCCTATTATCTTATCATGTGCCCTGTACCCAAGTGTGTCCTGTACCTGTAATATCCTACCCTGCCCTGTGTCCTGCCTTGCCCTGCGTAGCCTAGTAGACAGCGTTATGGTCCAGGGTTCGAATCCACTATCATTACCAGTTGGGAGATATGGGGGTGGGGGGTGGAGGGGTATAAATGGAGGAAGGGAGGGGAAGAATGAATGGATAGTGGAGGAGAGGCGTATGATAGGGAGGAAGGAGAGGAGGAGGGGGCAAGGAAAGGGAGGACGAAGCGCGAGGAATAATAAATGACTGGGGAGGGGGAGAAAGGGAAGAAGGGGGGGGGGGAATGGAGAGGTGGAGGGACGATGGAAGGATGAAGAGAGAAGGGGAGGTAGGAGGGGGGAGGGGATGTAATAATTAATGACTAGAGGGAGGAAAGGAGGAGGGGGGGGGGGGGGTAGAGAGGAAGATGGGAAAAGTGGAATGAATGAAAGGTGTGTTGGGGGGGTTGAGAAGGGGGTGGAGGTTTGAGACGGGAGGAACGGAAGGAAGGGAGGGAGGGAGAGGGAGGGAGGGAGGGACGGACGGAAGGAAGAGGTAATCGGGAAAGGAAGGAAGGAGAAGGGGGCCACAAACAGGGTCAAAAGTACCTCACGCCTGCTGTGACCCCTGACCTCTACTTCCCTTCCCCCTAGGTCATGTGGGGATGGGGCAAGAGAGAGAGAGGAAAATATATGAAGTGTGTGTGTGTGTGAATTTTAAAAGGAGGAAAGTAAATAAAAGGTGTACCGGTACATGGTGTGTGTCTAGCCTATGGAGAGAGAGAGAGAGAGAGTGAGTAAAGGATAGTGAGAGGCAGTAATCAAAAGAGAACAAATATAAGGGAAGTAGCCTAATGGAAAGACAATTGGTATAGGTTTTGGCTAGGGCTAGGCCTATGTGTATTATTTATAACTACGCATACAAAAACGATAGCTTATGAATAGTACTTAAAATTACTGAAATTACAGATGAAACATAGTATAATAAATATTTAAAATAACTATAGAGGGAGTGAACTTGGCTAACTAAAAGATATATATGCCGGTAGCCTATGTGTTATATATATATATAGGTTATGTGTTATTATGTGTTTATTTGTGTGTTGTTATATCTTATACTAATAGTGTATCTTTTTTCCACAGGTAAGTTATCCAGACATAACGGAAGACAGACACCAGTACCGTGAGTAATACCAAACTACGACAACTAGGTATGGTTTTTTCGGGCTCTGTCTTGAGTCGGACACCCCCAGAAGAAAAAAAGGAAGAGTGGGGAATGGGCCTGAGTAAATACATACGTAAATACATACATACATACGACAACTAGGACAACTCATCTTCATAACCAATTCGTTTTCCTAATCTACGGTTTGTTATCAATCAAAGTAGGCTACCAGTTAAGAATAGTTGGGTAGCCTAATGTTGCCATTTTCCTTTTCTTATTATCTAGCATTAGCATAGCCCAAAACCTAACTTAACCTTAGATATAGCCTACTGACACAAGATTAGGGATGTCTAGTGAAAGTTAGGCTGGGTATTCTAAAGCTAGGGAAAATTAAAACAATAATTAGGCTACGCATCTGATCTTAGTCCGTACTAAATTCACGACCTATCCGATAAATCACCAGTGTATAACATTAACCCCTTCTGTACCGGCAACGTCTTTTTAAATTTTACTCTAGCTATATTTAGACGATTTTATGCAGTTTAAGCAGGATTTGCGGTAATAATAAAAAGTTAAGCGAGATGGTTGGAAGCCTTTTAATTGTTGGAGGCCCTTTTTATACTGAATAAAATCGTCTAATAGTAGCCAGAATAAAGTTAAAAAGACGAAACTGGTACAGTACATAGGCCTAAGGGGTTCATAAGAAAAACCGGTAGGCTACTGCTAACTTCATTTCCATATTCCATTAAGTTTCCGTTAAGTTTTGTGTGTCAACGGTTAGCCATTGTAATATAATATGTGGAAGGTACCGTAGTATAGATTATGGTGATTTTATGGTGATATCTGTGACAGCTGGTGACTTTCATGCATTGGGTCTGTTTTGTTGACGTTAAATAGGCTACAGTATAATATTATAGCCTAGCCTAGCCTAATTAGACAGAAAATTGTCTTTAGGAAATACAAGCTAGTCTATTGCACCTAATTAATTTTCTGGGCACCACTCTCACACACACACTCAACATCTGTTATTTACATCGTTATTTTGAAGCATTTATAGTTATTAGGCCTAGGCTATTGCAACTTGTTATGCTAAATAGGCTAGGCCTAGGCTACAGTGATTGTGTAGTCACTGAAAAATGTGTAATAAAAGTGACTGATGCTATTTAGCACTTACCGTCGATTTGGTGAAGGTTATCGTAGTGAAAGGTAGTCCATCCTATAAAGTCCTCTCCACGATTGATGTTTATTTTTGTGGTTTTTCTCTACTTCTGGACGCGTGCTGGTGCAGACTTGGCGACCCATGTTTGGCATTCTCTTGTCAGTGTTAGTGTTCCACCTTTCTTCACTCATTTCCCTCGCTATCTGGGTCCTATGAGCCTTCCCGTTCCTCGCTATCACCGTCACCACCTCGCATATACACTCACTTTAGGAAAAATTACGTAAATCCACGCATAAATCGTCGGGAGAAGTGTCATTCGCGTGTTTGTTTTGGTTCTGAGGGCGTGATCTCTGGCCGCTGATTGGCTGGGGGGCAGTGTCTCGCGGGAGATGATTGGCGGAGAGGAGGAATGCATGGCTCCGGGATTGACAGGAGATAGCCTTTGCATCGGCTTGTCTTAATAACATTTTCCCCATTGAAATGCTGCGTTATGGAGTTCAGATAGCTCTCTATTTATTCAGAAATTATGTGTAATCTTTTCCTTTGCTCTTCTATCAATGTTATGGTCAAATCGCAACTAGAGGCGGTAAACTAAAGGGTACTTAAGGTAGCTTATGATAGGCTAGTCTACAGTAGACGCTAGATTGTGAAACTAAATGGGCCTTTTTTATAAAACAAACAAAAATGGACAGTTGCCGACACGCTGTCTATTTGACAGTATCATTTACTATTAACGCTAA
Source organism: Paralithodes platypus (assembly GCA_032716605.1). Classification (NCBI taxonomy): domain Eukaryota; kingdom Metazoa; phylum Arthropoda; class Malacostraca; order Decapoda; family Lithodidae; genus Paralithodes; species Paralithodes platypus. Next base: position 52,272,391 of record CM064568.1, on the reverse strand, counting down.
AATTCGTATATGTCAATACAGTGCATCATGCACTATTGTATGTCCAATTAGAACATTCGTGTAGTCAATTTTAACGATAAAATGAATCGCACAATCATTTTGCAGGCTACCAAAGAGCACTATACTTTTGCTAAAGATGAGATAGTAGGCCTATATTATGATTTGTATTTTTTTTTATGGGGGAGGTAGACACATTTTGAAATGTATGTGATCTACAAATTCGGACCCATTTACTGCATGAATTGTGGAGTACGAATTATGGTGAAAACTCCCTAGACGTTAAGAAAAAGGAGGCTACCTATATTATATAAAACATTCGAAGACCACCCATGTTTTATTTTTGTATTTATTGTTTTATTTATATATATACACACACTATTACCACATACAACACACCAGCACTACTACATAATATGCATTCTGCTTACCTCATATCCTCTTTCCCCACTTAACTAACTACCTCTGCCACATACCAATACATATCACCTTCTCCTACCATTACCTCACCACACATCAACCCCACCACACACCACGTTCTACCACACACTAGTATATGTATGAGTCAGTCCCCACACCCCTACCACACACCATTTTTCTAACACCGCATACCACAACCACACCTCACCATCTATCTATCACACCACACACCATCTTTCCCCACCAATACCACACACCACCCCAAGTACACATACCTTCTTCCTACCGTACCATCGACCATTACCATACGCACCATTTCGCTACCACCACACATCCCTTTACCTACCACACACCACGAAGCATATTATCCGCTACCACACACACCCTTACCTACCGCGCACCACTAAGCATCCTCTCCACCACCACCACATATCCCTTTACCTACCACACACCACTAAGCATCCTCTCCACCACCACCACCACACACTACCACCACCACCACACACTACTACCACCACAATCACACACTACTACCACCACACATCCCCCTTACCTACCACACACCACCACCACCACAAATCCCCTTACCTACCACACACCACACATTCCCTTACCTACCACACATCCCATTACCTACCACACACCACCACCACACATCCCCCTTACCTACCACACACCACTAAGCACCCCCTCAACCACCCCACCTCAAACTACCACCACCACACATCCCACTTACCTACCACACACCACTACCACACATCCCATTGCCTACCACACACCGCTAAGCATCCTCTTCACCACCACCACACATCCTTACCTACCACACACACCCTTACCTACCACACACCAGCACCACACACATCCTTACCTACCACACATCCCCTTACCTACCACACACATCCTTACCTACGACACACCACCACCACACATCCCCTTACCTACCACACACCAATACCACACACACACCCTTACCTACCACACACCAGCACCAACATATGAGTCAGCTTCCACTCCTTATAGGTAGAGCTGACAAGGTAATATACAACTTTAACTCCACAAAAACTGGTAACCCCCCCCCCCCCCCCTTCAGCCTCTTGCCCCACCGGTCGGGTCGGGCGGTCGGTACTTTGGCTGCTGGATCAGTTAAGTGTGTTGGGGGTACTTTGATGATGGATTGACTGACTGAAGGACTGCACTGATTAACTGACTTGCCGAGAAAATGAGTGACTGACAATAATTATCTGATCTACTGACTTACTGGTTAACTGAATTGGATCGGTTAGTGTGTTGGGATACTTTAATGGATTGACTGAGTTACTGACTGTACTCATTAACTGACACGGATCAGTTAGTGTGTTGGGAGTACTTAAATGGATTGACTGACTTGCTGACTGTAATGATTGCCTGACTTGCTGATTAACTGAGTGATGGCCTTACTAATTAACTGGTCAACTTGCTGACTAACTGACTTGCTGCTTAGGTGACTGTAAAACTAACTTACTGATTAATTAAGTGATTGTCTTACTAATTAACTGATCAAGTGACCGATTAACTGACTGACTTGCTAATTAACTGAGCGACTGATTTACTGGTTCCTTTATTCAGTTTGCCACAGGTGACAGGTATTTTTGACTGGCTGAATTACTAACTGACTGCCAAATTGACTCTTAGATTATTTGCCTTGCAAATTACATGTTTACCTAAATAAATTAATAAATATTGTGAATTCCCTACACACAGAATTATATTACATGACGATTAAGTATAATGACTAAGATGCAGAAATATTTAACAATATACTAATTACGTTAATTAAAACAGTAAGGTATCAACAATAATAAACAAAAACAAATACACATCTCTATAATGCCTTTCACTTTCTTAGATCTTACCATAGCTATGGAGATATGATTTGTTTCAGCTTAGGAAGGATCGCTGCTTGGGAATGTAAATCTGTTCGTTCTTGACCTTTAGATGCGTTCTTATCACCTACCAATCTCTCTCTCTCTCTCATCTATCTTCCTTATTCTCTTTCACACACCTACCTCCAATTTACTCCCCCCCCCCCCATCTCTCTCTCTCTCTCTCTCTCTCTCTCTCTCACACACACACACCTTTTACCTCCAATTCACTATCTCCCTCCCTCTCTCTCTCTCTCTCCCCATCTGCCAGTACAATATAATCGCCAATACCTCTCATTTCCACTCGTTTTCTATATGACCTTATAAAGGGCTCGGGAGGACGAAGAGAAAACGGCGACCTGACCTTAAAATTATGCATCATATACCTGTTTTTAAAAGTCACACCAGGCTGTCATACCAAATCTGTTCCACACCTGCCACTAAACAGCTGGTGTATCGTACCCTTATCTGACGTTGCACATGTGGAATAAGGTGCATGTGGGTACGTATCTGAACATCTGGGGTTTTAGATACTTTCAATACTCCCATTTCTACATCTGCCGTTCTTAATCATCGGTCATAATCAATACCATGCCCATGTGTGGTTTATGCAGGTATTTAAATTGGCATCTGTGGTTTCAAATACTTTCACAACACGCATTTCGACCATAGATGTCGAAATCGGTACGTGAATATATTTGAAACTGATATATACAGGTATATACAGTATGTATCACACACCTGCCATGATAAACACCACACACCTGTCGCTGTACATGTATAATAAGGAGCATTTAGGTATTTAACTGAAATGTATTGTATTATTTTATGAAAATAATATACAGTATAATTATACTGTACATACATTAGTACTTACCCAATACATACTGATAATAAAAATTAGATAAAAAAAAAAAAAAAAAATAGAATACCAAATTTACCATACTTTCCATCCATCACAAACCCATGATATAATGTTGTGTTTGTCAGCTAAATATCAATGTTTACGGCTCCAACTTCCTTAAAACCCGAAACTCGCCAGTGATGAGGAAGGGCGTCTCCCCACATGCAATACCTCTCTTCACCTATAGTCCGTTCATTATAGGTAGGCCAGACATCTTGACATCTATCCTCTGTTACTCAAAAAGGGCTGAAGCAAATGGGCGGACAATTTCCACACCTGTTCCCTGGCTGAGTCTTCCCAAATGGCAGAACTAATAGCTCGATTACCGTAGTCGTTTGTTGAGTTATGAAGATTAGAGATTTTTGGCCTGCTCCTAATGAATACACTATAGGAGTAAATAAGTGGACATTTGTAACGCACCATCTGGGGAATAATACTGAGATATAACCTTGATAAAATAGCCCTTTTGTACCAGGCTAAGTCACCCAACTACGAAATGTCTCGGAGATGAATGTCACGGTAACCCACCGCCTATACTAGTGTACGCCCCCAACTTTTACCTTCAGATACATAAATAGAGAGAGAGAGAGAGAGAGAGTCACGTGACCCTATATGGCAGAGTTGGAGGTAAACTTGATGAGGGGCCACGACCTCTACTCCCCCCTCTCTCTCTCTCTCTCTCTCACTCTCACTCTCTGTCTCTTTCTCTCTCCCCACACACACCACGTACCTTTTCCTTTCCTCCTAATAAACTTCACTCGCACACACACACATTATCTCAATCTCTCTCTCTCTCTCTCTCTCTCTCTCTCCACACACACACACACATACACACCTTTCCCTTTCTATCTGCGCATGAAAATAGCGAAAGTTGCAAATTACGGTCTCCAACTGATACTTTTACGGATTGTTTTCCTGTGTACAATACGCTAATGTGCTTATTATATTATATGGTTTTTTTTTTGGTTTTTTTTGGGGGTTTTTTTGGCGTACACACATGCAGGATATAACCTAGAAGTAATTACATTTGTATTATTATTATCATCATTATTATTTTTATCAAAAGTATTTATTAATATTATTTGTATTATTATTGTTATTATTACAGCAGATGTGCATGAGGCGGTTCATGCGTGGCCACCCCCTCGGGGATCAAGGCGTCTGACAATAGGTAGATAGATTGATTAGCAGAAGTAGTAATAATAGTAGCACTAGTAGTTATAGCAATAGTATTAAAAGAAGTAGTAGTAGTAGTAGAACACACACAAAGCCACAGGTGTCATCATACCGCAAGAAAAGTCAGACAGGTGGAATAGATACCGCCCCCCCCCCCTTACCTCCCAACCATCTGGAAGGTCAGGGACGCCATCTTAACTATTTACACTTTTCTGTCTGCAAGTGTGTGGTGGGGGGGGGGGGAGAGGTTAACCCCCCCCGCCCCCGCTTGCAAGTTTATGTTAATATATGCGAATTCAGACACAATGCATACAATCACGGTCTTAGATGGTAATACATACATTTTCGAAGCTGTCTCGAGCTGCATTGAATCTCCTTATTGGGTCTTTATGTGATATTTGCATTTCAAAGGTTTGTATAATCTTCTTGAAGCTTAAAACAAAAAATCATCTCCCGTCGTGCTTCCAAGAAATGATTGTGTCTGGGACTTGGTTGAAGTAAAGTAAATTTTTGTAGGATGACGCCATATCCATTATTCTGGTACTCAACGGCGATATTGTGCAGATTAGGAAGGACCTGTGGGGGTCAAAAGATAAATCGAGATGTGTACCTCTTTGGTGGCCAGAAGTCATTTATAATCTGAATAAAACTGTCTAAGGCTAGCGAAAATAGAATAAAAAAAGGCTCCATCGTACTGTAATAACAAAATAATAATAATAAAACAAAACATAAAAATAACAAATACAAATATATTATGGGTGTAACTCAGAGAAGGTGGGGAAGAAGTCAGAACACTAAACTGGGAATCAGAAAGACGAGTTCCAGTCCCTGGGGGTTAAGCCATTTGAGATTACACCCATTATCCAACCCTTCAAGCTATGTTTATGTTGTGGTGTGTATACAGAAGGTGCTGCCATCTGACGGTGCATAAAACTAGCTCCTGATAACACACACACACACACTCACACACATAAACACATGAATAAACACACACACACACACATAAGCGCGTGCACCCTCTCTCGCACACACACACACACACAAACGATCTCACCCTCTCTCTCTTTTACACACACACACACACACACACACACAAGCGGACACTCATTCACACTCTCTCTCTCTCACACACACACACACAATACTATGCAGACGGCTCGGCAACAGGGACGTTAAAAGACCAGTATCAATTTTAATGGCCGTCAGACATAAAACATAGCCACTCAAATTTGGCAGGTATATACAGTATTATTTGGTCATGTAGGTCAAATATATCTTCCTCATATTTATCTGTGAGGAGTCAAAGGAGGGGGGGGGGGGTTGATTTTTTGTTTTACTGTAGTCACTCGAGCGTTTTTTTTTTTCCAATTATGATCAACAATTCAATCTTTGCAAAAAAAAATATCTTAATACACCTCCTCCTCCACTTGGGATTTTATTTAACTCCTCCCTTCCCTCTCTTCCAGCATCCTACTCTCTCTCCTCCTTTTCCCTCTCCTTCTCCTTCTCCTTCTCTTCTTCCACCCACATTCTATTCCTTCTCTCCACCTCCTCCCCTTCCCCTCTTTTTCTCTAATGTTCTGCTTCTTCCACCTCCTCCTCCTCCTCCTCTTCATCTTCTCCCTCCTCTTCATCTTCCACCCTCCTCCTCCTCCTCCTCCCCATCCTCCCATCCTCCTTCCCCTTCCTCTTCATCTTCTACCTCCTCTTCATCCTCCCCCCCTCCTAAATCGCCCCCCCACCCTAATAAAAGGTGGAGCTGCCATATTAGTTCATGTGTGGTAAACAGGTCAACCTCACCTCTCTCTCTCTATCTATCTATCTCTCTCTCTCATGATGCATACCTCCTCCCCTAAGAAGAGTAGGGTCTTTTCAACACATACCCACCCCTGTCTTTCTCCAGGTCCAGCTCTCTAACCCAAGCAATAACCCCTTTTTCTCAATCTCTAGAAACAGCTGGTAAACTATAAAATGCACGAATGTAACAAAATTAGTTACCCAAGTGTCTGGTGCCAAAGATTAAGGGGAGGTTTTTAATTTGTTCTCTATACCTCCATCAAGCTTAAAATTACACCCCCTAGAGCACCTTTCAAAACAAATTTGTAATTTTTTCGGTAGAAAAATGTCCGGTTCCTCTTAAATTACAGGCTCGCTATCGCTCGCCTGGAAAAAATCGACGTAAATGTCACTAAAGGTCTTAGAATTGACAGAAATGGGGCGAAAGATCTTAAAATCGCCAAACTAATGGGCCGAACATCTGGTATTCTGAAAACTAATGAAGCTAAACATGAGGAAGAAGGGGAACCCGAAAAACGACCGAGCTTTACGGTACCCAAGTTTCCTAATCCGAAATACACTTCCTCACACCCTCTCTCCCTTGACCTCAAACTTAACCCCTTCTGTACGGTACCGGCGACGTCTCTTGATTTTGATTCTAGCTAATATATTTAGAGGATTGGGTGCGGTTTAAGAAGGATCTGTGGTAGTAAAAAGGGTTTAAGTGAGATAGTTCGAAGGCTGTTATAATTGTTGGAGGCCCTCTTGCAACTGAACAAAATCGTCTAACAGGAGCCTGAATACAGTTAAAAGGACGTCACCGGTATAGAAGGGGTTAACATTCCTAAACAAATAATCTACCATTCATCTATAGGGTACACTCGCCACAGACCCCTTTTTAACCCCTTCGGTACCGGCGACATCCTTTTAACTCTATTCTGGCTACTATTCGATAATTTTCTTCAGTTTAAAAAGGGCCTCCAACAATTAACGGGCTTCGAACTATCTCACTTAACCCTTTTTACTACCACAGATCCTTCTTAAACTGCACAAAATCGTCTAAATATAGCCAGAATATAATAACAAAAGAAGTCGCCGGTACTGAAGGGGTTTAATATTCGGCACCAATATACTGTACCTAAAATTGACCTTGCAGATCGAATGTGAAAGTGTTGATTGAAGTGATAATGTGTTGAGGATGGTTGGTGGGTTGCTTGGGTTGGGTACATGAAGCGGTAGGGGATTTAAACCACAATTTAAACCATTTTACTGAGTACACGATGTTGCTTTTGTAACTTTTTGGGGGGTAATATGATACGATTTTTCTCAGCTTTGGAAGGCCCTCTAAGAAACAAAAAGGCCACATTTTTCGCATGTATCCTTT
>CM064568.1:52234833-52259833 GCA_032716605.1 Paralithodes platypus | reverse complement strand
AATTTTTTCTTCCATGTTTACTCCCTAGCTTTCCTCAACAATTATATTACTCCATCCCTCTTCCCTATCCTTCCTTCTGCCTTTTATCCTTTCCTTCCCTCACTTGCTCCTTCACACCTTTCCCTCCCTCCTTCCAACCCTCTTCGCTCCCTTCCTCCTTATCCCCTTTTCCATTTCCTTCCCTCACTCACTCACTCCCTCCCATCTTCCTTCCTTCCTTCCTTCTTTCCTCTCCCTTTCCCCTTCATTCTCCCTCCCTCCCACCCTCCTTCCTTCTCCTCACTCCTTCCCCCTCATTCCCTCCCCCCCTCCCTCCCATCCCCTATTCTTTCCTCTCCCTCCCCCCCCCCCCCTTCCCCAAAGAAGCTATTAGGCACCTTACCCCATATTAGGAGATCCTGGAGATTGAAAGGGCAATGGTGGTGAAAGTGGTGGTGGTGGTGGTGGTGGTAATAATGGCAGTGGAGGTGGTGATAATGGAAGTGGTGGTGGTGATAGTGGTGGTGAATTATGATGTTGGTGGTGATGATGGTGAATTATGATGTTGGTGGTGGTGATAGTGGTGATTTATGGTGGTGGTAATGGCAGTGGTGGTGGTGATGGTGATAATGGAAGTGGTGATAGGAATATATGGTGATACTGTAGTAGTGGTAAAGGTAGTGGTGATAGTGTTAGTAGTGATGAGGGTGATATTTGGTAATGTCAACGATGGTGGTGGTAGTGATGGCAATGACGATGCTGTAAGATGGTGTTAGTGGTGATGGTAAATTAAATAATGGTGTTAGTCTTAACAGCTGATGGTATTGTAGTGGTGATTGTGGTGATTTTATTTGTAACCCATTCATGATACAACTACATATTTGTTTTTCCTATATCCTGGCTATTATTAGACCATTTTCTTTAGCTTGGGAAGGGTACATGGGAGTCGAGGCTTAATTGAGATAGTCTTTACCCTTTTCACATTCCCACAGATCCTTCCCAAGCTGCATACAATCGTCTAATGATAGCCAGACTAAACTGTCAAATTGCGTTCTTCACAGAGTAAAGAAGTTTGCAGGAAAGTAGTTTACGATGTATTAGTTGTGGTTGTAGTGATGACAGTGGTGTGAGTGGTGGTGGTGATGTCAGTGCAGATAATATGGATAATTTCGGTGATAATAATTCTAGTGATGATAGTAGGAATGATGGTGAAGAATGGTGAACTATATGTAGCCTTTGCGGTGATGGTAAGTTATGTGGTGATTGTGGTAGTTGTGGTGATTGTGGTAGTAATGGTAGATTTCTGGTGATTGTGGTAGTAATGGTAGGTGTTGTGATGATTGTGGTAGTTTTGGTATTGATGGTAGTTTTGTGGTGAACGTGGGTGTTGTGGTAGGTGTGGTGATTGTGGTAGTGATGGTAGTTTTGTGGTGATGGTGGTAGTGATGGTAGGTTTTGTGGTGATTGTGGTAGTGATGGTAGTTTTGTGGTGAACGTGGGTGTTGTGGTGATTGTGGTAGCGACTCAACCTTTTCTCTGGGTGTCCAATAAACACTCCCTTATTTGGGGAGTCTGGCGAGTGGGGTAATATTGGTGGTTGTGTTAATGTTGGTAGGTGTGGTAGTGTTGGTAATTGTGGTAATGTTAGTAGGTATGGTGGTTTGGGTCGTTGTAAGAGATATTGGTTGTTGTGAAAGTATGTATTAGTTGTAGCAATGTTGGTATTTATATTATTGGTAGTATTAAGATAATTGGTAATTATTTATCTTTGTAGTTGTGGTACTTATGGAATTTATGGACTTCGGTAGTTGTGTTGGAAATTCAGTTGTAGTGGTAATGAAAGCAGACATTTTGGTCATTGAAGTAAATATGAGAGTCATCATTTTAGTTGCTATGATAGTTGGGGTAATTTTAGTGTTGTGGTAGTCAAGTTAAGTGTTTATTATGATAGGAACAATATATGGTAGTCGTATGTTTGGTAGATATGATAATTGTGGTGATTTTAGTAGTTGTGGTAGTTATAACAGTGGTAATCTGGGTTGTGGTTGTTATTGTGGTTGTTATCGGTTGTGGTACTGAAGGTAGTTATAATTGTGGTAGCTATAACAGTGATATTGATAGTAGTAACGGTCGTGATGGTAATAATGTTTGTAGCTACGGGATTCGTGGCAAATTTAGTAATCGTGGTAGTAATAGTGGTAGTAATGGTAGTAGTAATGGAAGCAGTATCAATTTGGCTCTTGTATTATTGTTAGAGGTTGTGGTAGTCTTCACTTTGGTACCTATAGTAGTTGTGGTAGTGGTGGTCATTGTGGTGGTAATTGTTGTAGTTGTGGTAATTGTGGTAGTGGTGGTTATTGTGGTAGTTGTGGCAAAGACCTACTAACGTCAATCATGTGTAGAGATTAAGAGCTTCCATGGTTAGAGGGAAGGTTAGTTAATACGAGAGAAAGTGAGTGAGTGTGTGTATGTGTAGCCTATATGAATGACTTTTAACATTCTCTCTCTCTCTCTCTCTTTCAAATTATTTATATACGCATTTTTATCCATTACAGTACATACTTAATATCTCTCTCTCTCTCTCCTTCTCTGTCTTTCTCTCTCTCTCTCTCTCTCTCTCTCTCTCTCTCTCTCTCTCTCTCTCTCTCTCTCTCTCTCTCTCTCTCATTAATTGTTTATATACGTATGTTTATCCATTACGGTACATACTTAATCTCTCTCTCTCATCTCTCTCTCTCTCTCTCTCTCTCTCTCTCTCTCTCTCTCTCTCTCTCTCTCACACACACACACAAACACAGCCATATGTCCCTACTACGCCCACCACCCATTGCACCCAGCACCCAGTACCCAACCCCACTTAGTATGTTGCAAAGGTACTTCACATCCTAGACCTGATCTGCAATGTTGATGATGATGGTGGTGGTGGTGCAGGGGGAGACTTATCCTTCTTACTGTACAGTGGTGGTGATGGTGGTGATGATAGTAGGGTAGTAATGGAGGTGATGATGATGATGGTGGTGGTGGTGCAGGGGTGACTTATCCTTCTTATGGTACAATGATGGTGATGGTGGTGATGATGAGGAGAAGGGTGATGATGATGATGGCAGTATAGTGTAGGTGGTGATTGTTATTGATGATGGTGGTAGGGTAGTGATGATGGTATTGAAGGTGCTGGTAATGATGATGAAGGTAATGGTGGTGTATGGTGATAGTGTTAGTGAAAATGATGATGGTGGTGACGCTAAGGAGATGGAAGATGGTGATGATGGTTGTGAAGGTGATTGTGATGAGTAGGATGGTGATGATGCTGATGGCAAGGAGAATGATAGTGATGATGATGACGACAAGGAGATGGAGGATGGTGATGATAATGATGGTGATGAGCAGGAGCAGGAGGATGGTGGTGGTAGTAGTGATAATGATTAATGATGATAATGGAGATGGTGATAATGATAAGGATAGCAATGATACTAATGATGACGGTAATGATGATGGTGATGATGATGATGATGATGATAGTGATTGTGATGATGATGGTGATTATGATGATGGTGATTGTGATGGTGATGATGATGGTGATGATAATGATAGTGATTGTGATGATAATTATGATAATGATATGGAGTTAATCCAAACAAAACGACATTAAATGTTAATGGTTTTAATTATCCACCTTATAAATATTGCTAATACCGTACCTTACCTTGCAACTGCCTTATAAAGACAATATGTGTCCAATGTCGGTATGTACTTATTAACAGCTGTGTGTGTGTGTGTGGGGGGGGGGGTCATTATCGATGTGTGTGTGTTGCTATGTTAGGGTGCTTGTGTGTGTGTGTTCAATGTGTGTGTGTATCTTGTGTGTGTTTGGGTGTGTTAGAAATAGGTAGAGAGAAAGAAAGGTGGTTATAATTATTTTAATATCGTCTACAAAAAGATATGAGACAACAACAACGCTACCACAACCCCCTTACCACCACCACCACCACCACCAACAACAACAACTCTACCAGAACCACGCTCACCACCAACCACAATCGCAAACACAGCCACTACCATCACAACCCCCCTCACCACCACCACCACCAACAACAACACCACCAAAACAACAACACTACCAGAACCACACTCACCACCAGCCACAACCTCAGCAATACCACCACAACTCCTCTCAGCACCACCACCAACAACAACACCACCAAAACAACAACAACAACAACACCAAAAAAACAACACTACCAGAACCACACTCACCACCAGCCACAAGCTCAACACCACCACCACAACCCCCTGCCCACCAACACCAGCACTCCTCCCCCCCCCCCCCCCCCCCCCCCCCCCCCCCCCCCCCCCCCCCCCCCCCCCCCCCCCCCCCCCCCCCCCCCCCCCCGCACCCCCCCCCCCCCCCCCCCCCCCCCCCCCCCCCCCCCCCCCCCCCCCCCCCCCCCCCCCCCCCCCCCCCCCCCCTCCACCACCACCAACAACAACCACACCACCATCACGCACTATTCCCAGTATAACGTTGTGTATGTTGTTGCACGCATCTAATATAACAATAACAAGCGGAAAGCACCAGGGAGCAGAGGAAACAACAAGAACATATTATGAACACGAACAGAGGAGATCAAGAAGGAGATTGTGAAGAAGAAGAAGAAGGAGAAGAAGAAGGAGAAGGAGGAGGAGGAGGAGGAATACAAAGGAGAACAAACTCCAACAGACCTATTGGTCCTTACGGGACAGTTTGGATATCTAAAACTACTAATCTATTGACTACGAGATAGATAAAAGGATAGCAAAGAAGAAGGCTCCTCTCCACCCACCACTCCCTCCAGTTAATCCTGGCATGGAAACAGTTGGAAAAATACCATGTAGTATGGAAAACTGACATGGAGGAGAAGAAGAAGAAGAGTAACACAGCACAATAACAGCCAGATAATAATACTCCACAGCCGCCTTAGGACAGCAGAAGACACACATACATACACACAGCTAGAACCAGATGATGAATAGCAACTGAACAGAAGAGAAACAGGAAGAAATAAACCAAAAACAGTCCTAAACAGCGCACTAGACAGCCAGACAGCACACCTAACAGCAGGCACCTCCACACACCCAAGTCCACTCCATTCTAGGAAACCCGACCTTGTATGTCCTGTGAATAAAACATTTATACCCCCCAGACACACACACACACTAGATAACTTTAACCCCTTCTATACCGGGGACGTACTTTCAACTTATTTGTAGCTACTATTAGACGATTTTATACAGTTTTAACCCTTTGAGTACCAGCGACGTGAGTTATATTTTATCCTAGCTACAGTATATTCAGACGATATTCTACAGCTTAAGAAGGATCTGTGGTAGTTAGAAGGGTTGGTAGGGATGGTTTGAAGCCGTATTATTGCTAGAGGTCCTTCCTAAGCTGAATAAAATCTTCTAATAATTGCCAGAATATATTAAAAAGGACGTCACCGGTACTGAACGGGTTAAAAGGACCTCCAATAATAATAGGCTTGGAACCATTTCACTTAACCCTTTTTACTACCAAATATGCCTTTCTAACTGCCTGAAATCGTCTAAATATAGCTAGAATAATATTACAAGTAATCATGATATGTTGTACCATATGTATTATACTCAATAAAACGAGCAAATCAAACTACATATATACCCCCCCCCCCCCTCTCTCTCTCTCTCTCTCTCTCTCATGTAATTATGATCTAGTGTACCATTTTTAATTTTGCCCAATAAAAAAACGATCAAATCAAACTACATCTCTCCCTCTCTCTCCTCCGCCGCCCACTTGGACCCCCCCCCCCACTCACCCCCCCCCCCCCCCCCCAGCATATATATTACCCTCTTGTTGTGCGGCAATCGTATAAACACAACGACACCCACACCTGACTCTCTACAGTGGGGGGTTACAGGGAAGGGTTAGTGTAGCATAAGTCTTGCGGTCCATTCCGGGGAGATACTCAAGGTGGAAAGAGAGTATGTGCACTGCATTGATCCCATTCTAAGTAGAAAAAAAAAAAAAAAAAAAAATATAATAATAATAATAATAATAATAATAATAATATACTATAAATATAATATATAAATAAATAAATATATATACTTTAATTAATTAAATAAATAATAAACGACCAAGCCAAACCATAACACTATCGTCTCCCACTATCATCTGTTTCACCTCCTGTACCTTGTCTCTCTCTGTCCAAACCCTGCGGCTAATCTAACTTACCTTCATCTCTTTTCTTCTTCTTCTTCTTCTTCTTCTTCTTCTTCTTCTTCTTCTTCTGTAGAGTGGCCATAATACTGTCGACTCTCTTCCTGAACTGCTCTACAGTTTGCCATTTTCGAGGGAAGTTTGTTCCAGGTAGAACTGATAATATACAGTATGTGAAAAAGTGTCCGCATAGTTTCGCGTTAGAGAGAGAGAGAGAGAGAGAGATGAGTATTTGAGTTGCTACCACTCTCTGACACAATTCCAACACCTGGGGCATTTGATGAGAGAGAATAAGAGCGAATGTCTGCTTTTGTTCGTGTGTGTATGTGAGTGTGTGTGTGTGTGTGTGTGTGTGTGTATGTGTTTGCATGTATGTTTGTATAAATAAAACAAGTATTTTATATGTACACTATTCTGCATCTTTAAAATTGCGACTGAATGTATTGCAAGTGTATCATAAATCGTCTATGGTAAGTCTGTATAATGTTTTCTTGAATATAAAAAATAAACACGAAGAATAATGAAAACATATATATTACACTCATATATTGTAAATACCGTTTTTTTTTTTTTTTTTTTTTTTAGATACCTGCATAACATATTAACGTACTCTCCTAGTTCCTCTCCTAGTCCTATACTCTATTTTTTTCCAGGTGAGGGTCAATTGAATCCCTTAGTAGCTGATTTCTCGATACTTAGTGGAAATATATGAAACTACTATGGCTGTGTGTCGTATTAATGCCAAGTTATCATTATTAACATCGTATTTCGCTACAAAATCTACCTTATAGCTGAGTAACCAAGATAGAAACATGGCAATTTACCCTCAGCTGGGAAAAAAAACAAAAAACTAAACAAAGACTATACTGTAGTGGAGTTCATGATTGGTTAACCCTTTCTGTACCGGACGTCTTTTTCATTTTATTCTAGCTATATTTAGAGGATTTTGTGCAGTTTAAGAAGGATCTGTGGTCGTAAAAAGGGTTAATTGAGATAGTTCAAAGCCTGTTAATTGCTGGAGGCTCTTTTGAAACTGAATACAATCGTCTATTAATCGCTAAACTGAATACAATCGTCTATTAATCGCTAAACTAAAATTAAAAGTACATCGACGGTACAGTAGGGATTAAGGGACTCCCTTCTCCCTAATGTTTAGCCCCACTAGTTTTGAGATTTATGACGTTGGTTCCATTAGTTAGGGGATTTTATGACCTTTCACCCCATTTCTTTGTCAATATTAGGACCCTTCGTGCCATTTAGGTGTCGATTTTTACCTGGCGAGCGAAAGCGAGCCTATAATTATTATGTCCTTCCAACAACCAACTATACTCCTAAAATCGATTAATGACATTTACAAACACATGTGGCAGTCCGTGGATTCGAACCCAGGATGCTCACACCGAAAATCAACACCTTATGCCTTTAGGAGGAATCGGCCTTTGGCCGGAACATTTTTCTACCGAAAAATATACAAATCTATCTTGAAAGGGGGTCTAGGGGGTGTTTGTCTAAGTTTGATGGAGGTCTAGGGAGGAAACTTTAAAAAATATGAGTAAATGAATTAATAGACCAAACAAACAGCCACTGTCCCCTTAAGCAGAAGAAAACTGACTTTCCTAATTAGCTCGGTGAAGGTAATTAGCTGAAGGGATGTTGACTGACCCACTGCAGCTAATGACGAGGCGTGCTGAAAATGGCCAGACCTAAATGTGGAAAAAGAAATAGGACGAGAATGGTAAGTCGCAAACCAATGTCAACTTGTAAAATACGTGGATTGTGAAAGCTTGTGAAAGTGTTGCATTAGAGAGGCCTTCTTATTCCATAAAGATTAGGTGGAGGAAAACAAACAATTAAAGGGGGTCACCGTTTTCTTTTGTAATCTTTCTCTCCTTTTCTCTCTTTCCCTGGCTTGTATCCATTCGGCCCCATTCAGCCAACTGTTTAAAGACGTTTATCCCCATCCAGGTGTCGATTTCTTCTTGGCGGGCGATAGCGAACCTGTATGGTATGGAGAAATCCGGCTTCGCCAGAGATATTTTTCTATCGAAAAATGTACAAATTTAGCTTGCTATCAAAACAAAAATATATATATGCTGGCTCGCTACCGCTCGCCAGGAAAATATTGATACCTGGATCGGGGTAAACGTCTTAAAACAGTAGGCTGAATGGGGCCGAATGGATACAAGCCAAAGAGAGAGGGAGAGAAAGAGAAAAAAGCGAGGTGGGCTCCCTTAAGCGAAAAACAAAATCCATGTGTTTTTCCTGGATAAGTATATTGTTTGGCTTTGTTTATCCTTCCTCTAGGCATTATCTATCTATCTATCTTTTTCTATCTATCTATCTACAGTATCTATCTATCTATCTCTATATATGTTTATCCATTCATCAACCTATCTACCTATCTATATATTCATCACAACCTATCTACAGTACCTATCTATCTGTTTATCTATCTATTTATCTATTTATCTATCTATCTATCTATCTATGTATCTATCTATCCATCCATCACCAGACCTCCACTATTCCTCTCCCAACCCACTCATTCATACCAAATCTGCTACAAAGATTACAAAACTCCTCCTCAACACAACACGTAGAGTCTAGATAACTTTTTTCACCGATTTGCAATATGATGGATGTTGCATTTTGGGTTGAAAGGGTTTATTTTTTATGTTTATTTATTTTGTTTATTGTTTTATTTGTGGTGTGTGTGTTTTACAAGGATATGTGGTGGAGGAGAGAGAATTGGGTGTTGAAAAGGATCGGTGTGGTATTTACGTTTTGGGTTGACATATGACTTTCTCTCTCTGACTCACTCTTTTTCACTCACTCACAAACTTTCTCACTCTTATTCTCTCACTCTGTCTCACACACATACACAATATATCTCTCTCATATATATATATATATATATATATATATATATATATATATATATATATATATATATATATATATATATATATATATATATATATACTGTATATATGAAGTATATATCTCTCACAAAGTACATGCTACAAACTACAAAACCTACTGTAGCATACCATTACAGAAGCGTGCCACAACCCATGATACATTACATAACTGCATCACATTACATAGGATAACATTACACTACCAAGTATATGTAACAGTATATGGAGCAAACCAAACTATATCCAAAACACTGCATCACAAACCGTACCTTAACAACGTAACACAACACAACACCACGTAACACAATCAAAACACAACACTGCATCATAACAAACTACACCTTAGCACCGTAACACAACACAACACCACGTAACACAATCAAAACACAACACTGTATCATAACAAACCCCACCTTAGCACCGTAACACAACACAACACCACGTAACACAATCAAAACACAACACTGCATCATAACAAACTACACCTTAGCACCGTAACACAATACGATACAATGGAACACAATCAAAACACAACACTGCATCATAACAAACCCCACCTTAGCACCGTAACACAACACAACACCACGTAACACAATCAAAACACAACACTGTATCATAACAAACCCCACCTTAGCACCGTAACACAACACAACACCACGTAACACAATCAAAACACAACACTGCATCATAACAAACCCCACCTTAGCACCGTAACACAACACAACACCACGTAACACAATCAAAACACAACACTGCATCATAACAAACCCCACCTTAGCACCGTAACACAACACAACACCACGTAACACAATCAAAACACAACACTGCATAACAAACCCCACCTTAGCACCGTAACACAACACAACACCACGTAACACAATCAAAACACAAAAATGCATAACAAACCCCACCTTAGCACCGAGGAGGAGTCTAGGAGGTGTTTTTTTACAGCTTGATGGAGGTCTAGGGAGGAAGCTTAAAAATAACAAAACAAATATATAAAAACAAACAAATAAATACGGCCATCTCCACCTTAGCATCGTATAATATAACACAATGCATGTCCTCAGTCCTTCACCCCCCCCCCCCCCCCCCCTCCCCCCCACACACTCTTCCTATGTGCGGGTGTTTGCTGTTTATACCCCCTCCTGTTATATGTGCCCCACTTGAGCGCATGCGGGTTGGGGTTGGGGCAGGAGAGGGTACAGTCGCTCAAAAAAGTCCTCTCCACATGTACCTGTTATCAACCCCTTTCCCATTCTTAAGTAAGCCATTTTAGATTTAAAAAAAAAAAAAAACGACCATTACTTGCATTATTGTATGTCCACAAATATTTCTGTAACTGCCTCGGTGGTGTATTGCTTAGAATGTATATTATATAATGCTTGACCACCTGTACAACTAGAGGACAAACCTAGTACCCAGCCTCATTTACAACATAGCGACTACAAAAATAATGCTGGCCATGTTTACCCTATCGAAGACATATACGGTGGTTCGCGGATGCAACAGGATACATGCAATTGATGCGTGTCACTCAGAGCTGTTGGGTGACGCTGGCAATTTATTCACACACTGGCAATGGATTCAGGGAGGGGCTATAGTGTTCGTGGGTTCAAATAACTCATGGTTGCAATTGATTAAGGGGAGGTTTCCACTTGAGGGATTTTTTTTCTTTACCCCTTTCTCCCTCATGTTTAGCCCCATTGCTTTTGAGATTGTAAGACGTTTGCCCCATTAGTTTGGCGATTTTAAGAACTTTCACCCCATATTAAGACCTTTCGTGCAATTCAGGTGTCAATGTTATCCTGGCGAGCGATAGCGAGCCTGTAATTTAAAAGGAACCGGCCTTCGGCCGGGAAATTTTTCTACCGAAAAATTTACAAATTTATCTTGAAAGGGACTCAAGGGGGTGTAATTTTAAGCTTGATGGAGGTCTAGGGAACAAACTAAATACCTCCCCTTAAGGTATGCTGTTTCCCAATGTGTGTGTGTGTGTGTGTATGTGTGTGTATCAATAAACCCTCTGCAGAACATAGGATCTTCATAAACTGCATACAATCGTCTAAAGTTAGCCAGAATAACAAGTACAAAATTATCATCGTTCTGAAGTGGTTAAGTTTCCTCCAAATACCTTCAAACAGCTCTACACCAATCCGAAAATTATTCATGCACTAAAATCGTTCATACAATTTCTTCTCCTTAGTTATCTGTGTGACCTTTCGAAATTTCCCCTAAACTTCATTCCTTCTCCACCTACGTCCACTTTCCAGTCAAATTATGCAACTCTCTCTCTCTCTCTCTCACTCTCTTTGTGTGTGTGTGTGTGTGTGTGTGTGTGTGTGAAAGACCATCGATATAGATTTAGAAAAGCCCAAATAGTATCCTGTATTTTATTCTCGCCTAGCCTCTTTGCAATTTCCCTCCCCCCTTGCCCTCCCCCAACAATCCCCCCTCCCCCCTCCCCCCTCACCCCTCACCCGAAGGCCACGCCTGACGATGCCCCGCAGGTATTAGAACAGGACTAAGGGCGGTTTGTGGGCGTATATATAAACAGCTTACCTCACGCCCCATCCTTCTCCGGTCTTTCCACAACACCTGCATATTTAGCATTGCCTTTTGTTTTCAACCACCTGCAATATATTTAAAAAATAAAATATATATAAACAAAATAAAAATAAATATACTGTATATACTCACTGTATATATATATATATATATATATATATATATATATATATATATATATATATATATATATATATATATATTCCTTGAATATCCGTTCACGTTTTCCTTTAATTTGCTCTGGATAACCTCTATATTTACTTCAAGTTAATTCAGCAGTTACTGAAATTCAATCTCTCCAAACGTTATCAATTCCCCTTCAGTTATTCCCCAGCCACTACCAATGACCTCAACAGACCTTCCCTACCAACCCCCAATATGCTACAGTGCGGCTCTTCACAACGGCGGCAGGTTGTGGGTTAAGGGGAGGCAGGCCGTTTTTCTGGACCCCTTCTCCCTAATGTTAAGCCCCACTAGTTTTGAGATTTTAAGACGTTGGTTCCATTAGTTTGGGGATTTTATGCCCTTTCTCCCCATTTCGTGGTCAATTTTAAGACCTTTCGTGCCATTTAGGTGTCGATTATTTCCTGGCGAGCGATAGCGAGCCTGCAATTGTAAGAGGAACCGGCCTTCGGCCGGGAAATTTTTCTACCGAAAAATGTACAAATTTATTTCGAAGGGGGGTCTAGGGGGTGTTTTTCTAAGCTTGATGGAGGTCTAGGGAGGAAACTAAAAAAATATATGAATAAATTGATTAATTAATAGACCAAACAAACGGTCAGACTCCCATTAAGAGTCGTGTGATAAGTGGCTTGCAATGTTGCACAGATACTTGTCGAGGTGATTCATAAGATATATTTGCTTAACAACGCCATCCAAGATCAACAGATAGATAACAGTAAAGATTATAAATTACATTGATGGGCCATGAATTTTATATAATTATGTATTTAATTGTATATATGTTTTTTTTTTCTTTTTTTTCTTTCTTTATTTATTTATAGTAGCAGCAATGGCCCGTATCTAGCCACCAATCAAGCAAATCGGACATCAAATTGCACCTATTTGTTTCAATCTCATCTGTCTTGATACCGTAATCCATAAGTGCGCGGCATTTCGGTGTGAGTATCCTAGGTTCGAGTCCTTGGAGTGCCACATGTATTGGTTGATTTCATTAATTGAGTTTAGAAGTAAAGTTGGGTTGGTGGACAAATATTAAACACCAATAAATTATATATAATTAACTTTCTTCCTCACATCCACGCCCGCAAGTTACCCAGGTGTAAGAACGAGACTGGTGGACTTGTTTGGGCGTGGTGTGGGCGTCTGTGAACCCTTTATACCCTCACGCCTAACAGTCTTATCAAGCCGGCACAGCATACACTCGATTATGCAGCCGGGGAGAACGACTGATTAAACGCGCGTGGGCGGACAAATGAGGTGCGGTAGATTTGGTGTTGCTTGCTATCCTTTCTATCCTTTCTAATCCTTTGTAAATCTTTTTGACCCTTCCAGACCGCCTTCCTAAATGTAAAAATACATAATGATAGTCATAATATTGAAAGGGTTAAGGGGAGGTATTTAGTTTGTTCCCTACGTTTTCATCAAGCTTAAAATTACACCCCCTAGACCCCCTTTCAAGATAAATTTGTACATTTTTCGGTAGAAAAATGTCCCGGCCCGAGACCGATTGCTCCTAAATTACAGGCTCGCTATCGCTCGCCAGGAAAACATCGACACCTTAATGGCACGAAAGGTCTTAAAATTGACAGAAATGGGGCAAAATGTCTTAAAATGTCAAAACTACTAGGGCGAACGTCTTAAAATCTCAAAAGCAATGGGGCTAAGCATGAGGGAGAAAGGGGTCCAGAAAAAAATCCCTCAAGTGGAAATCTCCCCTTAAGCGAATGAGAAGGTAGTGGTTCATATATTGCATGTCAAATGTTCATGCACGACTTCCAAGTTTATTCAAGCCTGCCTCTCAGAAATACAAGTTTATATATTGTAATTCGCTTTAGCCATACATTCCTGAGAGAGAGAGAGAGAGAGAGAGAGAGAGAGAGAGAGAGAGAGAGAGAGAGAGAGAGAGAGAGAGAGAGAGAGAGAGAGAGAAGGATGAGAGGAGAATGAGTGTTTGAATTGCTTCCAATCTCAGACACAATTCCAACACCTGAGGTATTTGATGAGAGAGAGAGAGAGAGTGTGTGTGTGTGTGTGTGTGTGTGTGTGTGTGAGGGTGAGATAATTAAAGAGTGTGTGTGTGGGTGTGAGAGAGTTAAAGAGAGTGTGTGTGTATTAGAAAGAGTGAGTCAGAGTGAGAGAATTAAAGAGAGTGTGGGTGGAGGAGTGGGCGTGCGTGGGTGTGAGAGAGAGAGACAGAGGTCAAGTGTGTGGGCGTACATACCGCTATATACCTCATCAAGTCTCTCTCTCTCTCTCTCTCTCTCTCTCTCTCTGTACAATATATATATATATATATATATATATATATATATATATATATATATATATTAGATAGAGATAAACCGATAGATAGATAAGTACCCATATAGATTGCTAGATAGATGCAAATAAAGGGCCTCATTCCCACATAGATATAGATAGATAAAGATAGATATACAGTAGATAGATATAGATAGATATAACTAGATAGAGCCCCTTCCCTTCACACCCACACCCACATACTGTATTATATCCTGCATTATTCTAGCCCTCAAGTGGTCCATATCAACACTTCCTATTTAGTACGCAGGGAGGGACGCGTGTTTCTATGGATCTATTTGCTTACCTCTTTCCCTCTATAGACTGCTTATAGATAGATGGACGAGTCGATAGATACAGCGGATAGGTATAGCAGATAGATAGATACAGCAGATAGATACAGCGGATAGGTACACTCGGATACCATAGTTTCTAACCCACTCGTGCAAATTCGTGGATTCCCTAAGTTTCTCTTTGTCCAATTACAACTATCCATATTGATTTTTGGACAGAACTTGCATTTATATATATAGTATATAAAGTGTTGGTGTTAATGTATAGAAAATGGTATACGTTAATTCGTTTCCAGAGATATACTTCCATAGTTAGAAACAGGTGACGTCCACACATATTTCTGAGTGGGCTAGACACTATGGTATACGAGTGTACATATCCGTTAATCTATTTGTGAGATATGTAGCTATACCGTATATGTTTTATTTGTGAGATATGTAGCTATACCGTATATGTTTTATTTGTGAGATATGTAGCTATACCGTATATGTTTTATTTGTGAGATATGTAGCTATACCGTATATGTTTTATTTGTGAGATATGTATTTGTGAGATATGTAGCTATACCGTATATGTTTTATTTGTGAGATATGTAGCTATACCGTATATGTTTTATTTGTGAGATATGTAGCTATACCGTATATGTTTTATTTGTGAGATATGTAGCTATACCGTATATGTTTTATTTGTGAGATATGTAGCTATACCGTATATGTTTTATTTGTGAGATATGTAGCTATACCGTATATGTTTTATTTGTGAGATATGTAGCTATACCGTATATGTTTTATTTGTGAGATATGTAGCTATACCGTATATGTTTTATTTGTGAGATATGTAGCTATACCGTATATGTTTTATTTGTGAGATATGTAGCTATACCGTATATGTTTTATTTGTGAGATATGTAGCTATACCGTATATGTTTTATTTGTGAGATATGTAGCTATACCGTATATGTTTTATTTGTGAGATATGTAGCTATACCGTATATGTTTTATTTGTGAGATATGTAGCTATACCGTATATGTTTTTTGACTCTGTCTAGGTCTATGATTACCGTTTTATCTGGTATATGCTTATTTATCTATCTATCTATCTATCTGTCTATCTATCTATCTATATCTATCTATCTATATCTATCTATATATCTATCATTCAATAAATTTATCTATCTATATCTATCTATATATCTATCATTCAATCAATTTATTTATCTATCTATCTATATATCTGTCTATCAATCGGTCTATCTATCTATCTATCTATTTATCTATCTAGCTATATATCTATTTATCTAGCTATCTAGCCATCGTTCTACTCCTATACATAACCCCCTCCCCTCCCTTACCCCTACTAAAGTGTGGATACATTATACTACAACCTATATCTCTCTCTCTCTCGTAACGACCGTCTCCCCATATAGTCAACCCTCGCATTAACATATATTATAATGCTGTGGCTTTCTTACCTGTGTGGCCTGGTTAGACATGCGCTATTGTTAACTTACTTAATTTAGCATACATTTTGCTAACTATTTTATTAGCCAAAGACACTGACGAAATGACGAAGATAGATACATTTACGAACACATAATTGTAATTACAGAATACCACATAAACTACCATTATCGTAATTACGGAAAGAAAAGTTAAGAAAACATATGCTCATGTGTTAGATAGTTAGTTAGTGAAATAGGACTTCAGAGGCTATTAACCCTTCTGGACTATTAAGGGGAGGTATTTAGTTTGGTCCCTACGTTTTCATCAAGCTTAAAATTACAACCCCTAGACCCCCTTTCAAGATAAATTTGTAAATTTTTCGGTAGAAAAATTTCCAGGCCGGAGGCCGGTTGCTCTTAAATTACAGGCTCGCTATCGCTCGCCAGGAAAAAATCGACACATTAATGGCACGAAAGGTCTTAAAATTGACAGAAATGGGGCAAAGTGTCTTAAAATGTCCAAACTACTAGGGCGAACGTCTTAAAATCTCAAAAGCAATGGGGCTAAACATGAGGGAGAAAGGGGGGTCCAGAAAAAAATCCCTTCAAGTGGAGACCTCCCCTTAAGCCAGCCCACTGTAAGTCAGGAATAGCGTCAGGACTGGAGCCCCCTTGTCGAGAACTCCAGTCCCTACCGCCTTGTGTCTGCAATATGATCTCTACTGAACACCCTGATCATTGTTGGCATAGAAAGGGTTAAAGAGGCCGTAGGTGTAGATTCGTAAAGAGAGGAGAGTGATGGGGTGTTGGTTTAGGATAGCTTGAGTGTGTTGTTGAACGTGCTATGAGATGTAGATGTGTGTGATTGTAGTAGTAGTAGTAGTAGTAGTAGTAGTAGTAGTAGTAGTGTGTGATTGTAGTGGTGGTGATGGTGGTGGTGGTATTAATAGTAGTAGTAGTAGTAGTAGTAGTAGTAGTAGTAGTAGTAGTAGTAGTAGTGTGTGATTGTAGTGGTGGTGATGGTGGTAGTGGTAGTAATAGTAGTAGTAGTAGTAGTAGTAGTAGTAGTAGTAGTAGTGTGTGATTGTATTGGTGGTGATGGTGGTAGTGGTAGTGGTAGTAGTAGTAGTAGTAGTAGTAGCAGAAGTGTGTGATTGTAGTGGTGGTGATGGTGGTAGTGGTAGTAATAGTAGTAGTAGTAGTAGTAGTAGTAGTAGTAGTAGTAGTAGTAGTAGTGTGTGATTGTATTGGTGGTGATGGTGGTAGTGGTAGTGGTAGTAGTAGTAGTAGTAGTAGTAGCAGAAGTGTGTGATTGTAGTGGTGGTGATGTATAGTAGTAGTAGTAGTAGTAGTATGCATCCCTTCTCCCTCGTGTCTAGCCCCATTGTTTTTTTAAATTTTAAGACGTTCGGCCCATTAGTTTGGCGATTTTAAGACTTTACGCTCCATTTCTTTGTCAATATTAAGACATTTCGTGCCGTTTAGGTGTCGATTTTTTCCTGGCGAGCGAAAGCGAGCCTGTAATTTTAAGAGTAACCGGCCTTCGGCCAGGAAATTTTTTCGATTTATCTTGAAGGGGGTCTAAGGGGTGTTTTTATTTATCTTGAAGGGG
Source organism: Paralithodes platypus (assembly GCA_032716605.1). Taxonomy (NCBI): domain Eukaryota; kingdom Metazoa; phylum Arthropoda; class Malacostraca; order Decapoda; family Lithodidae; genus Paralithodes; species Paralithodes platypus. The sequence goes on along the minus strand of CM064568.1, from coordinate 52,242,305 downwards.
GTCTAAGGGGTGTTTTTTTACAGCTTGATGGAGGTCTAGGGAGGAAATTAAAACATATTAAAACCATCCAAACACCAAGCAAATAAATAAACCCATCTCCCCTTAAAAGAGTTGGAGGTTGATGATGATGATGTAAACCTTAAAATAGTTGATGATGATGATGTAAATTAAGCAAGTTAAATAAGGGGTTAAGAGAGCTGTAGACTGTTGATGATGATGTTAATGAAGTAAGTTAAATAAGGGGTTAAGAGAGCTGTAAACTGTTGATGATGATGTTAATGAAGTAAGTTAAATAAGGGGTTAAGAGAGCTGTAGACTGTTGATGATGATGTTAATGAAGTAAGTTAAGGGGGGTCACCTGCTTTTGTTCTCTCCTTGTCTATCTTTCTCTGGGTTGTATCCATTCGGCCCCATTCAGCCTACTGTTTTAAGACGTTTATCGCCATCCAGGTGTCAATTTCTTCCTGGTGAGCGATAGCGAGCCAGCATTGTATGGAGAAATCCGGCTTCGCCGGAGACATTTTCTATCGAAAAATGTACAAATTTAACCTGCTGTCAAAACACATTTTAACAAATATGCTGGCTCGCGGGGAAAAAATCAACACCTGGATGGGAGCAAACGTCTTAAAACAGTAGGCTGAATGGGGCCTAATGTATACAACCCCAAAGAGAGAGGGAGAGGAAAAAAAAAAGCGAAGTGGCTCCCTTAAATAAGTAGGCCATAGATAAACACTGATAAAGAAAGGAGAGTTTAGTTGGATGATTGATGCTGTTGGTTTTGTAATTTAATAAGTATGCCATTAATGCACATTGATAAAGATATGAGTGAGGGTCTTATTAATGTAGAAGATGTGTAGGTTGTTGTTGTTGTTGCTGTTTTTGTTCTTGTTGTCAATTATAGAAGTATGACGTAATGTAGGATAGTTACCCAGTCTAGTTAGTGTTCAAGACACTGGGAATTTTCCCACTTAAATATGACTTATTTTTAGATATTAAGGAACACCCCGTTCTTAATATTTATCCTCCATTACAAACCCCAATGCACTTGAATAAATTAATGAAAGCATGTGGTCCTCCCGGGATTCGAACTCGGGACACCACACCCAGAACATAAGCATCTAAACCATTACACCACCAACACATTTATATTAAGGGAGGTGTCATGTTATTAAATATAAGACGTAAACCATATTTGTGGAGCCATACCTTACCTTTGGATACCTTTGGATGTGTTCGCCGCTCCTCTAGCGGCACCAAGGAGCGCGACGCCCCTCGTTATGGGTGGTGATTTGGTGCAGTAGACTGTTTGAAGCGACAGCTCGCTCCCTTGCGAGGATGGGCTCGTCTGGCACTTTTTGCAGTTCGACATCTAGGGCTCTCTTGAAGTTGTCTAACGAGATGTCCCTCATGTCTCTTACTCGCCGTGGGAGTTTGTTGAAGAGACGTGGGCCTCTGTGTGATAACCAGCCCTCTCGCAGAGAGCCCATAGCACCCCTGTTATTCATCCGGGGATTTCGCATTCCCAGCCTCTCCTATCACTGAATTTCATGACTATCGGAGTATGTAGGTTTGGTACTAAACCCTCTGCGATTTTCCATGTGTATATTATTAGGTAACGTTCTCTTCTACGTTCCAGTGAGTACAGATTCAGTGCTCTTAAACGCTCCCAATAGTGTAGATGTTTTATCGAACTTATATGCGAAGTGAAATTTCTTTGTACACTCTCTACGTCATTTATTTCACCTGCTTTGTATGGGGATGTTAATACGCTACAGTATTCAAGCCGCGGTAGCACTAGAGATTTGAAGAGCGTTATCATAGGCAATTCACCGCGTGTTTTAAAAGTACGCAGAATCCAACCCGTTAGACGTTTCGCAGCCGCCACTTTGACCTGGTTATGTACTTTGAAACCCATATTTTCAGACATTAATACCCCAAGGTCTTTCACACTGTCTTTCCGTTCTATTATGTGGTTAGATTCTGTTAAGTAATTTGTAATTTCTTTAACACCATTATTATCTCCGTACCGTATTAATTGGAATTTTTCCTCATTGAATTGCATGTTGTTTTCCCTGGTCCACTGGAACACTACATTCATGTCTTCCTGCAGTCGGCCCGTGTCCTCTTGTGTGTTTACTATCTTACTTAATTTTGTGTCATCAGCAAAAGACGACACCGTACTGTGTCTGGTGTTGGTATCTATGTCGCAAATTAGTATGAGGAACAGAAGGGGCGCTAGCACTGTTCCTTGGGGCACTGAGCTTTTGACATCCGAAGGCTCAGAAGTGACTTGGTTTACTGCTACCGATTGTTTTCGGTTTACGAGGAAATTGTATATCCACCGTCCGATTTTCCCAGTTATACCTTTTGCTTTCAGTTTGTGGGCTCTAAGGAACATAAGGAACATAAGGAACATAAGGAACATATAGAAAAACTTAGAATTTGATTTTGTTGTTCTTGCTGTGGTTGTTTTTGTTGATTTTGTTGCTTTTGGTGGTGGTGACGTTGTAGATTTTGGTGTTATTGATACTTTGGGTCACTGTTGTTGTCATTTAAGAAGTTGGGCACAACATTACATAGCCAAAGAAAAGAGTGGATTGGTTGTTGTTGTTGTTGTTGTTGTTGTTGTCATTCAAGAAGTAGACCACAACATATCCTAGACAAAGAAAGTAGTGGATTTGTTGTTGTTGTTGTCATTTAAGCAGCAGACCACAGCAGCATTTGTTGTTGTTGTTGTCATTTAAGCAGCAGACCACAGCAGCATTTCATAGACAAAAAAAGGAGTGGAGTGGTTGTTATTATTTTTGTTGTTATTGTTGTTGTAATTTAAGAAGTAGGCCACCACAGCATTTCCCAGCCCCAAAAGAAAGGAGTACATATAGAGTTGTTGTTGACTTAGGAGAGCTGGCGGAACTAAGGAGAACCATTGCTGCGGGTGGAAAGAAAAGAAAGTGGCAGACTCACCTCTCAGCTGTTTAGTCGGCAAACCTCAACACATCGGCGGTCGGAATAAGGAAACAAACTAAACAAACAAACAAGGCAGTGGTTTGCATAGGTCCCTTAAAACAAACAAGGCAGTGGTTTGCATAGGTCCCTTAAAATATTTGCGTGTAATCTTTGGGAGTTGGTGCGTGTTAGGGTAAACAATGTGATTAAGGTTATGATAAAATTAATTATATGTATGAGGGATAGCAAATATTCAATTATATATATATATCTTAATTAACTAGTTCCAACCAATGACTGCTTTCTTTAATATCAACTACCAATAGACGATTTTATTCAGCTTAAATCAGACATGTTTATTCAAATGTTTTGCTGTTCATCAAGAAAAACAGGAAAATCAGGACAGAAAATAAGTTGAAACCTCATACTACAAGAAACGTCTGGTTCATCTCTCTCTCTCTCTCTCTCTCTCTCACTCACTCACTCACTCACTCACTCACTCTCACTCACTCACTCTCTCTCTCTCTCTCTCATTTTTCTATTAGGTACACTCCTATAGCAACTAGCCCATGTACACATATCAACCTCAATTACTTCCACGCACATACAGTATATACATACATAGACGCACACATGTACGTATAGGAGTAAGACGCACTTCCTTCATTAAATACTCAACACGCACACAGCCTCAAGCAATGTGTGCACGCAACTTCCTCCGCACACACACACACACATAGCAACTCACACATACCGATAATAGCACACACACACACACACACACACCCTAACATAGCAACACAGACACATCGATAATGATCCACCCACTCACTATCTTAACGTCTCTCTCTCTCTCTCTCTCATATCAAGCATATATTTCCATGCATGCAATCCTATACATCTAGTCGGCAACATGCATTCAATCACACACACATACACACACACACACACACACACAAACAGATCCCAACACACACACACACACCTGCCTCCCACGCACACACACACACACACATATACTAACACACACACACACGCACACACTGTCCACCCCTACTTGTTTTATTACTGTAAATTTAGGTTAGTTTACATCTCATTTTCTTTATCATTGTCTTGGTCATGCTCTCGTTTTCTTAAGTCCCACTTCCCCTATCTCATAAATGAATATTGTTGTTTCTTTTCTAAGCCCATATTCGTATTGTTTCTTATATATATTTTTGGCTACTTGTTTCATGATCTTGTAAGACTATTCATGTATTAATTGTGTATAGTTATTTATTTATGTATTTTATGTATTTTGTATCTCTTCCACTCTTCCACTCCTCCACTATTCCACTCCTCCACTCCTTCCACTCCTCCTCTCCTCCACTCCTCCTCTCCCTCCTACTATACATTTATGTAATTAATGTGTTGCAAAGTGAAGTCAAGCCCTACCATCTGTCAACCAGGTAATCAAGAGACTGAAGGGGGTACTACTCGCTTTTTATGGACCCCCTTCGCCCTCATGTTTAGCATATTAGTTTTCACATTTTAAGACGTTCCTTTCATTAGTTTGGCGATTGTAATACCTTTCTCCCCATTATTTGTCAATTTTAAGACCTTTCGTGCCATTTAGGTGTCGATTTTTTCCTGCCGAGCGATAGCGAGCCTGTAATTTTAAGAGGAACGGCCTTTTCCCTTTCCTTATCCCCCCCCCCCCCCCCTTGTTGCATCTCTCTACAACCCACTTCCTTCTCCCTCCCTTCCCCCTCCATCCCTTAATCCCTCCCTCCCTCCCTTCATCACTCTCTCCAACCCATTTTCTCCTCCATCCCACCCCCCTCCCTCCCTCCTCCTCCCTAACACCAATCCATATCCTCCCCCCTACAAACCCCCTTCTTCTCTCCTCCCTTTCCTCCCCCCCTCTCTCTCCCTCCCTCCCCTTCCTCCTTCCCTCCCTTATCTCTACCCATTCGTTCCCTCATTTCCTCCTCCCCCCCTTTCCTCTCTCTCATTCCCTCCCCTTCCCTCCCTAAATCTCTACCCATTCGCCCCCTCATTTCCTCCCTCCCTCCCATCCCTCTTTCACCACCCCCCCCCCCCTATACCTCCCTTCCCCCTCCCCTTCTCCCTTCATATATCTACTCATTCGTGTCCTCCCCCTCCTCCCTCCCTTCCCCTCCCCCCCCCAGACCTTCACCCCCCCCCCCCCCCATGTCATTATCCCCTCACTTTCACTATACTCTACCCCCTATTCCCTCCCTTCCTCCCTCCCTCCTTCCGCCCTCCCCTCACACACTTACACCCATTTTGCACCTGTCTGTCTATCTGTCTGTCTGTCTGTCTATCTATATATATATATATATATATATATATATATATATATATATATATATATATATACACACATCTTTCACTATCTATCAATCTATCTATCGATCTACCTATCCATCCACCTACCTAAACTCTTCTTTAACCAAAAATGCGTAATGTGCAGCCAAAATGCGTAATGTGCAGCCAAAACCAAACCAAAAATAGAACAACTACCCAAAATACCCAGACACCAAGAAACAATTAACTCGAAAAAACATTATTCCTATATGGGCTCTGCAAATTACACACCCCAGACGCTGAATACTGCTTAGTCATGTGTGCAAGATTATTATGCTAATATTGTCTAAGCGAAATGGTAGTGGTTTTTCAAGTTTGGTATATTTTCAGGTGTAAAAGATGTTACTCATATATTGTTGATCAGACATTTTCGATAGGTATTTACACATTGTTTGTTCCATTTACTACTCTAGATTATATGCTATTGTTCTATATCTATCTATCTATATGCTATTATTCTATATCTATCTATCTATATGCTCAGGCCCGATCCCCACTTTTCCTATTTTTATTTTTTATTTTCTATTTTATTTTATTTTATTATTATTTATTTATTTATTTCTTGGGGGGTGGCCGCCTCAAGACAGAGCAAGAACAGGGAAAACACCAAACACAACATAAAACAACGCACAAACACAGACAAAACACAAATTCACACACATTATTCTAGCCTCATTATTTAAAGGTTTCGCTATTGTTTTGATTCTGGCTACTATTAAACGATTTTATTAAGTTTTAAAAGACCGTCCAGCAATTAAGAGGCTCCGAACTATCTCACTTAACCCTTTTTACTACCACAGATCCTTCTTAAACTGCACAAGATCGTCTAAATATAGCTACAATAGAATTAACCCTTCCAGTACCAGCGACGTGTGTTATATTGTATTCTAGCTATATTTAGACGATTTTATGCAGCTTAGGAAGGACGTCTACTCATTAAAAGGCTACAAACTATCTCAATTAATTATTTTAGCTATCATACATCCTTCCTAAGCTTAGTAAAATTGTCTAAATATAGCTACAATAGAATGAAAAAGACGTCTCCGGTACAGAAGGGGTTAAAAATACGTCGCCGTACAGAAGGGGTTAAAAATACGTCGTCGGTACAGAAGGGGTTAAAAATACGTCGCCGGTACAGAAGGGGTTAAAAATACGTCGCCGGTACAGAAGGGGTTAAAAATACGTCGTCGGTACAGAAGGGGTTAAAAATACGTCGTCGGTACAGAAGGGGTTAAAATACGTCGTCGGTACAGAAGGGGTTAAAAATACGTCGTCGGTACAGAAGGGGTTAAAATACGTCGCCGGTACAGGAGGGGTTAAAATACGTCGCCGGTACAGGAGGGGTTAAAATACGTCGCCGGTACAGAAGGGGTTAAAAATACGTCGTCGGTACGGAAGGGGTTAAAAATACGTCGTCGGTACAGAAGGGGTTAAAAATACGTCGCCGGTACAGAAGGGGTTAAAAATACGTCGTCGGTACAGAAGGGGTTAATTAATGTTGGTGATTGGTATGCCTGGCTTTGCAGGTAGAATGTCAGGGGGTTTAATTGGTTGGATAAAGGTTAGTGGGGCGGCGCAGGTTAATTAGGGGTAGGGATCCTTCTAACTATATAGGATCTCTAATTAGGGGAAGGCAGGTGAGAGCGAGAGAGAGAGAGAGAGTGAGTGAGTGAGTGAGTAAGAGAGAGAGAGAGAGAGATAATGTGTGTGACAGTAAGTGTGTGAGAGTGTGTGTGACATATATAGACAAAGAGAGAGTGTGTGTGTGTGTGTCTGTGAAAAAAGGGGGAATGAGTGAGTGCGAAAGTGAGAGAGCGAGAGAATGTGTTTGTGTATGAGAGAGAGAGAGAGAGAGAGAGAGAGAGAGATAATGTGTGTGTGAGAGAGAGAGCGAGTACTACCACTATCTTCTCCCTCATTTCCCGTACAGCCTCAATCAATAGTACCCCGAATACCTTGATAATAAACGGTGTACAGTCGCGAGCAATGGCCATGAACTTGATAACTAAACGATGTGAAGCGAACCATATAACAGTCATGGGTTATTATGAACAATGGGCGCGTTCACAGAGGGATATTATATATATGTTACTCAGTTAGTCAGTTACTCAGTTACTTGTTCGTCAAGGGGAATCCACGCAATGCGAGCTAAGCTC
>CM064568.1:52229060-52234733 GCA_032716605.1 Paralithodes platypus | reverse complement strand
TGGGTGCATGTGGGTGTGTATGTGGGCGTATGCATGTGGGTGCTTGTGTGCTGGGGCTTTGTTGTGTAGGTGTGTGCATGTGGGTGTGTATGTGGGCGTGTGCATGTGGGTGCTTGTGTGTGGGCGTGTGCATGTGGGTGCTTGTGTGTGGGCGTGTGCATGTGGGTGCTTGTGTGTGGGCGTGTGTATGTGGGTGCTTGTGTGTAGGCGTGTGCGTGTGTGTAGGCGTGTGCATGTGGGTGCTTGTGTGTGGGCGTGTACATGTGGGTGCTTGTGTGTGGGCGTGTACATGTGGGTGCTTGTGTGTGGGCGTGTACATGTGGGTGCTTGTGTGTGGGCGTGTGCATGTGGGTGCTTGTGTGTGGGCGTGTACATGTGGGTGCTTGTGTGTGGGCGTGTGCATGTGGGTGCTTGTGTGTAGGCGTGTGCGTGTGGGTGCTTGTGTGTGGGCGTGTGCATGTGGGTGCTTGTGTGTAGGCGTGTGCGTGTGGGTGCTTGTGTGTTGGGACTGGTGCATGTGGGTGCTTGTGTATTTAGGCGTGTGCATGTGGGTGTGTATGTGGGCGTATGCATGTGGGTGCTTGTGTGTAGGCGTGTGCGTGTGGGTGTGTATGTGGGCGTGTGCATGTGGGTGCTTGTGTGTGAGCGTGTGTATGTGGGCGTGTGCATGTGGGTGCTTGTGTGTAGGCGTGTGCATGTGGGTGCTTGTGTGTGGGCAGTGTGCATGTGGTGGTGCTTTGTTGGTGGTGGGCAGTGTGCACTGTGGGTGCTTGTGTGTGGGCGTGTGTATGTGGGTGCTTGTGTGTAGGTGTGTGCATGTGGGTGTGTATGTGGGTGCGTGTGCATGTGGGTGCGTGTGCATGTGGGTGCGTGTGCATGTGGGTGCGTGTGTTTGTGGGTGCGTGTGCATGTGGGTGCGTGTGTGTGGGCGTGTGTATGTGGGTGCTTGTGTGTAGGCGTGTGCGTGTGTGTAGGCGTGTGCGTGTGGGTGTGAGGGGGTGACTTGAAGCACACATAACTTATTCCTCACCCCTTAGTCCACATAAGGGCTTGTAAATAATGCTGCCTGCTTCAAGTTGTTTGTTTGTGTGTATGTGTGTTTGTTTGTGTGTGTGTATGTGTGTTTGAGTGTGTGTGTGTGTGTGTGTGTGTGTGTGTGTGTGTGTGAGTTCTTGTAGGTGTGCTTGTGAGTGTGTGTGTGTATATTTGTGTCTGGTTCTTATGTTTGTATTTATTATTGGTGTGGATTGGGCAAATGTATGTGTTGTGCGAATATTCCACTTTGTGTGTGTGTGTGTGTGTGTGTGTGTGTGTGTGTGTGTGTGTGTGTGTGTGTGTGTATGTGTGTGTGTGTGTGTGTGTGTGTGTGTGTGTGTGTGTGGAAACAGGTTCTATTACGTGTGCGGGCTTGATGAGTGTGTTTACTAAGGTGTACGCTTGTGTATGTGTATTTTTAGTCTATGTGTATATTTTGTGTGTGAGAGTATGTGTTGTGTGTATGTTTATAGTTTGTGTGTGTATGCGTTTGTTATGTGTGTATATGCTTATGTATGTAGGTGGGTGTATGTATGTTTATAGTAGGCCTATACCCTTTGGCCGAATAATTTTTTTGGCAACCAATTGGACAAGCCAAAGAGTTGCTGACAATTTGGACAAGCCAAAGAGTTGCTGACTTTTCTTATCGATTGTCAAGATAGTTCTATTCCGTTTAATGTGATATTTATGAATACAAAATATCTGTTTGTAATTGCAATTTTTTTTTTTAATTATGAATAACACATAAAATCACAAACATCCTTACATGAAAATTACATGATAAAAGCCTACTAACCCTTTTCTGAATAGTCAGATTTGCTTGCAGAACCGTCATTACGAACTGACAGAAGTTAGATGTACGTTTATAATGTGTGTGTGTGTGTATTCAGTGTATGTACAGCATGTTGTGTGTGTGTGTATGTGCATATATATATATATTTAGGCGGGTGTATGTACGCTTGATTGTGTACTCGTGTGTGTGTGTGTATGTATGGTTTTATGTGCGTGTATATGTATTGTGTACTCGTGTGTGTGGTGTTCTGGTGTAATGTCTGGTTTTTATGTGCGTGTATATGTATGTGTATAACTCACCACCTTAGCCTTGCATACGTGTTAAGGGGAGATTTCCACTCGAGGTATTTTTTCTTGACTCCTTTCTCCCTCATGTTTAGCTCCATTGTTTTTCTAATGTTAAGACGTTTGCCCCATTATTTTGACGATTTTAAGAACTTTCAACCCATGTTGGTCTGTAAATTTTAAGACCTTTGTCGTAGCCATTTAGGTGTCCGGATTTTATCCTGGCGAGCGATAGCGAGCCTGTAATTTAAGAGGTACCGGCTTTCAGCCGGGACATTTTTCTACCGAAAAATGTACAAATTTATCTTGAAAGGGGGTCAAGGGGGTGTAATCTTGAGCTTGAAGGCTATCTACGGACCAAACTAAAAACCTCCCCTTAATAGACTCTCTCTCAACCCAAGTGTATACCGCTCTCGATATATCTATACAGAAGGACGAGGTTACATATTATAAGGGCAGATCCTTCACTGGAGGGATTATTTTCTTCACCCCTTTCTCCCTCATTAGACTGCATAGACGTTATAAACTGCATCACCGGTTTTATCATTTAAACGCCGCCAGACAATAGTTGAACCCGCGACTGACGGCGTTTTTAAATGAATCACTTTATTTTCGCCCCATCAGTACTAACCCATCTGGCTAACTTTTCACGGAATATTTCCACCCAGTACTTCCCTGTTCCAATTTCCCTTACCCACTCCTAACCACTGTTTGGACGGTATCTCTAAAGTGTTTTGAGGACAAGCAACCTAGAAGGTTCACTAATCTGTTGTGCTTGATTTCCTTTGGCGCGAGCTCATGATTTATTCGAGCCTTTTGAGATTTGAGAGGAAGACTTCGCCCTTTACCCGTTTTGCGATTGTTCATAAATTTCTACCCGCATTTTTCAATTTTTCGATCTTTCGTGTGCACTTAGTTTCCATCTAAAAATATTTTTTTTGCCCTGCGAAGCGATAGGGAGCCTGTAAGTTGAGATCAAGCGCCTTTGGAGGGGAGATGTCTATACCGAAATCGAATAAACTCTTTTGAAAGTGATCAAGGGGGTGTAATTATAAGCTTGATGGAGGTCTAGGGAATAAACTAAAAACCTCCCCTTAAGGTGGGAAGGGCTCATTTATTGGATTGTTTATTTACCTGTCTATATATTTGTTTTAGTTTCCTCCCTAGACCTCCATCAAGCTTAAAAAAACACCCGCCCAAGACCCGGTTCCTTCTAAAATTACAGGCTCGCCAGGAAAATAACACCTACTGTAAATGGCACGAAAGGTCCTAATATTGACAAAGGTATGGGGTGAAAGATCTTAAAATCGCCAAAGAAATTGAACGAACGTCTTACAATGTCAATCGTCTGTTAATGGCTGGAGGCCCATTTGCAACTGAATACAATCGTTTAATAGTGACCAGAATTAATGTCGAAAGGACGGGCAGCGGCACAGAAAGGGTTAACGGTTAGGTCACGTACGGTAGGATGACTTTATTTCTCCCCCAGGGGCCGCCCCCCCCCCCCCACCCCCCACCCCACCCCCACCCCATGCTGCCCAGTACCGAGGGGCTGGTGGTCCTAAAGCAAATTATACTAGTGTGTGTGTGTAGTAATGTGGGGATATTTTGTTTGTTACGTGTGTGTATGTGTTGGTGAGTGAATGAGTGTGTGTGTGTGTGTGTGTGTGTGTGTGTGTGTGTGTGTGTGTGTGTGTGTGTGTGTGTGTGTGTGTGTGTGTGTGTGCGTGCAGGCGGGATGTGCGTAGGTGTCGCGAATAATGGCTTCAATTAACCTTAAATTTTACGATGATGTTAGTGTGTGTGTTTGTGTGTGCGTTTGTTTTTGCCTTCAATCTGAGTGTGCGTGTGTCTAAGGTGTGTGTTTTCTTACATATATACTAGGCATGTGATTTAGCTCTTTGTGTCGATGGAATAGATAGTTAAGTAGCTGGATATACAGTAGATAGATATTAAGATAGTCCAGGGAGAGAGAGAGAGAGAGAGAGAGAGAGAGAGAGAGAGAGAGAGAGAGAGAGAGAGAGAGAGAGAGAGAGAGAGAGAGAGAGAGAGAGAGAGAGAGAGAGAGAGAGAGAGAGAGAGAGAGAGAGAGAGAGAGAGAGAGAGGAGAGAGTGAGTGTGTGAGAGAGAGAGAGAGGAGAGAGAGAGAGAGAGAGAGAGAGAGAGAGAGAGAGAGAGAGAGAGAGAGAGAGAGAGAGAGAGAGAGAGAGAGAGTCAAATATCAATAAACCCGAAGGTTAAATTAAGATAAACAAATAACTATGAATAAAAGAAGAACCGAACAGCAGTAAACATATATATACCGAACAAACCATAACAAATACAACCAAAGAATGAGGCTGTATTTGCATTTTGATCATGGTGAATGTATTATCCAAATACCAAACTATATTATCCTGTACCAGTATTGCGTGGCACCAAGATGGAGGAGGTTGGCCGATCACTGTTACTATAGGATCTCTACTTGTCCTCCAGCCCCCAATAGATGCACTCATAGATAGCCACACGATATAATAGAGCGTGCACACTGACACATAGATAACCACACAGTATAATAGAGCGTTCACACTGACTCATAGGCTGGCTGAACGAACTAATATGGGCTAGCAAAATAGGCGCTATTAGAGATTTATTAAAGAGGTGCGTTCAGGTGAGGTAACAAGTTGATTGGTAGGTGGGTGGGTTGGTAGGTTGGTTGGTGGGAGTGTAGATGGGTTGGTTAGTTGGTGGGTAGGTGGAGGGGTAGGTAGGTTGATGGGTGGGTGGGTTGGTTGGTAGTTGGCTGGTTGGTTGGTGGGTGGGTGAGTGGTTTCGTTGGTAGATAGGTTGGTTGATGGGTGGGTGGGTTGGTTAGTTGATTGGTGGGTGGGTGGGTGGGTCGGTTGGTTGGTAGGTGGCTGGGTGAGTTGGTAGGTAGGTTGGTTGGTTGGTTGGTAGGTGGGTGGGTTGGTTGGTTGGTTGAAAGGTTGGTAGGTTGGTTGGTTGGTTGGTTGGTTGGTAGATAGGTTGTTTAGATGGTATATATGTTGGTTGGTTGATTGAAACGTGGGTAGGTAGGTTGGTTGTTTGGTGGGGAAGACATTGGTTGATTTGTTGGTATGTCGATTGTATTTTTTTGGGGAAGGATAAGGTTACTAGGTTGGTTTGGTGGATGAGTTGGTGATTTGGTAGGTAGGTAGGTTGGCTGGTTGGTTGAGAAAGGTGGATTGGTTGGCTGGTGGAGAAAGGTTGATTGGGTAGGTAGGTTGGCTGGTTGGTTGGTTGAGAAAGGTGGATTGGTTGGCTGGTTGGCTGGTTGAGAAAGGTGGATTGGGTAGGTAGGTAGGTTGGCTGGTTGGTTGGTTGAGAAAGGTGGATTGGTTGTCTGGTTGAGAAAGGTTAATTGGGTAGGTAGGTAGGTAGGTTGGGTGGTTGGTTGAGAAAGGTTGGTTGGTTGTCTAGCTGAGAAAGGTTGATTGGGTAGGTAGGTAGTTAGGTTGGTTGTCTGGTTGAGAAAGGTTGATTGGTTGAGAAAGGTTGATTGGTTGGCTGGTTGAGCAAGGTTGATCGGGTAGGTAGGTA
>CM064568.1:52221560-52224060 GCA_032716605.1 Paralithodes platypus | reverse complement strand
AAATGGCCCGGCCGAAGGCCGGTTACTCTTAAATTACAGGCTCGCTATCGCTCGCCAGGATAAAATCGACACCTAAATGGCACGAAAGGTCTTAAAATTGACTGAATGGGGCGGAAATTCTTAAAATCACCAAACTAAAGGGGCAAACGTCTTAAAATCTCAGGAGCAATGGGGCTAGACATGAGGGAAAAGGGGGCAAAGAAAAAAGTCCCTCAAGTGGAAAGCTCCCCTTAATTGTTGAATTAATTATACCTTTACTCAAATAAGTAAAGGTAGTGAAATTACAGGTAAGAAATAGCTTACGTGTGTGTGTGTGTGTGTGTGTGTGTGTGTGTGTGTGTGTGTGTGTGTGTGCGCGCGTTAATAGCTTTACGTTGTGTCTTGTATTTGTGAGTGCGTATCTGTGAGTGTATGTGTGCGTATGATTGTGTATTAAATTGCATACATGGTTATGTGTTAGATTTTAAATATGTATGTGAGAGTGAAATTGTGAATGCATATGTGTGTATTTATGTATCAGTGAGAATTGATCACCATATATGTAATTGTAAGTGTATGAATGGGTTTGCGTAAGTATATAATATGTGCTTATGTGAGAATATGTGGACAGTATATAAGCATCTATGAACAATAAATGCATATCTTTCCATTTACCCTTGTTTTTTTTTGTTTTTGTTATTGAGATGATGAATGGTGTTATTAGTGCAAAGTGAAGCGGACCTATGAGGCAGCTCCTTAACCAGACGACGGGACTTAAATTGCGCAATCCTGGTAGAACTTGAGATTGCCTTGTTTGGTTGGTTGGTTGGTTGGCTGGTGGCGTTTGCTGGGGTGGGGAGTGGTGTGTGTGTGTGTGTGTGTGAGAGAGAGAGAGAGGGGAGAATGAGAATAACTGCAATATAGTTTTGTTATTAAATAATGAAAATATGAACTGCTAGAACTTGTGCAAAATAAAATGTCAAGTTGAGGGAGGGAAGGGAAGGGGGGGGGGGGGAGGATGTGGTATAGAGAGATGTCACTACTTTCTATGTGTCACCCAATTAGGCTATGAGACATCTCGGGACTGGCATGGTTATTGAAGGATTGTTTTTACACATGTTTAAATAACGTGCCTTTCGGAAGGAATGTCGCAGTTCTGTTCTTGGGGTAAGGGGCGGTTAAGTTTGGTTCTTTACCCCTGCACAGCTTCTTGCTCTGTACAGGGGCACAGTGCGTCCATATATTGAGTATTGTTCGCATGTGTGGAGAGGATCCTCTCTCACAGCACATCTTGACAAAATAGAAAAGATAGCCTTCCGTCTCATTAATTAACTAACCGACTCTTTGCAATCTCCTTCTCTCTCTCTTTGCCGCAATATTACATCTCTCTCGCTATTCTACCGCTATTACAATAATCAGTGTTCCTCAGAGCTCTCTCAATATACTGTATACCACCTCTTCTACGTAGAGTACGTCTTGCAACACAATCCCACCCTTACTCTGTGTAACTCTCCAACCCGAGTGAAACGATATTCTCAATCTTTCTTCTATTCAACAGCTGAGCTCTGGAACTCTCTCCCTGAATACATATTCCCCTCATCCTATAAGTTAAATTGCTTCAAACTCCGTGTGTCCAGGCATTTTGGCTCGAACATTCCTTGTATTTTGCCCTGTCACTCTTCCAACTCTGGGAGAGGCACTCGTCACAGACCTGCCTTTACGAAAGGTCTAAATAATGACAAAGAAATTGGGTGAAAATCTTAAAATCACCAAAGTAATGGGGCAAACATCTTAAAATTTCAAAATTAATGGGGTTAAGCATGAGGGAGAAGGGGATCCAGAACCCCCCCCCCCCCTTAATCTACTTCCCAGGTATCGTTTCTTTAGTAAAACATCATGTTCGTGCAATCTCTCGTAAGATTTGTTTCTGAGCGAAGGAATAAATTTGGGAGACCGTCGCTGCACCGAGTCCAATTTACCGATGTCTTTGATTAATGGTAGGGCCCAAACCTGTATTGCACATTCAAGGTGAGGCCGCGCTAAGCTTGTAGACAGTGGTATGAACAGTTCCTTATCTTGGTAAGAGTGGTGTATCTGGTAATAAATCATAGTATTCTGGTTGCCGTTCTTAGCGGTTTCATTGTATTGTTGTGAACATTTGAAATTTTTTGTTGTGTTTTTATTTAATGATTCAACTCTACCTCTGGACATAATCTTATAGCCTGTAGATACAATTGCTCAACACGATGAAGTCAGGTCTTATTAAGTAACATCCCGTTCTTAACATTAATCATCAATTACAAACCCCAATGTACTTGAATAAAGTAATGAAAGCATATGGTCCTCCCGGGATTCGAACTCGGGACACCACACCCAGAATATAAGCACCTAAACCATTACACCACCAACACAGTGACAAGTGAGTCAACAAAGTCTTACCTACATGGACCTACAGTGCCTCGTGGCCCATTGTAGCTCTAACTTCTCGAAGCCGCATCGCCACTGTCCCGCTGTCTCATCT
>CM064568.1:52191560-52216560 GCA_032716605.1 Paralithodes platypus | reverse complement strand
GACTTTTTTTTATCGAAAAAATTTATACATTTATCTTGAAGGAGGGAATAGGGAGCGTCTTTATAAGCTTGATGGAGGTCTAGGGAGTGTCTTTATAAGCTTGATGGAGGTCTAGGGAGTGTCTTTATAAGCTTGATGGAGGTCTAGGGAGTGTCTTTATAAGCTTGATGGAGGTCTAGGGAGTGTCTTTATAAGCTTGATGGAGGTCTAGGGAGTGTCTTTATAAGCTTGATGGAGGTCTAGGGAGTGTCTTTATAAGCTTGATGGAGGTCTAGGGAGTGTCTTTATAAGATTGATGGAGGTCTAGGGAGTGTCTTTATAAGCTTGATGGAGGTCTAGGGAGTGTCTTTATAAGCTTGATGGAGGTCTAGGGAGTGTCTTTATAAGCTGATGGAGGGCTAGGGAGTGTCTTTTTAAGCTTGATGGAGGTCTAGGGAGTGTCTTTATAAGCTTGATGGAGGTCTAGGGAGTGTCTTTATAAGCTTGATGGAGGTCTAGGGAGTGTCTTTTTAAGCTTGATGGAGGTCTAGGGAGTGTCTTTATAGCTTGATGGAGGTCTAGGGAGTGTCTTTATAAGCTTGGATGGAGGTCTAGGGAGTGTCTTTATAAGCTTGATGGAGGTCTAGGGAGTGTCTTTATAAGCTTGATGGAGGTCTAGGGAGTGTCTTTATAAGCTTGATGGAGGTCTAGGGAGTGTCTTATAAGCTTGATGGAGTTCTAGGGAGTGTCTTTATAAGCTTGATGGAGGTCTAGGGAGTGTCTTTATAAGCTTGATGGAGGTCTAGGGAGTGTCTTTTATAAGCTTGATGGAGGTCTAGGGAGTGTCTTTATAAGCTTGATGGAGGTCTAGGGAGTGTCTTTATAAGCTTGATGGAGGTCTAGGGAGTGTCTTTATAAGGTTGATGGAGGTCTAGGGAGTGTCTTTATAAGCTTGATGGAGGTCTAGGGAGTGTGATGGAAGCTAGGGAGGTCTAGGAGTGTGTGTTATAAGCTTGATGGAGGTCTAGGGAGTGTCTTTATAAGCTTGATGGAGGTCTAGGGAGTGTCTTATAAGCTTGATGGAGGTCTAGGGAGTGTCTTTATAAGCTTGATGGAGGTCTAGGGAGTGTCTTTATAAGCTTGATGGAGGTCTAGGGAGTGTCTTTATAAGCTTGATGGAGGTCTAGGGAGTGTCTTTATAAGCTTGATGGAGGTCTAGGGAGTGTCTTAAGCTTGATAAGCTTGATGGAGGTCTAGGGAGTGTCTTTATAAGCTTGATGGAGGTCTAGGGAGTGTCTTTATAAGCTTGATGGAGGTCTAGGGAGTGTCTTTATAAGCTTGATGGAGGTCTAGGGAGTCTCTTTAAGCTTGATGGAGGTCTAGGGAGTGTCTTTATAAGCTTGATGGAGGTCTAGGGAGTGTCTTTATAAGCTTGATGGAGGTCTAGGGAGTGTCTTTATAAGCTTGATGGAGGTCTAGGGAGTGTCTTATAAGCTTGATGGAGGTCTAGGGAGTGTCTTTATAAGCTTGATGGAGGTCTAGGGAGTGTCTTTATAAGCTTGATGGAGGTCTAGGGAGTGTCTTTATAAGCTTGATGGAGGTCTAGGGAGTGTCTTTATAAGCTTGATGGAGGTCTAGGGAGTGTCTTTATAAGCTTGATGGAGGTCTAGGGAGTGTCTTTATAAGCTTGATGGAGGTCTAGGGAGTGTCTTTATAAGCTTGATGGAGGTCTAGGGAGCGTCTTTATAAGCTTGATGGAGGTCTAGGGAGTGTCTTTTTAAGCTTGATGGAGGTCTAGGGAGTGTCTTTATAAGCTTGATGGAGGTCTAGGGAGTGTCTTTATAAGCTTGATGGAGGTCTAGGGAGTGTCTTTATAAGCTTGATGGAGGTCTAGGGAGTGTCTTTATAAGATTGATGGAGGTCTAGGGAGTGTCTTTATAAGCTTGATGGAGGTCTAGGGAGTGTCTTTATAAGCTTGATGGAGGTCTAGGGAGCGTCTTTATAAGCTTGATGGAGGTCTAGGGAGTGTCTTTTTAAGCTTGATGGAGGTCTAGGGAGTGTCTTTATAAGCTTGATGGAGGTCTAGGGAGTGTCTTTATAAGCTTGATGGAGGACTAGGGAGTGTCTTTATAAGCTTGATGGAGGTCTAGGGAGTGTCTTTATAAGCTTGATGGAGGTCTAGGGAGTGTCTTTATAAGCTTGATGGAGGTCTAGGGAGTGTCTTTATAAGCTTGATGGAGGTCTAGGGAGTGTCTTTATAAGCTTGATGGAGGTCTAGGGAGTGTCTTTATAAGCTTGATGGAGGTCTAGGGAGTGTCTTTATAAGCTTGATGGAGGTCTAGGGAGTGTCTTTATAAGCTTGATGGAGGTCTAGGGAGTGTCTTTATAAGCTTGATGGAGGTCTAGGGAGTGTCTTTATAAGCTTGATGGAGGTCTAGGGAGTGTCTTTATAAGCTTGATGGAGGTCTAGGGAGTGTCTTTATAAGCTTGATGGAGGTCTAGGGAGTGTCTTTATAAGCTTGATGGAGGTCTAGGGAGTGTCTTTATAAGCTTGATGGAGGTCTAGGGAGTGTCTTTATAAGCTTGATGGAGGTCTAGGGAGTGTCTTTATAAGCTTGATGGAGGTCTAGGGAGTGTCTTTATAAGCTTGATGGAGGTCTAGGGAGTGTCTTTATAAGCTTGATGGAGGTCTAGGGAGTGTCTTTTTAAGCTTGATGGAGGTCTAGGGAGTGTCTTTATAAGCTTGATGGAGGTCTAGGGAGTGTCTTTATAAGCTTGATGGAGGTCTAGGGAGTGTCTTTATAAGCTTGATGGAGGTCTAGGGAGTGTCTTTATAAGCTTGATGGAGGTCTAGGGAGTGTCTTTATAAGCTTGATGGAGGTCTAGGGAGTGTCTTTATAAGCTTGATGGAGGTCTAGGGAGTGTCTTTATAAGCTTGATGGAGGTCTAGGGAGTGTCTTTATAAGCTTGATGGAGGTCTAGGGAGTGTCTTTATAAGCTTGATGGAGGTCTAGGGAGTGTCTTTATAAGCTTGATGGAGGTCTAGGGAGTGTCTTTATAAGCTTGATGGAGGTCTAGGGAGTGTCTTTATAAGCTTGATGGAGGTCTAGGGAGTGTCTTTATAAGCTTGATGGAGGTCTAGGGAGTGTCTTTATAAGCTTGATGGAGGTTTAGGGAGTGTCTTTATAAGCTTGATGGAGGTCTAGGGAGTGTCTTTATAAGCTTGATGGAGGTCTAGGGAGTGTCTTTATAAGCTTGATGGAGGTCTAGGGAGTGTCTTTATAAGCTTGATGGAGGTCTAGGGAGGAACTACAGAATATATAAAGGCATATACCAACAAACAATAACTACCCCCTTAAGATTGATATAACGTGTTGGAGTGATAGGAGTAAAGTGATAATAAGATCAGATTTCGGTGTGAGTATCCTAGGTTCGAGTCCTTGGAGTGCCACATGTATTTGTTGATTTCATTAATTGAGTTTATAGAAGTACAGTTGGTTGGTGAACAAAATATGAACTTATGCCTTTGCCTCAGTGTGTCTGCTAATATGTCTGTTTGTCTATAAACAATATATCTCAACAACTTATGAACCGTTTTTCACGACATTAAGGTGGGCAAATAGAATATGCGTCAAAGAAGAAATAATTCAATTTAGAAGGTAATCAGTAGAGCGCATACCTCCGCCAGCGTCAGTGGCTCACAAAGTTATCAACTCATGTTCACGAAAATTGGTAGGCAGATAGGATATATTAGTGTGTATGTGTCTGTGTGTGTGTGTCAGTGTGTGTGTGTGTGGCAGTGTGTGTGTGTGTGTCTGTGTCTGTGTGTGTGTCTGTGTGTGTGTCAGTGTGTTTGTGTGTGTGTCTGTGTGTGTGTGTGTGTCAGTGTCTGTGTGTGTGTGTGTAATGTGTATTTTACTGGACAAGTACTTTAATATGCGTTGAACTCGTGTTCCTACAAAATATAATGTTTTAATAGATAGCTTGGGATATACAAGTCAAAGATATATATTATACATGCATTCAAAGCACTTGCTAATATAATTCCATATGTTCCTTTTACAGGGTAAGTGTGGACGACGGCTGATAGGAGAGAGACGGGGTGAGTACTATTTAATTGTAATAATAGTAGAAAGAGGGAAAGATGGCTTGGCGAAGAGGTTTTTGGTGATTAAGGTGAGTAGAAAAGAAAATAGATAGATAGATTGACAGATTGATTGATGGATTGATTGGTAGATAGAGATAGATAGATAGATAGACAGATAGAGATAGATAGATAGATAGAGAGAGAGAGAGAGAGAGAGAGAGAGAGAGAGAGAGAGAGAGAGAGAGAGAGAGAGAGTGTGTGGGGGGTGGAGAGAGGGAGGTTTCGCTTCCCACACCGTAATGCAATTCTTAAATTTGTTCATTATTATATATTATCACGCCTAAATGAGTCTCTCTCTCTCTCTCTCTCTCTCTCTCTCTCTCTCGAACAGGTCCTCCTATAAACTAATTCATTCCCAGCCTAGTATGGTACGTGTTCAGGATACCACCTTATGACGAGTCGGTTGTGCTTACAATGAGACAAAGGAGTACAAAGGAAATCAAGCAACAACAGATCTAGTGACCCTTCTAGGCTGCTTGTCCTCCAAAACACTGAGGATCAAGTGTCCAAACAGTGGTTTAGAGTGGGTAAGGGAACATTGGAAAGGGAACTACTGCCCTAGAACTAATGTCCGTGGCAGGATTAGGAAGTTAGTAGGGGACAGATGGGTTAGTAACTGAGGGGGGGATAAAATAAAGTTATTCATTTACAAACGCAGTCAGTCGCGGGTTTGATGCGAGATATTTGTCTAAGCGGAGTTTAAATGAATCAACGGTGCTGCAGTCTATAACGTCTCGGGGAAGCCCATTCCATAAGTTGACAACTCGATTGAAGAAGAAATTCTTAGATTCGTGCGAGTTAAAAGATTTACCAATAATTTTGCAACCGTTTCCCCGCGTGTAATTAGATTGGTCGATAGTGAAGTACTTACTACAGTTCATATTGTCGATGCCTTTGATGATTTTGAACACTTGAATTAAGTCACCTCTTAATCTGCGCTGGGTTAAAGGAAATAGATTTAATTCTCTAAGACGCTCTTCGTATGGTTTGTTCTTTAGGCTAGGTATCATTTTGGTAACTCTACGTTGAACTCGTTCTAGCTTGTTTATATCTTTTTGGTAATAAGGGCACCAAGATTGAACGCAGTATTCCAGAAGAGGGCGGACTAAGGAATTGTAAAGGGTTAGGATAACTTCTTTGGATTTATGCTCAAATGACCTGCCTATAAAGCCAATTATTTTGTTTGCCTTCTTAACAACTTCTGAACATTGTTGACTCGGTTTTAGGTTACTCGATATTGTTACTCCCAGATCGGTTTCTCTGTTTACATTCTTAAGCTGAGTGCCATTCATCGAATAGTTTGCTTTCTCATTTAGGTATCCGATATGTAGTACTTTACATTTATCCGCATTGAAACTCATTTGCCAAATTTGGGCCCAACATGACAATTTATCTAGATTGTGTTGCATATCGTCAACTTGTTCTTTTGAGAGTACGCTATTTGCAATTTTTGTATCGTCAGCAAATTTTGAGATTGTACAGGTGAGACCCTCATCTATGTCATTGATGTAAATTAGAAAGAGAATTGGTCCTAGTACCGATCCCTGGGGTACCCCGCTACTTACATTGGTCCATTTAGATGCCTTACCGTTTATGACTACTCTTTGCTTTCTGTCGCTGAGCCAATTTTCTATCCATTTCAACACACCGTCTTGTATTCCATGCGCTTTTAGTTTTAGCAGTAAACGTTTGTGGGGAACTTTGTCAAAGGCCTTTTGAAAATCAAGGTATATAATATCTACAGCTTTACTCTCATCGTAGAGGTTGAGGATATCGTGGAAGAAGTCTAAGAGGTTTGTTAAACAGGAACGTTTTTTACGAAAGCCGTGTTGAGTATCTTTAAGTAAGTTATTTGCCTCTAAGTGATTTACGAGTCTGTCTCTTATGACCGTTTCTAGCATTTTACATACAACTGAGGTTAAGCTAATTGGACGATAGTTACTGGGTAGGGATTTGCTACCTTTTTTTAATATCGGTGTTACGTTGGCTAGCTTCCACTGATCAGGCATAGTCCCAGACTGCAAGGATTCATTGAATAGCAATGTCAGTGGTTTGGAGAGCTCATCCTTAGCTTCCTTTAGAACTCTAGGCGAGATTGTATCAGGTCCAGGCGTTTTATTTACCTTGAGTTTATCTAAACAATTCAATACTTCTCTCTCTGTAACGGTGATATTGCTTAGAACATCTGAATTATCAATCTGAATCGGCGATGGTGTAGGGATATCACTGAGGTCTTCGGTTGTAAAAACTGATGCAAAGAAGGTATTGAGGGCATTACTCATATTTTGTACTTCGTCTTTGGTGTATTCTCCATTTTCATCGACTAACGGTCCAACAGTTGAAGTAACTACTTTTTTCTTTCTGATATAACTATAGAATTCTTTCGGGTTTATTTTACTTTGATTCGCAACATGTAACTCCAGGGTCTTTTTACTTTGCTTAATTAACTTTAAATAACTTAACAGAGAGAGAGAGAGAGAGAGAGAGAGAGAGAGATAGAGAGAGTACAAAGGAGTACAAAGGAAATCAAGCAACAACAGGTCTAGTGACCCTTCTAGGTTGCTTGTCCTCCAAAACACTGAGGATCAAGTGTCCAAACAGTGGTTTAGAGTTGGTAAGGGAACATTGGAAAGGGAACTACTGCCCTGCCACTAACGTGGCAGGACTAGGAAGTTAGTAGGGGACATATGGGTTAGTAACTGAGGGGAGGATAAAGTTATTCATTTACAAACGCAGTCAGTCGCGGGTTTGATGCGAGATATTTGTCTAGGCGGAATTTAAATGAATCAACGGTGTTGCAGTCTATAACGTCTCGGGGAAGCCCATTCCACAAGTGGACAACTCGATTGAAGAAGAAATTCTTAGATTCGTGCGAGTTAAAAGATTTACCAATAATTTTGCAACCGTTTCCCCGCGTGTAATTAGATTGGTCGATAGTGAAGTACTTACTACAGTTCATATTGTCGATGCCTTGATGATTTTGAACACTTGAATTAAGTCGCCTCTTAATCTGCGCTGGGCTAAAGGAAATAGATTTAATTCTCTAAGACGCTCTTCGTATGGTTTGTTCTTTAGGCTAGGTATCATTTTGGTAACTCTACGTTGAAAACTCGTTCTAGCTTGTTTATATCTTTTTGGTAATAAGGGCACCAGGATTGAAACGCAGTATTCCAGAAGAGGGCGGACTAAGGAATTGTAAAGGGTTAGGATAACTTCTTTGGATTTATGCTCAAATGACCTGCCTATAAAGCCAATTATTTTGTTTGCCTTCTTAACAACTTCTGAACATTGTTGACTCGGTTTTAGGTTACTCGATATTGTTACTCCCAGATCAGTTTCTCTGTTTACATTCTTAAGCTGAGTGCCATTCATCGAATAGTTTGCTTTCTCATTTAGGTATCCGACATGTAGTACTTTACATTTATCCGCATTGAAACTCATTTGCCAAATTTGGGCCCAACATGACAATTTATCTAGATTGTGTTGCATATCCTCAACTTGTTCTTTTGAGAGTACGCTTTTTGCAATTTTTGTATCGTCAGCAAATTTTGAGATTGTGCAGGTGAGACCATCATCTATGTCGTTGATGTAAATTAGAAAGAGAATTGGTCCTAGTACCGAACCTGGGGTACCCCGCTACTTACATTGGTGCATTTAGATGCCTTACCGTTTATGACTACCCTTTGCTTTCTGTTGCTGAGCCAATTTTCTATCCATTTCAACACACCGTCTTGTATTCCATGCGCTTTTAGTTTTAGCAGTAAACGTTTGTGGGGAACTTTGTCAAAGGCCTTTTGAAAATCAAGGTATATAATATCTACAGCTTGTACTCTCATCGTAGAGGTTGAGGATATCATGGAAGAAGTCTAAGAGGTTTGTTAAACAGGAACGTTTTTTACGAAAGCGTGTTGAGTATCTTTAAGTATGTTATTTCCTCTAAGTGATTTACGAGTCTGTCTCGTATGGACCGTTTCTAGCATTTTACATACAACTGAGGTTAAGCTAATTGGACGATAGTTACTGGGTAGGGATTTGCTGCCTTTTTGTATATCGGTGTTACGTTGGCTAGCTTCAATGATCAGGCATAGTTCCAGACTGCAAGGATTTATTGAATAGTAATGTCAGTGGTTTGGAGAGCTCATTCTTAGCTTCCTTTAGAACTCTAGGCGAGATTGTATTCAGGTCCTGGCGTTTTATTTACCTTGAGTTTATCTAAACAATTCAATACTTCTCTCTCTGTAACGGTGATATTGCTTAGAACATCTGAATTATCAATCTGAATCGGCGATGGTGTAGGGATATCACTGAGGTCTTCTGTTGTAAAAACTGATGCAAAGAAGGTATTGAGGGCATTACTCATTTGTACTTCGTCTTTGGTGTATTCTCCTTTTCATCGACTAACGGTCCAACAGTTGAAGTAACTACTTTTTTCTTTCTGATAGAACTATAGAATTCTTTCGGGTTTGTTTTACTTTGAGGAAGAGAGTGATAGAGGAGAGGAGAGAGAAAGAGAGAGGACAGAGAGCGAGAGAGAGAGAGAGAGAGAAGAGGCGAGAGAGAGATCAGAAAGAAGAGAGGAGGTTTCGCTTCCCACACCGTAATGCAATTATTAAATTTGTTCATTATTATATATTATCAACGCCTAAATGAGTCTCTCTCTTCTCTCTCTATCTCTCTCTCTCTCTCTCTCTCTCTCTCTCTCTCTCTCTCTCTCTCTCTCTCTCTCTCTCTCTCTCTCTCTCGAACGGTCCTCCTATAAACTAATTCATTCCCAGCCTAGTATGGTACGTGTTCAGGATACCACCTAATGACGAGTCGGTTGTGCTTACAATGAGACAGAGAGAGAGAGAGAGAGAGAGAGAGAAGAGAAGAGAGAGAGAGAGAGAGAGACAGAGAGAGGAGGAGGAGGAGGGGGTCGCCATGTCTATGTTCGTATATATATATATATATATATATATATATATATATATATATATATATATATATACCGGTATATATATACAGTATATATATATATGTGTGTGTGTATGTGTATTAAGAGAGAGAGAGAGAGAGAGAGAGAGAGAGAGAGAGAGAGAGAGAGAGAGAGAGAGAGATAGAGAGAGAGAGAGAGAAAGAGCGAGGATGTGGAGGAGGTGGGAGGAATGTGGAGGAGTGAGCTGTATATGTACGTGTGTAAGTGTGTGTGTGTGTGGGAGGGACCGGTCGTGTATGTGTATATCATGTACGTTTATGCCTTTTGTGATAGTGTGCGCATGTGCATACTAGAATGTCAATGTGTGTGTGTGTGTGTGTGTGTGTGGGTGTGTTGGTGTGTGTCCATATAACTATTTATCTATATATATTTTCTCAGTCTGTCCTCATCCAAGTTTGTCAATGCCTTAAATCCCAGTACTTATGTAATATCTGTCATGTGTTTATTATCTGATCCTTATGACTAACACATAACACATATGTATTTGTCTTTGTTCATATTCTAGTTGTCTCCTATGTGTATGATATTTCTAGGAAGAACCACAAGGCCTTTATTATTACAAGCATACATTTCTCAGAAGTTGGGCATAGTTAAGGGGAGGTATTTAGTTTGTTTCCTACTCCTCCAGCAATCTTAAAATGTCACCCCCTTGACCCCCTTTCAAGATAAATTTGTACATTTTTCGGTAGAAAATTTCCCGGCCGAAGGCCGGTTACTCTTAAATTACAGGCTCGCTATCGCTTGCCAGGATAACATCGACACCTAAATGGCACGAAAAGTCTTAAAATTGACAGAATGGGGCGGAAATTCTTAAATATCACCAAACTAATGGGGCAAACGTCTTAAAATTTCAAAAGCAATGGGGCTAAACATGAGGGAGAAAGGGGGTCAAGAAAAAAAATCCCTGAAGTGGAGATCTGCCCTTATTAAACATCTCTACTGTATCGCCATCTAATTTTTCTTGTCTCGTATACTTAAATTATATATATATTACGGCAGGTTCATCCATGTTATTATGTATGGTAATTATATATTGAATATCTTTACATAGCCAGAGAGATGTGTGTGTATTATTCAACCTTCCGGAAATTGAACTAACGACTAAGGTTGGCGTGATATCAATAAAGTCAAGACCCTAATTTATTTAGTGAACACGTATTTTTGCATTTAGTGACTAATACATTTTCTTCTTCTGCTTCTTCTTTTGTTCTTCTTCATCTTCATCTTCGTCTTCGTCTTCTTCTTCTTCTTCTTCTTCTTCTTCTCCTCCTCCTCCTCCTTCTTATTCTTCTCCTCCTACTCCTCCTCTTTCTTCTTCTTCTTCTTCTTCTTCTTCTTCTTCTTCTTCTTCTTCTTTTCCTCCTCCTCCTCCTCCTCCTCCGGCATTTCTTTCTTCTCATACTTCTTCTTCTTCTTTCTTCTCCTCATCCTCCTCCTCTCCTCCTCATCCTCCTCCTCCTCCTCCTCCTCCTCCTCCTCATTTCTTCTTCATCTTCTTTTTCTTCTCCTCCTACTCATCCTCTTTCTTCTTCTTCTTCTTCTTCTTCTTCTTCTTCTTCTTCTTCTTCTTCTTCTCCTCCTCCTCCTCCTCCGCATTTCTTCTTCTCCTTCTTCTTCTTCTTCTTCTTCTTTCTCCTCCTCCTCCTCCTCCTCCTCCTCCTCCTCCTCCTCCTCCTCTCATTTCTCTATTCTTCTTCTTTTCTTCTTCTTCTCCTCCTTCCTCCTCCTCCTCCTCCTCCTCCTCCTCCTCCTCCTCCTCCTCCTCCTCCTCATTTCTTCTTCTCCTTCTTCTTCTTCTTCTTCTTCTTCTCGGTGTCTACATCTAAGGAGACTAGAAGGATGTATTGGGGTAGGCAGAGGTTGAGTCACACGATGATAATATTATAATATTGAGTAAAGGTTGAGTCGCACGAACTCCTTTTCCGTCAAGCAGCAATCAGCATTTTTTTGGGTAACATCTTAACCCCTTCACCAGCATTACGTCCTTTTCATCATATTCTGGTTAACATTAGACGGATTTTCTTTAGTTAACCCACTGAGCCCCAGGCAATATAAGGATCGGCAGGTTCTCAATTTTTGTTCTTCCAGAAAACACCTGGAATGGGTTAGAAATGAAGGAAAAACCACAAAAAACCGATCCCTTAGTCATTAAGGGGTCCTACGGGGCGCCCGAAAGTCGGAATTAACATGGGGAAATGGGTAGGCAAAAACATGCAAATATAAGTTTTTGCGCGCTCACGGCTGGACTTTGAGGGTTTTCAACCATCGGCATTGTTGCGTGGGATACTTACGCAGTTCCCATACAAACCTGAGCCCTCTAGGTGTCATAGGACTGGAGTAATTAACCGCGACGCACCCTATGCGGCGCTGGCGCTGGCGCTGGGGTTTAGCGTTACATACATTGCCGACGCATTACGTGCGTCGCTGGAGTCCAGTGGGATAATAATGTACCTCTTTGGCTCAAATGGGTAAATACGATCTTGAGAGACCTTCTTAATATCATAGGTCCTTCTGAAGCTGCATAAAACCATACAATTTTAGCCAGAATCGAAGGTAAATAGGCGTCATGGTGCTGAAGGGGTTAAGGGTTATTTTCCGTTAGTTATTTTATTAGGTTAATTAATTATTATAAGACTTAAAATGTCAAAGCTTTCAGACTGAAATTACCGACAAAATCTGACAAAATAGTTCTAGTCTGACTCAGTCTTTTAACGCCCTCTGACTTCCAGTTTTTCCTATGCAAGTTGGTGTTTAAATTGAAGGAGGATGGTATAATTGAAGGAGGATGGTATAATTGAAGGAGGATGGTATAATTGAAGGAGGATGGTATAATTGAAGGAGGATGGTATAATTGAAGGAGGATGGTATAATGAATAAAAATAGATCTGAGTTTTCCATAGGGAGCTTCAACAATTATAAGCGCAGGCAAATGGGAGTGGTGGGTGGGTTACTATCCTTTTCTCTAACTAGTAGTTACTAAGGTTAGCAGTGTAGATATCCAAATTGCTCCGTAAGAACCAATAGGTCTGTTGAAGTTTATTAGTCCTTTGTACAGTATTCCTTTATAAACATTACACAATTGTTTAAATACATGCCGTAGTTCAAAGTAGGAAAAGCTAATAAACACACTCACCTTATTGAAGATATTATTTAGTTTTTCTAAAGAAGATTCTATATATTGCGATAGGAATATACTAATGCCGAAGGTGGGACAGTGGGGCACACATGTTGAAGGTGGGACAGTGGGGCACACATGTTGAAGGTGGGACAGTGGGGCACAAATGTTGAAGGTGGGACAGTGGGGCACACATGTTGAAGGTGGGACAGTGGGGCACACATGTTGAAGGTGGGACAGTGGGGCACACATGTTGAAGGTGGGACAGTGGGGCACACATGTTGAAGGTGGGACAGTGGGGCACACATGTTGAAGGTGGGACAGTGGGGCACAAATGTTGAAGGTGGGACAGTGGGGTCACAAATGTTGAAGGTGGGACAGTGGGGCACAAATGTTGAAGGTGGGACAGTGGGGCACACATGTTGAAGGTGGGACAGTGGGGCACACATGTTGAAGGTTACTGTACGTTCCCTGTGGTATAATGCACGATATTCACTTCATTTCAGTTTGCTTGGAGACGCAGAGGGTTGTGCCTGGGTAGTGGGGTGTGCGGGGGTGGGGTAGAAGGGTTTGTTAGGTTAGGAAAGGAGGGTTGTAGTCATGTTATGCTTCAATTATTTTTACCCCTGTTATTTGTGTTTCAGCTGTTATTCTCTCTCTTTCTCTCTCTCTCTCTCTCTCTCTCACTCTCACTCTCACTCTCACTCTCTCTCTCTCTCTCTCTCTCTCTCTCTCTCTCTCTCTCTCTCTCTCTCAGAACCAAGATATATTATAGCTATATTTAGTTTCTTTAGGAGTATTGTATTAATGCGTAAGGCGTGAAGACAGAATGCGTCCTTTGAATGTGCCTGTACGTGTGTGTGTGTGTGTGTGTGGTATTGAATGTAATCCTATACCGTGACTGTTATGGAGACACTGGAGAGAGAGAGAGAGTGTGTATGTGTGTGTAAGATAGATAGATAGATAGATAGAGAGAGAGAGAGAGAGAGAGAGAGAGAGAGAGAGAGAGAGAGAGAGAGAGAGAGAGAGAGAGAGGGAGGTAGGAGGGTAGTATGGACCTGGCTTTTAATCTTAGCCTCTCATAAATCCATCTAACGTAGGCAGGCCGACAGACAGTGTGTGTGTGTGTGTGTTTGTTTGTTTGTACAAAGGAGTATAAAGGAAAACAAGTGTGTGTTTGTTTGCATAAAGGAAAACAAGCAACAACATATCTATTGATCCTTCGAGGCTGCTTGTTACTAAACTACAGATCCTATGTGATAATAATTAAGGATAGCACAGTATAAAGTGGTGTTATCTGTTTGTAAACGAAATTAATCCGGGGTTAAGAGAGAAATATTTATCTACATGTTGTTTGAAACTTTGAACAGTACTTCACTCAATGACAACAATGACAACACTAGGTAGTCCATTCCACAAGTTTACCACTCGATAACACTAGGTATTCCATTCCACAAGTTTACCACTCGACAACACTAGGTATTCCATTCCACAAGTTTACCACTCGACAACACTAGGTAGTCCATTCCACAAGTTTACCACTCGACAACACTAGGTAGTCCATTCCACAAGTTTACCACTCGACAACACTAGGTAGTCCATTCCACAAGTTTACCACTCGACAACACTAGGTAGTCCATTCCACAAGTTTACCACTCGACAACACTAGGTAGTCCATTCCACAAGTTTACCACTCGACAACACTAGGTAGTCCATTCCACAAGTTTACCACTCGACAACATAGGTAGTCCATTCCACAAGTTTTACCACTCGACAACACTAGGTAGTCCATTCCACAAGTTTACCACTCGACAAACACTAGGTAGTCCATTCCACAAGTTTACCACTCGACAACACTAGGTAGTCCATTCCACAAGTTTACCACTCGACAACACTAGGTAGTCCATTCCACAAGTTTACCACTCGACAACACTAGGTAGTCCATTCCACAAGTTTACCACTCGACAACACTAGGTAGTCCATTCCACAAGTTTACCACTCGACAACACTAGGTAGTCCATTCCACAAGTTTACCACTCGACAACACTAG
The DNA here is from genome assembly GCA_032716605.1 of Paralithodes platypus. Lineage (NCBI taxonomy): Eukaryota > Metazoa > Arthropoda > Malacostraca > Decapoda > Lithodidae > Paralithodes > Paralithodes platypus. The sequence continues at coordinate 52,202,294 of CM064568.1, read as the reverse complement.
GTAGTCCATTCCACAAGTTTACCACTCGACAACACTAGGTAGTCCATTCCACAAGTTTACCACTCGACAACACTAGGTATTCCATTCCACAAGTTTACCACTCGACAACACTAGGTAGTCCATTCCACAAGTTTACCACTCGATAACACTAGGTATTCCATTCCACAAGTTTACCACTCGACAACACTAGGTAGTCCATTCCACAAGTTTACCACTCGACAACACTAGGTAGTCCATTCCACAAGTTTACCACTCGACAACACTAGGTATTCCATTCCACAAGTTTACCACTCGACAACACTAGGTAGTCCATTCCACAAGTTTACCACTCGACAACACTAGGTATTCCATTCCACAAGTTTACCACTCGACAACACTAGGTATTCCATTCCACAAGTTTACCACTCGACAACACTAGGTAGTCCATTCCACAAGTTTACCACTCGACAACACTAGGTAGTCCATTCCACAAGTTTACCACTCGACAACACTAGGTATTCCATTCCACAAGTTTACCACTCGACAACACTAGGTAGTCCATTCCACAAGTTTACCACTCGACAACACTAGGTAGTCCATTCCACAAGTTTACCACTCGATAAATATAATGCTTCGCCTCATGTGAGTTAAGGGGAGGTATTTAGTTTGTTCCCTACGTTTTCATCAAGCTTAAAATTACACCCCCTAGACCCCCTTTCAAGATAAATTTGTACATTTTTCGGTAGAAAAATGTCCTGGCCGGAGGCCGGTTGCTCTTAAATTACAGGCTCGCTATCGCTCGCCAGGAAAAATCGACACCTTAATGGCACGAAAGGTCTTAAAATTGACAGAAATGGGGCAAAATGTCTTAAAATGTCAAAACTACTAGGGCGAACGTATTAACATCTCAAAAGCAATGGGGCTAAACATGAGGGAGAAACGGGTCCAGAACAAATCCCTCAAGTGGAAATCTCCTCTTAAAAATGCTTTTCAATTATCTTGCAACCATTTCCTATAGTGTAATTTGAGTGATTATTGTCAATGCCTTTAATGATTATTTACACTTGAATACAGTCCCCTCCTAGCCTTCGCATTTTTAAAGTAAACATATTTAACTCCACAAGACGTTCTTCGTAAGGCTTGTTTCTTAATCTAGGAATAATTTTTGATACGGTACTCTCCGCTGTGTGTGTGCGTGTGTGTGTGACTGTGTGTGTGTTTTTGTGTGTGTGTGTGTGTGTGTGTGTGTTAATATGGGTGAAGGTATGTGGGTGGGTACGTTTATAATGGGGGAAGTACCGGTGTATAAAAGTAAGTGTGTGTGGGCGAGTGTGTGTGTGTGTGTGTGTGTGTGTATGTGTGTGTGTGTGTGAGAGTGTGAGGTATTTTCTAAAGTGTGTGCGTGTCTGTGTGTGGGTATCATAACTAGTGTGCGTGTGTGTTTATGTGCGAGCGAAAATGAGTGTGTGCGTGTGGCTATTTGCGTGCGTGCGTGTGTGTTTAAAGGAACGTGCGTGTGTTTGAGTGGTATCGTAAGTGACTGTTTCTAAGGGTGTAAAGATGGGTATTTTCGTGTGTGCAAGTGCGTGTGCGTGTTTAAGGGGGGGTGACATGCTTTTTGTTATCACCTTTTCTCTCTTTCTCTGGCTTGTATCCATTTGGCCCCATTCAGCCTACTGTTTTAAGACGTTTATCCCCATCCAGGTGTCAAGTTTTTACTGGTGAGCGGTAGCGAGCCAGCATAATTTTTATTTTTGTTTGACAGCAGGCTAAATTTGTACATTTTTCGATAGAAAAATTTCTCCGGCGAAGCCGGATTTCTTCATATAATGCTGGCTCGCTATCGCTCGCCAGGAAGAAATCGACACCTAGATGGGGATAAACGTCTTAAAACAGTAGGCTGAATGGGGCCGAATGGATACAAGCCAGAGAAAGATAGAAAAGGACAGAACAAAAGCAGGTCACCCCCCTTAAGAGAGAGCGAGAGCTAGAACAAGAGAGAGAATGTTGGGAACCAGAGAAGGACAAATTTGAAAATATTATGGTAAAATAAACTTATATATAGAAATAATAATAATATTAATACAAAATAATAATATCTTGAGTTATGCCAAAATCAATTGTGTGTACCAATACTAATAATATCTTGATTTAGGCCACAAATAGCGACAGACTGCTGAAGATGCGTTTGCGTCGGCTTCTCAGGATTGCGTAAGCAGTTTTGGCTCGCATTCGCTCGTCAGGAAAGAATCGACACCTAAATGGCACGAAAGGTCTTAATGTTGACTAAGAGATGGGTCGAAAGGTCTCAAAATCGTCAACATAATGGAACGAACGTCTGACAATCTCAAAACTAATATGCTAAACATGAGGGAGAAGGGGGTCCAGGAAAAGCGACCACCTCCCCCTTTAGACGAAAAAGTAAAACCATATGAAGTTAATTCCCCCCCCCCCAAAAAAAAAAAGACCGACATTCGAGGCATCACCATCCTCTGAAGGGTCTCTCTCTCTCTACAGGGGCGTATCCGGAATTATGTTAAGGGGGTGATAAGTTGAAAGGGGGCCCCCTCTTAAAGTGGGCACGACAGTATAAGTTCGTGTTACTGGGGGGGGGGGGGGGGGGGGGGGGGGGGGGGTCCTTATGGGGGGGGGGGGGTTATGATGGGCTGGCTTAATAGAGGGGAAGTTAGCTTGATGGGTTGATAGATAGATAGAAGTGTAGATAGATAGATAGATAGATATATAGATGCGTATGGTTATAATGGGCTGGCATAATGTAGGGGAAGTTAGCTTGATGGGTAGATAGATATATAGATAGATGACTGCGTAGATAGATATATAGTTAGCTTGATGGGTAGATAGATATATAAATAGATGACTGCGTAGAGAGAGATATAGTTAGCTTGATGGGTAGATAGATATATAGATAGATGAATGCGTAGATAGATATATAGTTAGCTTGATGGGTTGATAGATATATAGATAGATGAATGCGTAGAGAGATATATAGTTAGCTTGATGGGTAGATAGATATATAGATAGATGAATGCGTAGATAGATATATAGTTAGCTTGATGGGTTGATAGATATATAGATAGATGAATGCGTAGAATGATTTGATTGATACAATAATTCGATACATGTAAGCGAATATGTTAAATTCCATAGAGTAAACTTCCATTAATTTTCAATCTACAATAGCATGATTTAATACAATAAATTACAACTATATTACAAGCAGTGAATGAATGGAAAACTGGTTTGTATTATGAAAGAAAAGACGTACTTCGCAGCTTAGACCGGTTTGGCGCCAGCTAGCATGTATTTCAATGAATTAGATTACTTAACATACATAAAAGGTCCTTCCCAATTTGAATACATTTAATTTGGATATTTATCGTAAAATGTATTAATTAGCGGATGGGAGACGTTAATTAATACGTTTCTAACACCATGACTTCAAGCTATCCATGTTAACTGAATTAAATCGAGTATCGGTTGCTATATATATCGAAAACTATTCATACGTTTTTGAAAGGATTAATTAAGTTGGTTTTCATGTATATTTTCCTTAGCCTCCTGAATCTTAGTGTTTCTTCCTAAGCTGAATGAAATCGTTTGTCGTTAGGTAGAATATAAAAGTAATGTAATCAACTTACTGGATTTAAAGAGATACATTGTTGTTAGGTTCTTCTGCTGCGTTCCTTACCGATATATATTATGTCCGCCCACGTAATGTAGCACAGAGAGAGAGAGAGAGAGAGAGAGAGAGAGAGAGAGAGAGAGAGAGAGAGAGAGAGAGAGAGAGAGAGAGAGATGAGTACACCCATACTTTCCCTCATTTGAATAACACAGGATTTTGTTTATTATTTTATGTTTTATTATATATTTTTTTTATTTGGAATCCGCGAGGTGTTTTCTAGGTTTGATAAAGTTGGAGTCTATATTTTCGATGTCAACTTTTTACTCCTAATATTTCGGAGCGCCATTATGTTGGTATCAGAAATTATAGATGGCAGGTAAATGATTATAATTAGTTAGTTAAAATAGGACTTTAGAGGCTATCGACCCATGAGGATGATTAAGCCCACCTTAAAGTCAGGAAGAACGCGACCGGAGTCCCCGAGACCCCTAAGTTATATAAACCCAGAGGTTGTCCTGCTCGGGAACCCCAGACGTCTTCCTTAAGGGGAGATCTCCACCTGAGGGATTTTTTTCTTGACCCCTTTCTCCCCCATGTTTAGCCCCATTGCTTTTGATATTATAAAACGTTTGCCCCATTAGTTTAGCGATTTTAAGAACTTTCACCCCATAGTAAGACCTTTCGTGCAATTCAGGTGTCGATTTTATCCTGGCGAGCGATAGCGAGCCTGTAATTTAAGAGGAACCGGCCTTCGGCCGGGACATTTTCTACCGAAAAATGTACAAATTTATCTTGAAAGGGGCTCAAGGGGGTGTAATTTTAAGCTTGATGGAGGTCTAGGGAACAAACTATATACCTCCCCTTAATCGCGACCAGGACTAAAGACCCCTTTCGAGAAATCCAGTTTCTTGTATTATTATAAGTGCCTCAATTCTTATATATCATTAATTAGGGGGGAGGGGGGAGGGGGGAGGGGGGAGGGGGGGGGGAGGGGGGTCTGTAACTCCTCCTCCTTCATGTGTAGCTCCGTTAGATTTTAGATTTTAAGACATTCGCCCAATTAGTTTTGAAACCTTTCGTGCCATGCCATTTAGGTGTCGATTGATTCTTGGCCAGCAATTTAGGAGGAGCCGGCCGAACAATTTTTTTTTTTTACCAAAAAATGCACACATTTGTCTCGAAGAGGGGTCTTGGGGGTATTTTGAAGCTTAATGGAATTCTAGGGAGGAAACCAAAAATAACACAAATAATAAAATTAATGAATGAATAAACAACACGTAACTATAAATATATCCCCGTAAGACGCTTTCAGATCAGAATGATTGAAAACAGAAAAAATATAATTGTTAGGAATGTCTGATCATGTGACTTCCACAAACAAACCAATAATAAAAAATAACAAATAAATAAATAAATATATAAATAACCTTAATTTGTTCGCTTTAAAAATACGCCGAATTTATTTACCCTTTCAACCCATGTGCTCCCTTCCAAAACTGACGATATCGTTTGGCGGTAGCGGGGACAAACAGACCGAAGATATAGTTCATTGTTGGTGCGATACATATATTATCCTTGAGGTGGTTAGTAAAGGAGTGGACCCCAAAACAAGGTGAGTCAGAGATGTGGTTGTGAATGTGTGTGTTTGTGCATGTGTTTTTGTTGTGTGGGGGGAGATGAGTGTGTGTGTGTGTGTGTCTGTGTGTGTGTGAATTTGTTGTGTGGGGGTAGTGTTGTGTGGGTGTAGGTGTGTGTGTGTGTGTGTGTGTGTGTGTGTGTGTGTGTGTGTGTGTGTGTGTATGTGTGAGTTTGTTGTGTGGGGGTAGGTGTGTGTGTGTGTATGTGTGTATGTGTGAGTTTGTTGTGTGTGTGTGTATGTGTGTATGTGTGAGTTTGTTGTGTGGGGGTAGGTGTGTGTGTGTGTATGTGTGTATGTGTGAGTTTGTGTGGTGGTAGGTAGGGTGTGTATGTGTGTATGTGTGAGTTTGTTGTGTGGGGGTAGGTGTGTATGTGTGTATGTGTGAGTTTGTTGTGTGGGGGTAGGTGTGTGTGTGTGTATGTGTGTATGTGTGAGTTTGTTGTGTGGGGCTGAGGGTGTGTGTGTGTGTGTGTATGTGTGAGTTTGTTGTGTGTGTGTGTGTGTGTGTGTGTGTATGTGTGTATGTGTGAGTTTGTTGTGTGGGGGTAGGTGTGTGTGTGTGTATGTGTGAGTTTGTTGTGTGGGGGTAGGTGTGTGTGTGTGTATGTGTGAGTTTGTTGTGGGGGGGTGGGTGTGTGTGTGTGTATGTGTGTATGTGTGAGTTTGTTGTGGGGGGGTAGGTGTGTATGTGGTGTATGTGTGAGTTTGTTGTGTGTTGTGTGGTGTGTGTGTATGTGTATGTGTGAGTTTGTGTGTGTGTGTGTGTGTGTATGGTGTGTGGGTGTATGGTGTGTATGTGTGAGTTTGTTGTGTGGGGGTTAGGTGTGTGTGTGTGTGTATGTGTGTATGTGGGAGTTTGTTGTGTGGGGGTAGGTGTGTGTGTTGTGTATGTGTGTATGTGTGAGTTTGTTGTGTGGGGGTAGGTGGTGTGTGTGTATGTGTGTATGTGTGTGTTTGTTGTGTGTGTGTAGGTGTGTGTGTGTGTATGTGTGTATGTGTGAGTTTGTTGTGTGGGGGTAGGTGTAGGTGTGTGTGTGTGTATGTGTGTATGTGTGAGTTTGTTGTGTGGGGGTAGGGTGTGTTGTGTATATGTGTATGTGTGAGTTTGTTGTGTGGGGTAGGTGTTGTGTGTGTATGTGTGTATGTGTGAGTTTGTTGTGTGGGGGTAGGTGTGTGTGTGTGTATGTGTGTATGTGTGAGTTTGTTGTGTGGGGGTAGGTGTGTGTGTGTGTATGTGTGTATGTGTGAGTATTGTGTGGTATTGTTTATGGTGTTGTGTGTGTGTGTATGTGTGTATGTGTGAGTTTGTTGTGTGGGGGTAGGTGTGTGTGTGTGTATGTGTGTATGTGTGAGTTTGTTGTGTGGGGGTAGGTGTGTGTGTGTGTATGTGTGTATGTGTGAGTTTGTTGTGTGGGGGTAGGTGTGTGTGTGTGTGTATGTGTGTATGTGTGAGTTTGTTGTGTGGGGGTAGGTGTGTGTGTGATATTTGTTTGTGCGATTGGTGTCCTTACGTTGTGTGTTGTGTTATTTATTCAGCGAGGCCTTAAATGTGCCCCAGATTGCAAGTATCCTTTTCTAGTATCTAGCTGCTAGTGTGTGTGTGTGTGTGTGTGTGTGTGTGTGTGTGTGTGTGTGTGTGTGTGTGTGTGTGTGTGTGTGTGTGTGTGTGTGTGTGTGTGTGTGTGTGTGTGTGTGTGTGTGTGTGTGTGTGTGTGTGTGTGTGTGTGTGTGTGTGTGTGTGTGTGTGTGTGTGTAGCTACGTGATCACGAGTAGGAGCGGGTGGGGGTGGATGGAATCTGATTCCAAACGAACCCACTACTTTTAAGCTCCTCGGTGGCCTAGTGGTTAAGGTTTTGGAGTGCTGCACTACTATCCTGGGTTCGAGCCCTGGCTGGGTTATATCACAAAAGTATTAAATATATTGTACAAGAGGTGTTCTATAGTGTGTGTTGTATTGTGCTGTGTGTGTGTGTGTTGTGTGTGTAAGCCTATGTGTATACTGTAAGTGTGTACGTCAGATCTTCAGCAGGTGCCCGTGTGTGTGTGTGTGTGTGTGTATGTAAATAAAGCGTGAGTAATATTGTAGGTGTATTTTAAATAAGGCCACACGGACCTTTTAAGAACAGCCTGGGTCAAAAGTTCACCGCCACTCATATACCTCTATGGAACACTGATGTCGACTTTAACATTTATTGTGTATTTAATATAAAGATCTTATATTTGTTCTAGTTGAAATAATAATTATGTTTTAGTTGAATTTGGGTTTACTTTATGTTATCTTATTGGTTTTATATTACCGTTATTATGTTTTAGCATTTAGTTGAATTTAGTTTTAGCATTTAGTTGAATTTAGTTTTAGCATTTAGTTGAATTTAGTTTTAGCATTTAGTTGAATTTGGGTTTACTTTATGTTATCTTATTGGGTTTATATTACCGTTATTATGTTTTAGCATTTAGTTGAATTTAGTTTTAGCATTTAGTTGAATTTAGTTTTAGCATTTAGTTGAATTTAGTTTTAGCATTTAGTTGAATTTGGGTTTACTTTATGTTATCTTATTGGGTTTATATTAGTTATAGTTTAGCATTTAGTTGAATTAGTTTTAGCATTTAGTTTGAATTTAGTTTTAGCATGTTAGTTGGGAAATTTAGTTTTAGCATTTAGTTGAATTTGGGTTTAACTTTGATGTATCTTAGCTTGGGTTTATATTACCGCTTATTCTGTTTTAGCATTAGCTTGAATTTAGTTTTTAGCATTTAGTTTGAATTTAGTTTTAGGCATTTAGGTTGAATTTTAGTTTTAGCATTTAGTATGAATTTGGGTTTACGTGATTCTATGTTATCTTATTGGGTTTATATTACCCGTTATTATGGTTTTATGCATTAGTTTGAATGTAGTTTTAGCATTTAGTTGAATTTTAGTTTTAGCATTTAGTTTGTATTTAGTTTTAGCCTTTAGTTGAATTTGGGTTTACTTTATAGTATCGGTTAGTCTTGGGTTTATATTCCGTTATTATGTTTTAGCATTTTAGTTGAATTTAGTTTTAGCAATTTAGTTGCAAATTTAGTTTTTAAGCATATTAGTGGGAATTTGGGTGTTTTACTATGTTATGTCATCTTATTGGGTTTTATATATTACCGTTATTATGTTTAGGCATTTAGTTGAATTTAGTTTTAGCCATTTAGTTGAATTTAAAGTTTTAGCTTTAGCATTCGTTGACATTGGGTTTACTGAATGATTATCTTATTGTGGGTATTTATATTACCGTTATCAATGTTTTTTATGCATTTTAGTTGAATTAGTTTTTTTAGCATTTAGTTGAATTTAGTTTTAGCATTTAGTTGAATTTGGGTTTACTTTATGTTATCTTATTGGGTTTATATTACCGTTATTATGTTTTAGCATTTAGTTGAATTTAGTTTTAGCATTTAGTTGAATTTAGTTTTAGCATTTAGTTGAATTTGGGTTTACTTTATGTTATCTTATTGGTTTTATTTTACCGTTATTATGTTTTAGCATTTAGTTGAATTTGTATTTAAGCAATTTAGTTGAATTTGTTTTAGCATTTAGTTGAATTTTGGGTTTACTTTATGTTATCTTAATTGGGTGTGTATAATTACCGTTTTATTTATGTTTTTAGCATTTAGTTGAATTTAGTTTTAGCATTTAGTTGAATTTAGTTTTAGCATTTAGTTGAATTTGGGTTTACTTTATGTTATCTTATTGGGTTTATTTTACCTTTATTATGTTTTAGCATTTATCCTCTTAATTAATACAGTCTGTTATTACCTCTGACGTCTGCAATAAAGAAACATTAAATAATATTCTATATTAGGGATACGCTTTTTTCAGAGGCCCTTCTTAAGCTGAATACAGTTTTGAAGGTATAGAGAAAATAATAGTGTGTGTGTGTGTGTGTGTGTGTGTGTGTGTGTGTGTGTGTGTGTGTGTGTATGTATAGGCCTGTGTATTCATACCTCCACACGTGTTATATCTTTAGTTAGTTTCAAGGCTGAGTGTGTGTGTGTGTGTGTGTGTGTGTGTGTGTGTGTGTGTGTGTTGTGTTGGGGTGTGTTGTTTATCGTATAGGACTAGGCCTCGTTTGTATTCATACCGTCATCACACAGTGTAAAATAAATAAAAAAAAAAAATTAATCCTTTTATCTTTAGTTAGTTTCAAGGCTGAGTGTGTGTGTGTGTGTGTGTGTTGTGTGGTGTGTGTGTGTGTGTGTGTGTATAGTATACGTCCCTTGGTGTATTCATACCTCCACACGTGTTATATCTTTAGTTAGTTTCAAGGCGAGTGTGTGTGTGTGTGTGTGTGTGTGTGTGTGTGTGTGTGTGTGTGTGTGTGTGTGTGTGTGTGTGTGTGTGTATGTATAGGCCTGTGTATTCATTCCTCCACACGTGTTATATCTTTAGTTAGTTTCAAGGCTGAGTGTGTGTGTGTGTGTGTGTGTGTGTGTGTGTGTGTGTGTGTGTGTGTGTATGTATAGGCCTGTGTATTCAATTCATCCACAGTTGTTATAATCTTAGCTTTGTTTCAAGTACCTGAGTGTGTGTGTGTGTGTGTGTTGTGGTGTGTGTTGTGTGTGTGTGATGTGTGTGTGTGGGTGTATGTGTTGCGGTGTTGTGTGTGTGTGTGTGTGTGTGTATGTATAGGCCTGTGTATTCATACCTCCACACGTGTTATATCTTTAGTTAGTTTCAAGGCTGAGTGTGTGTGTGTGTGTGTGTGTGTGTGTGTGTGTGTGTGTGTGTATGTATATATGTGTGTGTGTGTGTGTGTGTGTGTGTGGATTATAGGGCCTGTGGTGTATTCATTCCTCCACACGTGTTATATCTTTAGTTAGTTTCAAGGCTGAGTGTGTGTGTGTGTGTGTGTGTGTGTATAGGCCTGTGTATTCATTCCTCCACACGTGTTATATCTTTAGTTAGTTTCAAGGCTGAGTGTGTGTGTGTGTGTGTGTGTGTGTGTGTGTGTGTGTGTATGTATAGGCCTGTGTATTCATTCCTCCACACGTGTTATATCTTTAGTTAGTTTCAAGGCCGAGTAGATCGTCAATATGATAAACCCCGTCGTACTTGTCCTATATATAATCATCGCTCCAGTATTTATCGAAGAGCTAATCACTAGGCAACCTGCGACGATTATACTGGGTTCTGGGAGTCTGTCAGCCCTTACCCCAAAAAAGGATATTAAATTTTTTGTTTTAGTATATATATGTCGTGTTTTGATTGTGGAGAGAGAGAGAGAGAGACGGAGAGAGAGAGTGAGTGAGAGAGAGAGAGAGAGAGAGAGAGAGACAGACTGAGAGTGAGTGAGTGTGTGTGCTTTCTGTGTGTGTGTTGGTGTGTGTCGTGTGTGTGTTATGTGGTGTGTGTGTTTGATGTGTTATGTGGTGTGTGTGTTTGGTGTGCTGGGTGGGGGTTTTTTGGTGTGTGTGTGTGTTGTATGTATAGGCCTGTGTATT
>CM064568.1:52184060-52186560 GCA_032716605.1 Paralithodes platypus | reverse complement strand
TGGGGGTGGGGTGGGGGGGTGATGATGGTGGTGATGGTACTGGTGGTACAAAGGAGTACAAAGGAAATCAAGCAACAACATATCTAGTGAAACTTCTAGGTTGCTTGTCCTCCAAAACACTGAGGATCAAGTGTCCAAACAGTGGTTTAGAGTGGGTAAGGGAAAAAACCAAAATTGGAAAGGGAAATTACTGCCCTGGAAACTAATGTCCGTGGCAGGATTAGGATCAGTTAGTAGGGGAAAGAATGGGTTAGTAACTGAGGGGGGGGATTAAAAATAAAGTTATTCATTTACAAAAGCAGTCAGTCGCGGGGTTGAAGCGAGAGATATGTCTAGGGCGGGAGTTTAAATGACATCAACGGTGATGCCAGTTTATAACGTTTCGGGGAAGCCCATTCCACAAGTTGACAACTCGAATTTGAAGAAGAAGAAATTCTTAGATTCGTGTGCGTTAAAAGATTTACCAATAAGTGTTCAAACCATTTCCCCGCGTGTAATTAGATTGGTCGATAGTGACAGTGACTTACTACAGTTCATATTGTCGAGGCCTTTGATGATTGTGAAACACTTGAATTAAGTCAACTTCTTAATCTGCGCTGGCGTTAAAAGGAAATAGATTTAATTCTCTAAGACGCTCTTCGTAGGGTTTGTTTCTTTAGACTAGGTAGCATGTTGGTAACTCTACGTTGAACTCGTTCCAGTATGTCTATATCGTTTTGGTAGTAAGGGCACCAGGATTGACGCAGTATACCAGAGAGGCGGAATAAGGAATTGTAAAGGGTTAGGATAACTTTCTTTGGAGTATATGCTCAAATGACCTGCCTATAAAGCCAATTATTTTGTTTGCCTTCTTAACAACTTCTGAACATTGTTGACTCGGTTTTAGGTTACTCGATATTGTTACTCCCAGATCGGTTTCTCTGTTTACATTCTTAAGCTGAGTGGTGGTGATGGTGATGATAGTGGTGGTGATGATAGTGGTGGTGATGATGATGGTGATGGTGATGATAGTGTTGGTGGTGATTATAAAGTAGTAAATTATAAACAGATAATGGTGGATATTACAATAAAACGATTGATATCCAGAATTCGAAACTGGATATTAATCGTGATCGTGTACTCAACCTTTAACTGTGTTGGTGGTGTAATGGTTTAGATGCTATGTTTTGGGTGTGGTGTCTCGAGTTCGAATCCCGGGAGGATCATAATTATGCTTTCATTAGTTTATTCAAGTACATTGGGGTTTGTAATTGATGATTAATGTTAAGAACGGGGTGTTACATAATTATATATAAGTAAACTTAAATTATATAATTATACGAGTGTTAATTATTTTCTTGTACATCCTCTGCCGTCATAACTGCCGAAAGTGATTGGAATGAATATATATCGGTCGTTGTGGTTTGACTTATTTAGGCACATGAGGCTAGTGGGTGGTGAGGATGGTGATGGTGGTGGTGATGGTGATGATGGTAGTATTGTTGTTGTTAGTCCTGGTGATGGTGGTGGTGGTGGTGAATATAAGAAAGGTAGTGGTGATGGGTGGTGGTGATGTTGCTGTTGTTATTGTTGTGGTGGTGGTGGTGGTGTTGTGGTGGTGGTGGTGGTGGCGGTGTTAGTGGTGTGGTGGTGGTGGTGGAAGTAGTGGTGGTGGTGTTGTGTTGTGTTGTGTTGTGTGGTGGTGGTGGTGGTGTTGTGGTGGTGGTGGTAGTGGGTGGGGGTGAGATGGTGGAAGTATGGTTGATATTTGTGTCGTTGTGATGGTGATGAGTGATGACAGTGGTGATGCATGAGGTATAAACGAATAACAAACAGGTGCCGATAATAATGGGTAGCGGTGGTGGAGATACTGTATTGTTTTCTGGACCAGCGACAATGCCAAAGATAATGTGATATGGTTCCTGATTCTTGGTTTGTTTGTTTAGGTCTCGCATGATTAAGGGAGCTCACCTCGCCTTTTTTTCTTTTTTCTCTCCCTCTCTATTTGGCTTGTATCCATTCGGCCCCACTCAGCCTACTGTTTTTTAAGCGTTTTACCTCTATCAAGGTGTTCATATATTTCCTGGCGGAACGGGAGCGAGCCAGCATATATATATATTTTGTTTTTTGACAGCAAGCTAAATTTGAACATTTTTTCGATAGGAAAAATTCTCGGCGACAGCCGGAGTCTCCATACAATGCTGGCTCGGCCCTATCGCTCGCCAGGAAGATATCGACACCTGTAGATACGTCATAAAAAAAATGGATTCAAGCCAGGAAAAAGAGAAGAGAGAGAAAAGACAAAAGGACCGGACTCCCGCCGGTGACAATCACCGTGACTCGCCGGGACCCAATAACCCCTCCCTGAAATGCAACAACCCGATGGAATATAGCCGTTGATGATTCCCATCCCTGCCTATAGCGAGTTTGGCTTTTGGTGATTAGGGGGAGTCCGAAAGTCTTAGGATTTTGCCTCTCACAAAATTCTCTCTCTATTTCGTTGCTCTCTCGTTGTTGTTTT
>CM064568.1:52092431-52183960 GCA_032716605.1 Paralithodes platypus | reverse complement strand
GTTGTTGCTGTTCCCCAGGCGGTCTGGCCGAACAGACACCAACGTTTCTCGAGCAAGGCCAAGGTCCAAGGAACGAGCGCCCCACAACAAAACCCTCCCTACTTGTACCACTAATAAAATTCCTGGGGGGTGACCGAAGCGCACTCCAATGCGGGGAGATGAGGATGGGTGCGGAACACCCCTGGAAACCGAAGCGTCCACCCACTGGCGCTCTGTGCCCCTCAGCAATTAGTGAATGTAAAGGCTTTGACGCCGCCGAGAGGGAAAATGTGACAGGCTTTGGCCTCCTAATCACTCCTGCCAACCTCTAGTTTTGGCTTAGTCGGGAGACGTCAATCCACGGAAGAGACGCCGTCCACTTACAACATCTAGAAAGATATTAAGTAAAAGGAACAGTCAGTAGTAAGCCCTATGGGGAATGGGTGCTAGCGACAGAGATTTGCTCAGCTCTCACTCTGATAGACCAGCCCATCACCATTATTGTTATTACTGTTATTATTACCGGCAATATTGTTATTTTTTTCGCGGAGACTATGTTACTGTCGTTGTCTGTCTGTTTGTGTGTCTGTCAGCAAAATATCTCAAAAACTAATGGGCGGATTTAGATGAAGCTTTGCTTGAAGCTTCATTTGGTACCTGGATATAAATTATTAACTTCTGGCCAACATCCGACCACCTCCCACACACCACAAAATAAACGACTTGGAATATGGCTAGATATACTGTAGTTATACCTTGAGTTACACGATACTCACTGTTTTACATATTGGTTACCTGATGAATTCACACAAAAAATGGGAGGCGATTGAATGACCCCATTAGGGTGTTTAAGGCCTAAACCCTCCAAATGTTTCTTGATGTTATGTATACAACGAATATACTCAGGCACATACCCCATTGTTGGGGGTGGCCGACTCGAGACAGAGACTGAACAGATTCAACAGAAACCTGTAAAGTTCCACTTCTTAGGGTCCGGGACCACTTTCGCGTTCCCTCGCCCCTTTCTCTGTCTCGTCAAGTAGGAGAATTATACAATCTACTGCTCAGCAAAAATCAACTGCACAGTATCCTCTCTCTCTCTCTCTCTCTCTCTCTCTCTCGAGGAACACGCCGCCTCGTCCCTCAAAACCCTCTTTACCCAATTAAGCGGATTCCAAACAAAGGGGCTCCCATCCCCGGCGAATCAATATCCCTCAATATCGGATAAACGCATAAGACATTACGCCGATGAAGGGGATCACCATGCCAATATCCGGATTCCGCGTGGCCCCGCTTATTGGAAGGAGTGCCAAGAGGGATGGAGGGGATTGAACACTAGCGAGTTTCGGGCTAGGCGGAAGTTGGAGTTGTAGACGTCGATACTTGGTAGAAATACATATACACGGGGTTCGGTTTGTTTTTATCGATGGACAATAAGTAGGCTAAGTCAATCACACTCTATATTATTACTTTCATACATAAAATCAGGGAATGTGTCCAAATTTATGTCGACGACTGTGCAACAAACGGATAATTATAAGTTGTATATATATTTCACCCAAACTACGAAATCTACAGCAGGAAATTTGCAAGTGATGTTACGAATACAGGAAATCCTGTATCGGGGTGGTATTTTATCTGTTTATATGAGTGGAGAGAGATGTCTGAGGGGATTGAGTTAAGAGTATTAGATGAAATTATGTGTGTGTGTGTGTGTGTGTGTGTGTGTGTGTTGTGTTGTATATATGTGCGTGTGTTGTATGCACTGTATGTGTGTGTCTTGTGCTGTATACATGTGCGTGTGTGTGTGTGTGTGCGTGTGTGTGTTGTGCTGTATATATGTGTACGTGTTGTGTTGTATATATGTGCGTGTGTGTTGTATGCACTGTATGTGTGTGTCTTGTGCTGTATACATGTGCGTGTGCGTCTGCGTGTGTGTGCGTGTGTGTGTTGTGCTGTATATATGTGTGCGTGTTGTGTTGTGTATATGTGCGTGTTGTGCGTGTGTGTTGTATGCACTGTATGTGTGTGTCTTCTGCTGTATACATGTGCTTGTGTGTGTGTGTGTGTGTGTCCCTTGAGAGAGAGGGAGAGAGAGAGTGTGCGTGAGTAAGGAGCAAGAGAGTATTAAAATGCAGACATTTTCATTGTGCGTGTGCGTGTGTGTGTGTGTGTGTGTGTGTGTGTTTATAGCCCATTTGTGTGAGAGAGAGAGAGAGAGAGAGAGAGAGAGAGAAAATAAGGGATGCAGATGGCTTACTTACCATATATATACCTCCCTTACCGTAATAATATGATAATTTCTCTCTCTCTCTCTCTCTCTCACACACACACACACACACACATTATTCACTCAAATATTCTTCCTAGACAAAGTTATTCCGTCTGTGTATATTTCTGTGTTTACTCTTCCTTCCTCCCTTTCCCTTCCTTCCTCCCTTCCCCCTTCCTGACCTCCTTGCTACCCCCCTCCCCTCTTCCTTCCTTCCAGCATCCCTCCCTACCTTCCTTCCTTCCCGCATCCTTCCCTTCCTTCCTTCCTCCTTCCTGACCTCCTTACTACCCCCTCTTCCTTCCTTCCAGCATCCCTCCCTCCCTTCCTTCCCTCCTCTCCCTTCTTTCCAGCATCCCTCCCTACCTTCCTTCCTCCCCTCTTTTTTCCTTCCAGCATCCCTCCCTACTTTCCTTCCTCCCCCTCCTTCCTTCCTTCCTCCCTTCCTTCCTTCCTCCCCTCCCCTCCCCTCCTTTCCTTCCTTCCTTCCTTCCTTCCCTTTAAACAGACTCTATTATTGACTTGGATCCGTCCGTCAATATTCCCTCAATTTCCTTATTATCCTACCTGCTTCCCTTCTTTCTTTCTTTCCTACTTTCTTCCTTCCGTTTTTAAGTACTTCATTATCCCCCATATCTCTCTCGCTCTCACGCTCTCACTCTCTCTCTCCCTCTCTCCCTTAGGATGTCGAAGCCCTTATGAATTTTGTATTTGTGTTGCTATTATTATTATGCCTGGAACGTGAGGCTGGAAACCCCTGCCTCTAACAAATACTTGTCCACAAAAGACAAATAGACGAGATCGGAAAAATCCCCAGACAGCGTTTCGTGATTATGTGGGGTAATCTTGGTCAAGCGGGAGACACGTGTGTAAAAGAGTTAACAACAGCCAATCTTCTAAGAAAAAAAAAAAAAAAAAAAAAAAAAAAAAAAAAAAAAAACATAAATCAATCAATGTAATTCAATCAAATCAATAGTCTTGTGATGACCTTGCTGTTGTCGGTTCACAGCCATCAAACCTCGAACACTTTCTCGTGGATAGATTCTTACCACTCACCCTCACCCCTCATACAGTTTCTCGTGGATAGATTCTTGCCACTCACCCACTAACCACACCCCTTACCCTCACCACTCACACCACTCACCACTGAACAACACACCTCGAACAGTTTCTCGTGGATAGATTCTTACCACTCACCCTCACCCCTCATACAGTTTCTCGTGGATACATTCTTCCCACTCACCCACTAACCACACCCCTTACCCTCACCACTCACCCTCACTCAAACCACTAACCACTCAACAACACACCTCGAACAGTTTCTCGTGGATAGATTCTTACCACTCACCCTCACCCCTCATACAGTTTTTCGTGGATAGATTCTTGCCACTCACCCACTAACCACACCCCTTACCCTCACCACTCACCCTCACTCACCACTCAACAACACACCTCGAACAGTTTCGCGTGGATAGATTCTTACCACTCACCCTCACCCCTCATACAGTTTCTCGTGGATAGATTCTTGCCACTCACCCACTAACCACACCCCTTACCCTCACCACTCACCCTCACTCACACCACTCACCACTCAACAACACACCTCGAACAGTTTCTCGTGGATAGATTCTTACCCTTCAATGAACATAGATTTGCAGATTAATTATAGCTTGATTTAATTTGTGACCCTATATATAAAAATATATACTTTTTTCCTTACATCCAATATTCCACCCATCTATCCATCTATCCTTCCTTTCTTAATCCTTCCTGCCTTCTTTTCATTTACCCATCCATCCAACCATCCATGATTAAATCCTCTCCTTTCCTTCCTTCCTTCCTTCCTCTTTCTCCTTCGTCCGTCTCTCTTTTTCTTCCTCTCTCTTTGTTCTGCCTTCCTTTCTCCCCTCTCCCTCCCTTCCTTTTGTCTATCCTTCCTTTCTTTATTTCTTCATTCCTTTCTTCTTTCCTCACTCCACTCAACTAATGTCTTCGCTGCCTTCTTTTCTTCTCTCTTCCCTTCCCTCCTACCTCCTTCCTTCCTTCCTTCCTTCCTTCCTCCTTCCTTCCTTCCATCCTTCCATCCATCCATCCTTCCTTCCTCCCTTCCGTTCTTCCTCCCTCCTTTCCTTTCTTCCGTCCTCCTTCCTTCCTTCCGTCCCTCCTCCCTCCTTCCTTCCTTCCTTCCTTCCTTCCTTCCTTCCTTCCCTCCTTCCGTCCTCCTCCCTCCTCTCTTCCTTCCGTCCTTAATCCCTCCTTCCTTCCTTCCTTAATCCCGTCCTCCCTCCGTCCTTCCTTCCGTTCATCCTCCCTCCTTTCCTTTCTTCTTTCTTTCTTCGAGTGTCAACAAGCCTTAAAGGGGAGAGCAGGACGTATTTTCTCACCACTCACCCTCACCACTCACCCTAACCCACACCACTCACCCTCACCCTAACCCACACCACTCACCCTCACCCACACCACTCGCCCTCACCCACACCACTCACCACTCACCCTCACCCACAACACTCACCCACACCACTCATCCTCATCCACACCACTCACCCTCACCCTAACCCACACCACTCACCCTCACCCACACCACTCGCCCTCACCCACACCACTCATCCTCACCCACAACACTCACCCACACCACTCATCCTCATCCACACCACTCACCCACACAACTCATCCTCACCACTCACCCTCACCTTCACCACTCACCTTCACCCACACCACTCACCTTAACCACTCACCCTCACCCACACCACTCACCTTCACCAATCACCCTCACCCACACCACTCATCCTCTTACCCTGTTCGATAATGCAAGGATGGGCTTATACATCAAAACATATGAGAGAGAGAGAGAGAGAGAGAGAGAGAGAGAGAGAGAGAGAGAGAGAGAGAGAGAGCGAGAGCGAGCGAGCGAGAGAGAAAGAGAGAGAGAGAGAGAGAGAGAGATATAGGGGAGAGAGAGAGAGAGAGAGAGAGAGAGAGAGAGAGAGAGAGAGAGAGAGAGAGGGCTCTTGACTTATATGACTATGTAAGGGCTTAATTATGTTGTGTCAGGTATACTGAATTTTCTCTCTCTTTCTCTCTCTCTCTACGATTCTCTGCATTCTCTTCTACGTCCGGTGAACTTCAAATATAAGTCAATTATCGTTGTAGTAGTTACATTATCTTTAGAGACGCATTTTCTCCACGGACTCGCACATATCCTTCGTAAGCTAAATAAAATGTTCTAATCCCACCCAAAATAAAATCGAAATGACGCCATCTTCAGGTCGTCTTTAAACGGGTTCTGTTCGTCTCTCTTTAAAGGGGGCCCACCTCGCTTTTTTTATCTTTCTCTCCCTTTCTCTTTGGCTTGTATCCAACCGGCCCCATTCAGCCAACTGTTTTAAGACGTTTATCCCCATCCAGGTGACGATTTCTTCCTGGCGAGCGATAGCGAGCCAGCATTGTATGGAGATATCCGGCTTCGCCGGAGAAATTTTTCTATCGGAAAATGTAAAATTTAGCTTGCTGTCAAAACAAAAATATACAGTATATATGCTGGCTCGTTACCGCTCGCCAGGAAAATATTTACTCCAGGATGGGGGTAAACGTCTTAAAACAGTAGGCTGAATGGGGCCGAATGGATACAAACCAAAGAGAGAGGGAGAGAAAGATAAAAGCAACAAAAAGCGAGGTGGGCTCCCTTAAACGTGTTCTGTTGGTCTCTCTTTAAGGTAGCCTACTAAGATATTCTGGGCTGCCGGATCTGAGGGTTCCCACATGCTGGTGTAGGTATGTGTGTTCAGCACGGGGGGAGGGGGGAGACTGGAACAATTTTACACTTGTACACAAGAATAACGTACCGGGTATCAGAAAAGTAGGGGAGAAAGAGGAAAAATAAACATATACAAACTAATAATAAACATATACACACTAATAATAAACTAATAATAAACATACAAACTAATAATAAACTAATAATAAACATATACAAACTAATAATAAACTAATAATAAACATATACAAACTAATAATAAACATATACAAACTAATAATAAACATATACAAACTAATAATAAACATATACAAACTAATAATAAACATATACAAACTAATAATAAACATACAAACTAATAATAAACATATACAAACTAATAATAAACATACAAACTAATAATAAACATATACAAACTAATAATAAACATATACAAACTAATAATAAACATATACAAACTAATAATAAACTTCTTTTTATGATAAAATAGATGCATGCTCGGTGCGCAGTTACTACACAAGTTGGGTAGATTCCCAAATTTCCCCATAATAGACAGGTAATTAATGGGCTCCGTCATGTATGGAGAGATATGCCACCACAGGTCGTGGAAAGTGGCGTCTAAAGTACTCCATATTCTCCTGGAAGTAGAAGCGATGGTTGGAGCCTTGGCACTGACTCTGGCGATGATGGTGGCCCTGGTATTTTCTCATAGCTGGCACGTGCGTAGATGTTGTGTAGCTCAGCGATCCCTCTATAGTCTGTTCATAAAAAGTAGGTCAAACATCGTGACCTGTATCCCCTGTAACTCAAAAGGGGCTAGAGAGAATGAGCTATCAATTTCTGCAATATTGTGTCCCATAAGTCATCGTGGAAAGGCAAAGATGTCACGCAGGTGCTTAGCGGTGCTGGTCATAAAACTTGGAGTGTCTACCAGAGATGTCTAGCAATACTGGCCCGATGTCTAACAGTGCTGGTCTACAGTTTGGTTTATCGACAAGATGTCTAGCACCAAGGGGGCCCAACTTGACCAGTATTCTGTTCAGGGTTCTTAAAGGAGTTCACTGGCAGGTTGAATGTTGCAGGACAGAAAGGCACGTATGAACCTTGGTATCTTGGTAGCAAACGGTTGATCGGCCGTTCTTCTTGCAGGCTTCATTGGAGTGTTCATGGGACTCTCGGGGGTTTGATATAACTTTCTTCTATATCAAGAGTTTGTGTGGAAACAAAAATAATGTTCTCTGGCGATGCATGGTATATTATAATTGAAAGCATATACAAAATTAATATATATACAGTATATTTATAGTAATCAGTAGCTCTCTCGTATACAGTAAGTCTCTCTCTCTCTATTATATATATATATATATACTGTATATACTGTATATATAATATATATGAAAGCGCTTGGGTTACTCGTGTTTTTCTTTCCTAGTGGATATCTGCATATAGATAGGTAGAGATATATATAGATAGATAAATTAATAGCAGCATTAATAACGCTGAACACAACAACCAATATAAAAATACTAATTACAAGAAGAGTGATAACGAACATGAGTCATTACACCTTAGTTAGTTTCCAGAGATAATTACCACACATGAGTACACACACTCACGCACGAATACACACACACACACACACTCACGCACACACACACTCCAGATGAGAGAGAGAGAGAGAAAGAGAGAAATAGAACGAGAGAAAGAGAGAGAGAGAAAGAGAGAAATATAACGAGAGAAAGAGACGAGAGAGAGTCGATGCTAGCCAATGAATGCAAATGCGAGCCTCTCTCTGTATACATGGTAATTAATGGCATGGTTATTATGTATATTTGAATATACAAGGACATGCATGACTGTGTGTGTGTGTGTGTGTTATGGTGTTCGACTTTGGTCATTTAATAAAAATTGTGTTTTTGTGTGTGTGTGTATGTATGAATGTGTGTGTGTATGTGTGTGTGTTCGTGTGTATGTTACGGGAAGGATCAGACATTTTTGAGCAAGGAATAAATGACTTAAGATATGTCTGTGTGTGTGTGTGTGTGTGTGTGTGTGTGTGTGTGTGTGTGTGTGTGTGTGTGTGTGTGTGTATGTATGCATGTATGTATGTATGTAAGTATTCATGCATACACCGCAAAGCATCACAAAATATCACCCATTCTCGCTAAGAACTCCTCTCAACTGTTCTGCAACTTTGTACACATTCATTTAACATTTAACGTGGATGACCATTTCACAGCAGGGACCCTATAGTAACAGAGATCGGCCAACCTTCGCCATATTGGTACCATATAGTAACAAGCGATCGGCCACACTCCGCCATATTGGTACCCTATAGTAACAGAGACCGGCCAACCTCCGCCATATTGGTACCATATAGTAACAAGCGATCAGCCACACTCCGCCATATTGGTACCCTATAGTAACAGAGACCGGCCAACCTCCGCCATATTGGTACCCTATTGCAACAGAGATCGGCCCACCTCCGCCATATTGGTGCCACTGGTGTCATTAGTCTCTCTTTACACTCACATATTATCCATACGTATAGGGAAAAAATAAATTAATAAATCAAATAAAAACAATAAAAACAATACTATTCGAAGATATATTGTTTGTTCTTTGGATTTACATGTTAAATAATCAAATAGTACCCTGTTCTTTGATAATGTCGACTCCAAAATATGACAGAGCCCTCTATCTGTGCCTGTGCCGTTTCTCTTTTTTCCTTTCTGGCCGTTCCATAGCTGCAGTTGGGGACGGCCATCTCTCACATCCTCAACCTATCAACTCCGGCGTTCCTCAGGGTTCTGTCCTGTCTCCAGTTATCTTTCTAATATTCATTAATGATCTTCTCCATCCTCAACCTATCAAGTCCGGTGTACTGCAGGGTTCTGTCCTGTCTCCAGTTCTATTTCTAATATTCATTAATGATCTTTTCAACTGTACCTCTAGTCCTATCCACTTATATCCTGATGACTCTACCTTACACTATTCAACTAGTTTTCGACAACGACCCACCGCGCAATTACTCCCAAACTCGTGTGATGAGGCCATAGCACGCCTATCTTACTGATCTATCAACTATTTCTGACTGGGGCAGAAAGAATATTGTTACTTTCAACGTTTCCAAAACCCAAGTTCTCCATCTATCTACCCGTCACAATCTTCTACCCGTCACAATCTTCTACATGACTATCGCTTACTCTTCAACAATACACAAATCAACCCTTCATCTTCTCTTAATATTCTTGGTGTTTCTTCGCCCATCGGTAATTTGTTTAGGGTTTATTCCCCTAGATGGGTTGCCCGCCAAGGCTATTGAGTCCCATACCACACTTTCTAGGACAACTTCCCAGATGTTGGGTGTGCTCAACTGTCTCTGTGGGTTCTTCACCCCTGATCAGCTTCTTCCTCTGTACAGGGGCACAGTGCGCCCATGTATCGAGTTACGGCCTCCAAACTGGCGACCACAGTCAAAGATGGCCGCTCTCTCTCACTTCAAGGTTCCAAAATGGCGTCCATAGTCAAAGTTGGCCATTCTCTCTGACTCCAGGGTCTCCATTTCACGCGTATATTGCCAGGGAGGGGCGGCGATTGTCTAGTTCAATTTCCATTTTGGGAGAGAATGGGATGTCGGTCAGGTTTTGTTCTCTATCGTTCTCGCTCCTGCTCTATCTCTTGTACGGCTATTGTTCTTGTTCTTGCTTTTGTTCTCTGGCTCTCTTTCTCTTTCTTGTATCTCTCGTTCTCTCTCCGTGGTCTCTGTCTCTTGTTCTTGCCTTTGTTCTATGGCTCTCTTTATCTTTCTTATACATATCTCTAGTTCTCTATCCATGGTCTCTGTCTCTTATTTTATTGTTCTTGTTCTCTGTTTATTTTTATCTTTCTTAAATCTCTCGTTCTCTCTCCATGGTCTGTCACTTGTTCAAGTTTTTGTTTTCTGGTTTTCGTTCTTTTTCTTCTTGTTATATATCTCGTTCTCTCTCCATGGTCTCTGTCTCTTGTTGTAGCTATTGTTCTCTGGCTCTCTTTCTCTTTCTTATATCTCGTTCTCTCTCCGTGGTCTCTGTCTCTTGTTGTAGCTATTGTTCTCTGGCTCTCTTTCTCTTTCTTATATCTCGTTCTCTCTCCGTGGTCTCTGTCTCTTGTTGTAGCTATTGTTCTCTGGCTCTCTTTCTCTTTCTTATATCTCTCGTTCTCTCTCCGTGGTCTCGGTCTCTTGTTCTATTGTTCTTGTTGTCGGTCTCTCGTTCTCGCTCCATGGTCTCTGCTCTTGTTCTGTCTATTGTTCTATTGTTGTTGTCATTTCTCTTGTTCTCTTGTTCTCTCTTTCTCTTTCTTCTTCTCGTATCTCTCGTTCTCGCTCCATGGTCTCGTCCCTTGCTCTTGTTCTCTGTCTTTGTTTCTGTATCTTTCCTCCCTTTTTTTTCTCTCTCTCTCCATAGGGGTGCAAAATGGTCGCCTTCACTACATTTAGTTTTGATCAGATAATAGGTTTTTCCATATATTCTACAAACACACATACAACTCAAGTAAAAATGTACCTCTCCAAAATTGACTAGTAGAAACAAGATAAACGACAACAAATAAAACCGCAACCGAGTAAAATAGATCACCACCACCAATGATATCAATAGATCACCACCACCAATGATATCAATAGATCACCACCACCAATGATATCAATTCAACATCAGCCATACCACCACCACCACCAATAATACCATTTACCACAACCACCAACAACATCATCACCACCACCACCAACAACATCACCACCACCACCAATGATATCAATTCAACATCAGCCATACCACCACCACCATCAACAACAACATGACCACCACTAAAAGTAATATCACCACCAACAACAACATCACCACCACCACCAATTATACCATCACCACAACCACCAACAACATCATCACCACCACCACCAACAACATCACCACCACCATCACCACCAACAACAACATCACCACCAGCACTACCACTACCCAAAATACCATCACCACTACCACCACCAACAACAACCCTCCACTCACTTGACAACACAAACAACCTTCTCCTATTTCCGCATTTCGTTTTTTCCCACCTTTTCCCCCTCCTCTTTTTCGTAATTTCCCTTCTGCCTCCACCTTTTCACCGTCCCCACCCGCTGAAAAGGCCGCCAATCAAATCCCGCCAAATGAAAGCCCCCGCGCGCGCTATTTGCCCAGGAGCCGCATGTAAACAAGTTGATTCGACAGTTATGGCGGGAAATCTGTGAGTGTGTGAGGGGAATTTTTCGAATTTCGGTTTTTGTCCACGTTGCCATTGTGGTTTATATTAGCTTCGGGACCTGCAGAGGGCTGTTCTTGGTCGGCATGACGGGCAGAACTGTGGAAGAAAGATTACAATGGGATGCGGAGAATTCAACTTAACAGCCATTCCTGATCTCATAGGTAATCTAGTATCTTGCCTAATCTTTCAATATTTTAACCTGACGGACAATGGACAACGAAGTCTGGAGGGTTTATGGGGGGATGGGCCGGTTTTCTGGACCACTTTCTCCCTCATGTTTAGCCCCGTTAGTTTTCAGATGCTAAGATGTTTGCCCCATTAGTTAGTCGATTTTAAGACATTTCGACCCATTTCTTCGTCAATATTTAGACCATTCGTGCTATTTAGGTGTCGATTTTTTTCCTGGCGAACGATAGGAATGTTGGAAGAACCGGCCTTCGGCCGGGAAATTTGTCTGCCGAATTAATCTAGAAGGGGGATCTAATGGATTTTTTGTTTTAATTTGATGGAGGTCTAGAGAGGAAACTAGAAAAATAACGAATATATGCAAAAATCGCTCAAAAAGTGAAGCATCCACCCTTAAGGGGAGGTTTTTAGTGTGTTTCCTAAACTTCCATCAAGCTTGAAATTACACCCCCTTGAGTCCCTTTCAAGATAATTTTGTACATTTTTCGGTAGAAAATGTCCCGGCCGAAGGCCGGTTCCTCTTAAATTACAGGCTCGCTATCGCTCGCCAGGATAAAATCGACACCTGAATGGCACGAAAGGTCTTAATATGGGGTGAAAGTTCTTAAAATCGCTAAACTAATGGGGCGAACGTTTTATATTATCAAAAGCAATGGGGCTAAACATGAGGGTGAAAGGGGTCAAGAAAAAAATCCCTCAAGTGGAGATCTCCCCTTAAGATAAATGGCGCAGGCAGTCACTCATCACATATACAGTTCCCTTCATATGGCGCACAATACTACGCTGTCTGACCTACATTCACACAGCCATACCGAATTCTTGCTGACTGTATAATGGAGTTTTTTTTTGGGATATCTATACATCACTATAGTCCATTCACTATAGGTAGGCCAAAATCTTAACCACTAAACTCTACAACTCAAAGACTCGAGCTACTCGAGTCGGGAAGGGTTGGGTGTGAAGGGGGATAAGCAGGGTTGGGCCAATCAGCGCTCTGCAGACCCCCGTAATCCTGCGTTAATCTCTAACCGTTTTGGTAAGATGATCCTCAGGGTATTAGAGTGTTGAGCCTATAATTGGGCTTTGTAATTGGGGTTGTGTGGGACAGGGATCTGCCTTGCTTAGGCCAATCGGCTTTCTGCAGACTCCCATTTTCTTATGTTCTTATGTTCTTACTATTTTTACCCTTGGGGACGAATCAGCCACGGATTAGGAGTACATACAGTATATACAGCCCATTTTCTCTTGCCCATTTTTTAGTTACAGAGGTTAGGGGGTGGGGGTCACGATTTCTGGCCTACCTATCATGAACAGACTATAGTATACTGGCAAGAACAAGGTGTTATGGCATGTCGGTGAGTATGATGAAGTACAGCACGAACCGACTCCCAATAATATCTTCCCTGGGTATACCGGGAATCGAACACGAGTCAGTAAGATTAAAAGTCAATTGATCTAACCACTCAGCCACGACCTCTCTCATGTCTGACTCTCGGAAGCTTACCTACTGTAGTCTATTCGCTGTAAGTAGGCGATAAATCATGACCTCTAACCTCTGTAACTCAAAAACGACTGGAGTAATCGCGTTAATATTTCTACCATTTGAGAAGAGTCAGTCAAGGAATAGACATGGAAATTTACAGCCAATTTGTTCTAGCCCTTTTGAGTTACAGAGGATAGAGGTCATGATTTCTCGCCTACTTACAGTGAATAGACTATAGGGTCCATCGAGGTCAGCCCAAAACCCTTACAATATGTTCTATCCGATCTTATAATTGACCACTTGCGAGTTTCAGGCTATAAGGAAGTTGGAGCCGAGAACATCGATATTGAATAGAAATGCAATAATAATGTACGTTTTTGATGGATAAATGGTATGTTGAATTGGGTTTTATGTATTTATATATAGAACTACGACCGTATTTTAGCTGTAAATTCTGTTAAATATCGTTGTCTACAGCTCCAACTTCCTTATAGAACAAAACTCACAAGTCGGCAAAGAACTACTATTTACCTAAGGCGGTGGTGTCACACGAGCACTTTTTCGGCAAGTGTTAGAGCAATTTCCGTCAAACAACTTCAAATTACAAGTGTTATCATAATTCAGCTAAATCCATTTGGAGTATAATAAACAACAAACCCAATATCTCTAACAAACACACACAGACAGACACATATACACACTCTCTCTCACTCAAACACACACACACACACTCCCTCTCTCAATTACAAAAACTTCTTCCCCAACATCTTATTGTCTCTCATCCAGCTAATCCGGAACTGTATCTTACTTAAGCCTCTCTCTCTCTCTCTCTCTCTCTTTCTCTCTTTTTTGTTTTTCTTCAGCATTTCTTCCACTTCTCTGTATTTGGTGTGTTGAGACCTCTGCTATAAATATATTCTAACTACCTCGCTGGGATCATAAATATGCACCGGTACAGTATAGAGTATACCCTAGTATGATTAGTGAATCTATGTATTTTATCTCTTATCTCTCAAAAACAATTAGCTATCGTTCACAAATTCATGTTTCTAATATTATTGCCTTTAATTCTTAGTTCTATCCTCGCCTCTCTCTCTCTCTCTCTCTCTCTCTCTCTCTCT
The DNA here is from genome assembly GCA_032716605.1 of Paralithodes platypus. Taxonomy (NCBI): domain Eukaryota; kingdom Metazoa; phylum Arthropoda; class Malacostraca; order Decapoda; family Lithodidae; genus Paralithodes; species Paralithodes platypus. The sequence continues at coordinate 52,169,879 of CM064568.1, read as the reverse complement.
CTCTCTCTCTCTCACCACTAATCATCCACTATCACCCCCTGCAGATCTCGGCGGAGGGGTGAGAGCCTGCTGAGCGGCTGTGTAGTCATCCTACTGCTGATATCCTCATCCCTGCTAGCATATATCATCGTCGGTAAGTACACACATGGTCCCTTAACCCCTTCTGTACCGGTCATGTCCTTTCAATTAACCCCTTCTGTACCGGTGATGTCCTTTCAATTAACCCCTTCTGTACCGGTCATGTCCTTTCAATTAACCTCTTCTGTACCGGTGATGTCCTTTCAATTAACCCCTTCTGTACCGGTCATGTCCTTTCAATTAACCCCTTCTGTACCGGTCATGTCCTTTCAATTAACCCCTTCTGTACCGGTGATGTCCTTTCAATTAACCCCTTCGGTACTGGTAATGTCCTTTCAATTAACCCCTTCTGTACCGGTGATGTCCTTTCAATTAACCCCTTCTGTACCGGTGATGTCCTTTCAATTAACCCCTTCTGTACCGGTGATGTCCTTTCAATTAACCCCTTCTGTACCGGTGATGTCCTTTCAATTAACCCCTTCTGTACCGGTGATATCCTTTCAATTAACCCCTTCTGTACCGGTCATGTCCTTTCAATTAACCCCTTCTGTACCGGTCATGTCCTTTCAATTAACCCCTTCGGTACTGGTAATGTCCTTTCAATTAACCCCTTCGGTACTGGTAATGTCCTTTTAATTAACCTCTTCTGTACCGGTCATGTCCTTTCAATTAACCCCTTCGGTACTGGTAATGTCCTTTCAATTAACCCCTTCTGTACCGGTGATGTCCTTTCAATTAACCCCTTACCGGAAATGTCCTTTCAATTAACCCCTTCTGTACCGGTGATGTCCTTTCAATCAACCCCTTCTGTACCAGTGATGTCCTTTCAATTAACCCCTTCTGTACCGGTCAAGTCCTTTCAATTAACTCCTTCTGTACCGGTGATGTCCTTTCAATTAACCCCTTCTGTACCGGTCATGTCCTTTCAATTAACCCCTTCTGTACCGGTCATGTCCTTTCAATTAACCCCTTCTGTACCGGTCATGTCCTTTCAATTAACCCCTTCTGTACCGGTCATGTCCTTTCAATTAACCCCTTCGGTACTGGTAATGTCCTTTCAATTAACCCCTTCTGTACCGGTCATGTCCTTTCAATTAACCCCTTCGGTACTGGTAATGTCCTTTCAATTAACCCCTTCTGTACCGGTGATGTCCTTTCAATTAACTCCTTCTGTACCGGTAATGTCCTTTCAATTAACCCCTTCTGTACCGGTAATGTCCTTTCAATTAACCCCTTCTGTACCGTTGATGTCCTTTCAATTAACCCCTTCTGTACCGGAAATGTCCTTTCAATTAACCCCTTCTGTACCGGTGATATCCTTTCAATTAACCCCTTCTGTACCGGTGATGTCCTTTCAATTAACCCCTTCTGTACCGGAAATGTCCTTTCAATTAACCCCTTCTGTACCAGTGATGTCCTTTCAATTAACCCCTTCTGTACCGGTAATGTCCTTTCAATTAACCCCTTCTGTACCGGTAATGTCCTTTCAATTAACCCCTTCTGTACCGGTAATGTCCTTTCAATTAACCCCTTCTGTACCGGCAACGTCTATTTAATTTTATTCTAGCTATATTTAGACGATTTAGTTAGTTTACTTATATTTGTTTTCACCAACCAACTTTACTTCTAACTCAATTAATGAAATCAACACCACATATCTGTGGTGGTCGGAAGAGTTGGGGAGGCTGAAGGCTCCCTGAGCCCAGATATCAAAATGTCTAATTATTGTGTTCTTGTTCTATAATGCTCCTTTCAACATAGGAGAATAGCATAGGAGGGAACAAAAAAACATATCTCATCCATAACCCCCGGGGCCGGGGGTTCGACCTCGACCCCCGAAAAACTTAAAAAATTTCTTTCAGCCATCCAAATTTTTTGTTTGTGTCTGTAGTCTAAAGGGCTGCTGTAAGCAATAGAAATGATCATATGAGGGCATAAACGCCCATATGACATCCCTAGGGCCCCCTTGGGGGGGCCCCAAAATCATGGATTTTGGCAGAAACTTGTCTCATAATTTCTGAAATGTCTGCCTCTGACGAAAAATTTGTTTAGTTTGCCATTACTCACGATCTTCTATGTGCGCGCTATGAGAGAAAACGGAAGCTTAGGAGGACAAACTGTTTTTTCTGCCCCAAAATTTATTTTCAGTGTTGTAAATCTTCGATTTTAGTTTGCCAGAGATGATATTTTAGAGATAATGGCATTATCTCACATATTTGTCAAGATTCGACATTGTTTAGGTTGAAATGTTGGCTAAAAAAACATATATATATATATTATATAGTTTTTTCAGCCCCTTCTACTATGCAATATGGTAACTTTGGTTCATTTTCTGGCAGGGGATGCAGGTAGAGTACGCCATGCAAAGGTTGCGGGAAATTTGAAAATTTTTGAGCGAGATGATTTTACAAATATTTCAATGAAATTCTGCGCTCGCGCGCGCGCGCACATAGAGAGCTGATTTTTGTCAGCGAGTCTTAGTATTTCCATTTGTAATAAGATGGTATAAGTGAAGAAAAACACTATCTCTTACACAGGCTGACTTGGGGGTCAAGCCTTCAGCCTCCTCTGTGAGATAGTTCGAAACCGGCTTATTGCTAGAGTCCCTTTTTAAACTGAATTAAATCGTCTAATAGTAGCCAGAATAAAGTTAATAGGACGGCACCTATATATGAGGAAGAAGGGGGACCAGAAAAACGACCAATCTCCTCATAAAAAGGGAATTCATTTAGTGTAACAGTACAATAACACAACATTTGAGAGAGAAAGATTGAATTGATATCATAATTCATTTTTTTCACCAACCAACTTTACTTCTAAACTCAATTAATGAAATCAACAAATACATGTGGCACTCCAAGGACTCGAACCTAGGATATTCACACCGAAATTCCGCTCATTTATGCATTACGCTCTGACAAAAACACCCCTTTGCGTTTCTATCATTTAATCAATTTCAGATTAATAAACACAATAATAGGAATACGATGAATATTTGGTTATGTGAGTTGAGTGTATATTTATAAACATACATAATATAGACATAGACAAAACAGAGAGATGGATTGGAAAACTGTCGATAAATTAAGTAACACCTCGTTCTTAACATTAATCATCAGTTACAAACCCCAATGCACTTGAATAAACGAATGAAAGCATATGGTCCTCCCGGGATTCGAACTCGGGACAAGAGGATTTGTTTGTGCCTTCTTTCCACTATCTCGTTTCTCCCCTTTCTTCTTTCTCCCTCCCTCTCACCTCCCCCCCCCCCCTCACCCTCACCCCCCCCCCCCCTCTCTCTCTCTCTCTCTCTCTGCCACCTTCATCTCGAGAACTTAATTGAAAAGGAGATGAAAGTCTAGGAGAGTAATATTGCCCCCACTTGTTTTGCTCTCGCTCTCTCTCTCTCTCTTTATCTCCCCCTTCCTTCCTCATTCTCTCTCTTTCATCTCGCTCTCTCACACACACTCTCTCCCCCTCTCTTTCCATCTAACTCTCCTTCCTTTTCTCTCTCTATCCCCCTCCCCCCTCTCTCTCTCTCTCTCTCTCTCTCTCTCTCCTCCTCCTCCCTTTAATTACAGCCAAGGAGGAAGAGATTGGTTCCTCCTCCTACGTCCCTCCTCCCACCCAACCCCGAGGATCCTTACAATCTAATTAAACTGGATTCACCATAGGGGCACCGCGCTCGGCAACAATCAACAGTTACGAGGACAACCGGAGACATTTTGGGCGGACATTTCTTACGTAAACACATAAAATATACCAAATTAATAAATATATTAAACAATTAGACAAATATCGGTCTAAATCACTAATTTAATTTATCTAGCAAACACAAAATATATACAAAAACAATAAATACAAATATATAAATACATAAGCTGGCCTTTTTTGAGTTACAGAGGTTAGAGGTTACGATTTCTGTCCAGCCTAGAATGAACGGACTATACCAGGAGTCTGCATAAGGCCGATCAACACACACATGGCAGATCCCTTCACATCCCACCCTACCCCTCAACCATGTCCGTATAGAATTTCATCTTGAAGCTCTCTATCGTTTTGTTATCCCACTACAGCACTCGGTAGCTTTATCCACACATCTACACCTGTCCATATTTCTTTTCTGAAGAAACATTTATTAAACCCCAAAAAGAACACCTGAACACATGGTAAGGGAAACGCCCTTTATTATTATGACAACGTTTTGAAATTTTAAGACGTTTGCCCCCTTCGTTGGCGATTTTAAGACCTTTCGTGCCTTTTAGGTGTCTATTTTTTTCCTGGCGAGTGATAGAGAGCCTGCAATTTAGGAAGAATTTTCTACCGTAAAAAACACACATATATATCTCGCAAGGGGATCTTGGGAGTAGTTTTTTTTTAAGCTTGATAGAGGTCTAGAGAGGAAATTAACAAACAATAATAATAATAAATAAATAAACAAAGAAATAGTATCCTCCCCTTAAGAAACCCCGAGAGAGAGAGAGAGAGAGAGAGAGAGAGAGAGAGAGAGAGAGACATTATTGGAGGAGGGGCGTATATTAGGACAACATACGGCTTCTTGGGGTGAAGGCGAGTTTTTTTCTTTTCTGGACCCCCTTCTCCCTCATGTTTAGCCCCATTAGTTTTGATACCTTAAGACGTTCGCCCCATTAGTTTGGAGATTTTAAGACGATTCCATTTATTTTCACTCTCAGCACCCCCCCCCCCCCCCCCCCCCACACACACACACACTCCCTTTGTTTCCTTCGTTTTCTCTCTGTCCACTTCTCTCTCTTCTTCCCTACAACCAGAAAACATCATGGAACAAGCCACAGAAAGTTAAAAAACAAAATAAATAAATAATATATGCTAAAATATAATCTAATAAATACAATAAGATAAAATAAACCATAGAATGAACAAATAAACAAATAAATAAATAATCTATCTATCTATCTATTGCCTGACGCCGTGATCCCCGAAGGGGTGGCCACAAAAAAACCGCCCCATGCACCTCTGTACCCAGTCAGTCGACGCCCCTCCCCCCAACCAGCACCGCCTTCGTTCATGTACTTCCTCACTCCATCCTTCCACCTCTCATTCGGTCTACCTCTCCCTCTTTGTCCCTCCACCTCGCTCTCGTACACCCTCTTAGTTATTCTCTCGCTTTCCATACGTTCCATCTCAAGTTGTTCCTTTTCACACTTTCCAGCACATCTACCTCCACACCACACCTCCTTCTTACTTCCTCATTAGTCTGTCTATCCCTCCATGTAACTCCGCACGCACTCCTTAAGTAATTCATTTCCACTGCTCTCACTCTTGGTCTGAGTCTCTCAACCAACGTCCATGCTTCGCTTCCGTAAGTCAGTGTCGGGATTACCACACTGTCATGCAAGGACTTCTTCACTTCCATACTGACCACCCTATTTCTTGTTACTGCTTTTAGCGTTCCTACAACCCTCTTCCCCTGTTGTACCCTCTCCCGCACTTCTTCATCCATAGTCCCATCTTTACTCAACACACTGCCCAGATACTTAAAAGAGTTGACGATCTCCATAGCCTGACCGTTCAGCTTCACCTCACACTCTGTGACTTCACCCCTTTCGAAGACCATAACCTTGCTCTTCCCCGCATTTACCTTCAAATTCCGTTTTTTCGCACACTGTTCCAAACTCATTTACCAGACCCTGCAACTCCCATTCATTATCACTCATCAGAACTGTATCATCCGCAAAGAGCAGTATAGGTAGCTTCCACTCAATTCCCTCCCTTTTCAGCGATATACCAACATCCACTGCTCTTGATAGTATTTCTTTCATGACTCCATCCTATATACAGTAAACAACCACAGGACATCACACCCCGTTTCAAACCAACATTCAGGTCAAAGAACTCGCTCTGCTCACTCTCCACACGTACTGCCGCCTTTGCACCCTCATACATGCTCTTCACTGCTTTCAGCAACTTGCCCTCTACTCCGTATATTCTAAGTACTTTCCACAAACCTTCTCTATCCACTCTGTCATAGGCCTTCTCCAAGTTCATAAAGGCAACATACACCTTTTGTTTCTTCTCCAGATACTTCTCCACAACACAATTCAGGGTAAAAATCTGATCTACACATCCTCTTCCCTTCCTAAAACCTCCCTGCTCGTCGCCTATCCATTTCTCCGTTCTCACTCTCACTCTCTCAATCACTACCCTACTGTACACCTTCCCTACTACGCTTAGAAGACATAAATAAATAATAATTAAATTAATTACTAATAAATAAATGCAAGAAAGAATCAGCCCCATCCACTGAACCACCCAAGAAAACAGAATCACAGAATAAAATATAAACAAGTTACCCCTGAATCGCACAACATTACAGGCTTGTGTGTGTGTGTGAGAGAGAGAGAGAGAGATTGATCTTGAAGGGAGGTCTAGGCGATGTTTTTCTAAGCTTGATGGAGCTCTAGGGTGGAAACTGAAATACTAATAGAAAACAGATAAATAAATAAGCAAATAAATAAATACAAAAGAAAATAAATAAATAAATAAATAAATAAATAAATCAAATAAATAAATACAAAAGAAAATAAATAAATAAATAAATAAATAAAGCAAATAAATAAATACAAAATAAAATCTAAGCTTAATGGAGCTCTACGGTGGAAACTTAAACAAAAACATAAATACATAAATAATAAAATAAAATAATACGGACATCCCCCCTTAACTCTCACTGAGCTGCTAGACAATGGACTGAATACCTGGCACTTAATGTATCTCCCATTCTATTGTCTCCCCCATCCACCCCCCCCCCCTCCCCCCTCCATCATCATCCCTCCCCTCTCTCTCTCTCTCTTTTTCTCTTGTATTCTATTTTGTAGTTTTCTCACTATATTACACGTTTAATCTAAATTATTGTAGCTTCTCCCCTATATTCTTCTTCTATTCTCTCTCTCTCTCTCTCTCTCTTTCCAACCCTCCAACTCTCCCAGCTGAGAGTAAGATAGGCTCGTAGCCAGAGGCCCCTCGCAACACACCATCCTAAGCCTTGTAAATCCCCCCCCCCCCATATCTCTCTCTCTCTCTCTCTCTCTCTCTCGTATACAGGATTTAACGATAACATCACACAATTCAAGATCCAGAACCAACATTTTGTACTGTACGAACGAAAACTGTCTCGGAGCGACCGGCTTCGAAACTGCTTCATTGAGGGTCCCATAACTGTCTGCCCATCCTTCCTAAGCAACATTCTAACTAAAAATCGTCTGACAGTAGCCCATATCTAATCTCCATCCATCACAAGGGACTGGAGTTCTCGCACAGAGGCTCCAGTCCTGACGTTATTCTTGACTTACAGTGTGCTGGCTTAATAATCCAATAGGATTGATAGCCTCTGAAGTCCTATTTTAACTAATCCATCCTTGACTTACAGTGTGCTGGCTTAATAATTCAATAGGGTTGATAGCCTCTGAAGTCCTATTTTAACTAATCTTCTGAAGTCCTATTTTAACTATTCCATCCATCTTTCCCCAGACAAAACGACAGAAACCGAAGTGGAACAACCGGATGTCTGCACGACGCCCGAATGCCTCCGAGCTGCTTCGAGACTACTGGACCGCATGGACCGAACCGTCTCGCCCTGCTCGGACTTCTACATGTTTGCCTGCGGGAACTACCTACATGAGAACGTCGTGCCAGAGGATGCGCTCTACCGCTCCGCCATGCAGGAGATGCAGGAGGACGTCTTAGTCATCATTAAAAGTAAGGTTTTTGTTTTGTTTTTTCTTTTATGTAGCCTGACACGAAGTTTCTATTTATTCTGGCTACTATTAAGCATTTTAGTAACTAATAAATATCGCGAATCTTTGCTATAGAATATAAATGTTGAGAATAATGTCATAAGAATACTAGATTAAAATATTATATAAAGATATCGTCCAAGCGAGAGAACGTATGTGGAGCGATGAAAAGTGTCAAGAAAATAAACAGTGTAAGCTGATGAGAGAGAGAGAGAGAGAGCGCGCAGTTTTTCTTGGCCCCAGGAGAAAGGAAAATAATAAATTTTGTTTTCTTCCACGACAAAACTATTACATATATCTGATCCCTTAGGTAACTAGATCTCTACCTATCATAAATCAAAACTATTACAATATAAATATATATATATATATATATATATATATATATATATATATAGGTAACCCAGAACCCTACCGATCAATATCCAAAGCTATAAACATCCTTCCTAATCCTATAGCTAATCCAAAACCCTACCTATCATGAATCAGAGCTATAATATTTTCCCTAATCCCATGGCTTACCCAAAATCCTTCCTAAAGTATAACACATCAGAGCTGTTACACCTTACTTGATCTTAATAGCTAACCCAGAACCCTACCTATCCAGATCCCAAATATAAACCTCTCCCCTAATCCTATAGCTAACCCAGAACCCTACCTATCAAGATCCCAAAACTATAAGCACCCTCCTTCATCCTATAGCTAACCCAGAACCTCTATATAAAATCAAGTTGTCAAGGCAGGGAGGGAGGGTGGATTTAAGAGGAACAATGTCAGGGACGTCGGGAAAATAAAACAGTGTAGGCTGGAAAGAAAACGGGACGTAGGTTTTCGGGAGGCAGGCAAGGAAAACGAAATCATAACTTTGACTGAGAGAGAGAGAGAGAGAGAGAGAGAGAGAGAGAGAGAGACGACAAACAGATAACATTGAGAGAGAGAGAAGATGGAGGGGAGTAACAGTGTGAGTGAGAGAGAAACGTGAAAAGAAAAATGAATATGGAAGCAAGGGAGAACGAAATGGAACAAGCCAGAAGAGAGAGAGAGAGAGGAAGGGAAGGGAGAGAGAGGGAAAAAAAGTTACGAAGGGAAAAATAAAGAAAGGAGAGGGGAAATTAAAGATAGCGTAAAAGCGAGCGGGACAGGTTGGACAGGAGATTGACGTATACAGAAGTTGTATAGGGCATGTGAGGTAAAAGTTAGAGAGGGAGAGAGAGAGGGGGATATCGTAAGAGACTATGCATCAATGTAATATTTTGGGATACTAATGCAATAGTATAGAGTGTTGCAAACTACAATACTATACACTGTAATCAATCTACTTCTGACTTCCATATACCCTTCTTAATCTGAATATAATCTTCTCATAATAGCCAGAAGACAGAACAAAAACGCATCACCGCATCTTGATAGGGTTAAAATCAAATATGTTATCCAAAATATGACTAAAATTGGTGTCACTATAAACTGAAAGGGTTCAGTATGTATGTTGTATAACCTACAGTAGGGGTGTTGTTATAGCCAGTATTATTGTATCCCCTGTATTCCCAACTAATACGATATTTTCTATAACCATGCTAATAATCCGACATGCTATAATTATGGTGTCTCACTTTCATCCCCCCCCCCCTCTCTCTCTCTCTCTCTCTCTCTCTCTGTTCATCTCTTTGTTTCACTCTTAAATAAACCCCTCTGAATTCTATTGTACACATATTCCCACAATGCAGAACAATGCTCATTCCATCACATCTCTCTCTCTCTCTCTCTTTCAATTTTAATCTATATATATATATATATATATATATATATCATTATCTTTATGTATCTAGCTGTTCTATCTATGTCTAACAATCTATCTATATCAAATACATCAATCAATCTTTCTATCAATCTATCTATCTATCAGTATATAACCAATTTCCCGTACCTTATATCTATCTATCTATCTATCTATCAGTATATAACCAACTTCCCGTACCTTATATCTATCTATCTATCTATCAGTATATAACCAACTTCCTGTACCTTATATATATCTATCTATCTATCTATCTATCTATCAGTATATAACCAATTTCCCGTACCTTATATCTATCCATCCATCTATCTATACATCAATCTATCAGTATATAACCAATTACCCGTTCCCTCTACTCCCACAGAGATGCTGGACACCCCACATGCCGACAACGACACGGAAGCGTTCGGAAAGGCGAAGCGGCTTTATCACTCCTGTATGAACACCAGTAAGTAGATATATAGTAGATAAATAGAAATAGTAGATATATAGTAGATAAATATATAGCAATAGTAGATATATACAGATAGATATAGATATAACTAGTAGATAGATAGAAATAAATAGTAGATATATAGTAATAGATATGAATGGTAGAAATATAGATATAGAAATAGTAGAAATATACATAGATAGATACATAGATAGAAATGTATAGAGATTGGAATAGATAGGTGGATATAGTCACAGATAGGTAGACAGACAAGAGATAGGCACAGATACATATATAAATACAATCTACAGCAGGAGGCAAAAAGGTGTGATATTCCTATATGAACACAAAGAGAGAGAGAGAGAGAGAGAGAGAGAGAGAGAGAGAGAGAGAGAGAGAGAGAGAGAGAGAGAGAGAGAGAGAGAGAGAGACGAGGAACTAGACACATAAACACACACACACACACACACACACGCTGTCACCATGGCAACGATCCTATATTGTTTACATCCCTCAGACACACAGTTTCCTCCACCACCACCACCACCACCACCATCATCACTTCCTGCATCACTATCACCATCATCACTTGCCGCATCACTACCATCATCATTACTACTGAAGATACAGTCATAACCCATCGTCTGTGTAGCATAAAGCAAATATGAAAAAGGTGTAGCTTCGATAATTCAAAGAAGCGATCATACAAATCATATTATAGTGTGAACAGTTACACGAGATGTGGTGTATATGTGTATGTGTGTACATGCTTGTGTGTATATATGGATTTATGTATGTGATTGTGTCTGGATAGCTATATATACGTGTGTGTGTGTATTGTTTTTTTGTGTATGTATGTATAGAGGAGGTGAGGTGGAGTGGTCTTGCCACTGGACTGGTAATCCAATGGACCCGGGTTCGAATCCTGATATGTAAATGGGAAGATATTATTGGGATGGAATTAGTGCTGTACCTAGTATCAGTGCATTACCACAAAGCCCACCGAAACGCCAAATAAATACCCTCATTATTCCCTGATTAAATAACACTGTATGAATATTCCCATATTCAAAAAATGCTACAGGGGACAATGCCTAGCGAGTTCATTGCTCAATAGGTGGCGTTCTGAGAGTGAGGGTCTAGGAGGTTTGACAGTGAAGCACTGGAGCAAGGCAGCTTCAGAGATGGGGCTGCTTTGAGCCGTGAGTGAGCAACTAAGCCTCATGCATCCTGCGAAGGCAAGATGGCAGGGGCTGGTTGCAGCTAAAAGTGCTTCACATGTCTCACTCCCTAGACTGGAACGAGACCTAATGGGCTTCACCGTTCAATGATTAGCGGTTGAATGTACAATACATGCTCTCAGCCTATGTCCGAGAGGGAGTAGTTGGAATATAGAAAAAAAAAAAAAAAAAAAAATATACAGTATACGTTATGTAGTTAGTTGCATGTCTGTATTCTTGTACGTGTAGGTGAAATAAATTATGTATGTACAATTGTACATGTATACTAAAAGCCTTCCTAATGGACCCTTTTATAATAATTAACTTGTCATAATTAAAATTCCATAATTTACCACCACCGCAACATCTGTAAAGCCGCCTCCGCGTAATGCACTGAGATGAAAACAATATCGCATCGTTAGGAGGTAAACAAACTAACTTCAAAGGGGTATTATCAAACGCAGAGGATTTTAATTACAGCTCCCCCCCCCCTCTCTCTCTCTCTCCTCCTCCTCCTCCTCTCTCTCGTTCTCACTCTATCTCTCTCTTTCTCCTTCTCTTTCTATTTATTTCCTTCTTTCTTCTCCGCTCTCTCACTTCCTCTTTCTTTCTCTTCGTGGTACACTCCTTTCTTCTCTTTTCTCTCATTCTCATTTCCTATTTCTCTCTATCGATGGTTCTCTCCTTCTCTCTTCTCCTCCCCCCCCTCTCTCTCTCTCTCACTTTCTCTCTTTTTTTCTCCCTTCTCCCCTCTCTCACTCCCCTTTTCTCTTTTTTCTTCTACACTCCACCCCTCTCTCTAACTTCCTATTTTTCCATTGCAGTGGTTCTTTCCTTCTTTCTTCTCTGCTTTCTCTCACAAAATTTGCTGACGATACAAAAATTGCAAATAGCGTACTCTCAAAAGAACAAGTTGACGATATGCAACACAATCTAGATAAATTGTCATGTTGGGCCCAAATTTGGCAAATGAGTTTCAATGCGGATAAATGTAAAGTACTACATATCGGATACCTAAATGAGAAAGCAAACTATTCGATGAATGGCACTCAGCTTAAGAATGTAAACAGAGAAACCGATCTGGGAGTAACAATATCGAGTAACCTAAAACCGAGTCAACAATGTTCAGAAGTTGTTAAGAAGGCAAACAAAATAATTGGCTTTATAGGCAGGTCATTTGAGCATAAATCCAAAGAAGTTATCCTAACCCTTTACAATTCCTTAGTCCGCCCTCTTCTGGAATACTGCGTTCAATCCTGGTGCCCTTATTACCAAAAAGATATAAACAAGCTAGAACGAGTTCAACGTAGAGTTACCAAAATGATACCTAGCCTAACGAACAAACCATACGAAGAGCGTCTTAGAGAATTAAATCTATTTCCTTTAACCCAGCGCAGATTAAGAGGTGACTTAATTCAAGTGTTCAAAATCATCAAAGGCATCAACAATATGAACTGTAGTTTAGTACTTCACTATCGACCAATCTAATTACACGCGGGGAAACGGTTGCAAAATTATTGGTAAATCTTTTAACTCGCACGAATCTAAGAATTTCTTCTTCAATCGAGTTGTCAACTTGTGGAATGGGCTTCCCCGAAACGTTATAGACTGCAGCACCGTTGATTCATTTAAACTCCCCGTAGACAAATATCTCGCATCAAACCCGCGACTGACTGCGTTTGAAAATGAATAACTTTATTTTATCCCCCCCTCAGTTACTAACCCATCTGTCCTCTACTAACTTCCTAATCCTGCCACGGACATTAGTTCCAGGGCAGTAATTCCCTTTCCAATGTTCCCTTACCCACTCTAAACCACTGTTTGGACACTTGATCCTCAGTGTTTTGGAGGACAAGCAACCTAGAAGGGTCACTAGATATGTTGTTGCTTGATTTCCTTTGTACTCCTTTGTACTTCCTCTTTCTTTCTCTTCGTGGTACACTCCTTTCTTCTCTCTCTCATTCTCATTTCCTATTTCTCTCTATCGATGGTTCTCTCCTTCTCTCTTCTCCCCCCCCGCTCTCTCTCACTTTCTCTCTTTTTTGTTCTCCCTTCTCCCCTCTCTCACTTCCCTTTTCTCTTTTTTCTTCTACACTCCACCCCTCTCTCTAACTTCCTATTTTTCCATTGCAGTGGTTCTTTCCTTCTTTCTTCGCCCTTCTCCCCCTCTCTCTCACTTCCTTTTTCTTCTCCACTCTCCCCTCTCTCTCACTTTCTTTCTTTATTCTACACTCTCTCACTTCCTTTTTATCTCTTTCTTTCTGCTCCCCTCTCTCACTTCCCCATTCTCTCTTGGTGATTCGTGACATTCTCTCTCTCTCTTTTTGTTCTTGTTATACCTGTTATTATTCTTTACTTTAGTCATTGTTTGGGTAAGGTAAGAAACTCCTTCATATTATTTACTCTCTCTCTCTCTTCATAACTTACTGACAAGATTAACCCCTTTAGACTCATATGACGCAGACGTTGCCAAATTAGCAATAAGAAATAGAGTTCTCTCACTCTTATAATTACCTCTCCATAATTATAGTTTGTTGCCCACAACTAACTCAAAGATAACTGCAGAGGCAGAGGCAGAGGTTGAAGTAACTAAACTAAAGGTTTCTAAATACCCCTGATGGTAACAAAGGCTTTAACGTATCCCTAATCGGCTCAAAATCGCGTCATATGTCGGAGAGGGTTAATCCTTTCAAGATCCAAGACGCATTTTGTTTCTGTGTTCTGGTAGTTATTAGACGATTTTATTCAGATTAGGAAGGGTATATGGAAGTCAGAGGGTTGATTTAGATAGTCTTTACCCTTATAATACCCACATATCCTTATTAAGCTGCATAAAATCGTCTAATGACAGCCAAAATAAACTGCTAAAACGCGTCAGAGCTTCAAGAGGTTATCATTACCCAACAGTGTCCTCTCCTCTCCCCCCCCCCCCCCCGTTCTCTCTCTCTCTCTCAGCCTCCATAATTACAAACATTCACCCCCGTTACCATGACAACAGGAAAACACCCGCGATACCTTGACAAAAAAGGGAATTGAGAAAAGTTGATTGCATTTTGTCATTATTGTTTTCCTGTTTCGGAATTGTACAGGTAGATTTTTTTTTACATTCTTTCATTATATACCTTGTTTGTGTTTTGGGATGGAAGTTTAGATTGTATGACGCCTTTGCTGATATTTTATATTTCCTATTACTGAGTGATTAAAGGTTAATTTACTGATAATTTGCATACAGCATTATTGAAGAGTTGAGATATTATATTATTTAACTTTGTTTTTTCCTAACTGTTATATTTCATTTATTCAATTAATGTTTAAATATATACATCTATAACATTATTAATTTATCATTCACCAAAGACACAAATTGTATTGTATTAAATATGTGTTACATTTGTTCCTGAATATAGCTTCACAGTTAGAATTTCACACACATTCCAACGTTACCTCGGAAAGAGAAACACACTGAATATGCGTTGACAAAAAAAAAAAACAATAATGAAAAAAAGAAACGGTATTCTTTCACTGGTGTCTTCCGGTTTCGGTATTATTCAACTGTAACATTGTTGCATTTCTTTATAATTGTCTTCCTGTTTCATGATGCATCTTTGTAATGTTAGAAATTATTTGACTGATATTGCTTATTTACATATATAAAGGAATTAAGGTTATATATATTTCATTAATCGATTTTAGGAGTTGAGTTGGTTGTTGGATAGAACATAATAATATATATATTTCTTTGGGTACAACCATATAATGTGATTTTTTTTACAAATACTCCTATGTTACCAAGGAAACGGAAAAGTACCCTGGAACTATGTCCATAGGAAACAAAAAGGGCAGAGGGGGGGGGGGGGATGTTAATGGCATTTTTATGTTTATTGACTTCCACTTTTTAAAGTTACAGGGTCGTGAGCAAAAATATTTAGAGTTACATAGAGTTGCTAAAATAGAGAGCTTTAGAAGATAGTTAGAGTCATATTTGATTCGAAACTTTTAAACTAAGTTTCGAAGCATCATAGATAAACTATATAATAGTATGATCTTGCTTGGGTTCGGTATAGATTGAGATAGGTACAGTACTGTACGTAGCTATGAGTGATCAGGACTATAAAGCTTGAACATTTATCCATTATCTATAAAGCTTAAACATTTATCCATTATATATGCTTAATGATAAGACATGCATAAAGGTAAGGTAAAACTAGCAATTAATATTTTTGATCACTAATTAATGCCTCGAAGTAGTGTTAAATACTATACCGGTACCAGTACATATTTTATTATTATTATTATTATTATTATTATTCCCTTCCTGTTTTGCGGTACAACTTAATATTTGGAACTTTACGAGCAATCCACTGTTACCATGGAAACAGAAAAACACCTGAACACGAAGCGACAAAACTTGAAATTGGATGGAAAAGTTTAATTGCCTTCTCTTTCGTTATTTACACTTCCTGCTTTAGAATTTTGCAAGTTGAACATGGATAGTTTATTTTCTGTTTACTGAGAGGTTGAAGGTTGATTATATGCGGTCATTTAATTTAGTTTCAAGTTGATTATATTCTGTCATTTAATTTAGTTTCAAAGGGTTTAACCCCTTCTGTACCGGCGACGTCTTTTTAACTTTATTCTGGCTACTATTAGACGATTTTATTCAACTTAAAACGGTCCTCCAGCAATTAACAGGCTTCGAACTATCTCATTTAACTCCTTCAATACCACAGATCCTTCTTCTCCAGCAATTAACAGGCTTTACTTCGAACTATCTCATTTAACTCCTTCACTACCACAGCTCCTTCTTAAATTGCACAAAATCGTCTAAATATAGCAGAAATATAATTAAAAAGACGTAGCCGGCACAGAAGGGGTTAATCAGATATTTATTTTGGGATATAAGTTTGTATTATTTTTCACATTGCCTCATCACAGACCGAGAAATATTTGCATTCATGTTATTATCATTATTATTATTATTATTATCAACTTTATTCCTCCAGGTTTCACAGTACACGAAAAAGACATGGCCGACTCCCCCATCTTTGACCTCTTGACCCCGGAGCACCTGGGTCACTGGCCGCTCCTTGACCCCGACAAGTGGAACGCTACGGAATATGACCTGGAACGGCTTCTCGCCCAGTTGACCCTCTATCAGGTCCACACATTCCTGGATTCCTATATTACGCCGGACGAGAGGAATTCCAGCATGTATACTTTGCAGGTGAGGCTGAATACATACATACATACATACATACATACATACATACATTAATTCATACATACATACATTCATATATCTATCTATCTATCTATCTATCTATTTACTTGGGCCCAATCCCCACTTTTCATTCATATATACTGTACATAAATACATACATACATATACATACATATACATACATACATACATACAGTACATACATAATATACAGTAAGTGATCCCAACCTAAGCTAGAACTTCGATCGTCACATGAAATCGGAATCAGTTATTTAAGCCATATCAGCTCGTCCAAACCTCCAACTCTATATCTAAGCAACTCTACACATATCTAACTCTATTCTAACCTTCTTCGTCTGTTCTAATCTTACAATTATAACTGTTAACTCCTCTAGCAATATTAAACCACGTCGCCTAAACCGCAAACTCTCTATTTTAGCAACTCTATGTAACTCAAGCTCTCTTCTAAAACTCTATATTAGCAACTCTACATAACTAACTCTCTTTTAAAGCTCTGTACCCTCTCCCTCTACAGTTCTACAAGGGCTCGCCAGCACTAGCCCGGAGTTACTACCTAAACACAAGCAATGAGGAGTACGGAGAATACATGGCCGCCTACACCGCCTTGTTAGAAGAGACCACCATTGCCCTCTCACCGGCGCTCGCTATCAACACTTCTCACGTCGACGAACTTATTGCCTTTGAGACCAAGTTTGCTATGGTAGGTGGGGTTTAATGTTTGTATATATGTCAAAATCTATTTACTATTTCTATAAGTATATCTATCTATCTGATTACTATATATCTTCTAAATACTTCTCACGTCGACGAGCTTATTGACATTGAAACTAAGTTTGTTATGATAAGAGGGGCTTAAAAATTGCATAGGTATATTACTACACGTGTATCTACCTTTCTACTAACGTAACTATCTACTTAATACTTCTCTTGATGATAAGCTTATTGTTAACTATTATATCTATCTATTCACTAGAAACTGTATATCTTGAATTTGGCGATATATTATTCTTTGGATTTGAAGGGACATTAGTTGTAAGTAGTCTAGCCCTTGTCTCGCTTTCTTATAAAAAATAAATAAACATATACAAATAAAAATTACTAAATAAAATAATAAATAAATATATAACAATATTAAAAAATAAAGTAAATAAACTCGAGTTAATGGCAACATCATTTGATTACATTTCTGTCTTCTCCAGGCATATTATTATTATTATTATGGTGTGTGTGTGTGTGTGTGTGTGTGTGTGTGTGTGTGTGTGTTTTTTTTTTTTTTTTTTTTTTTTTTTTGTACCACCTATAAGAGCTAAGGGCAGTAATCGATATCAGATAGGCTATCACACGGCCTACTAACCACAGCAGAGATTGTGGTCTTGCCTGGGGCAGTAGGTAATCACTTTATATTAGCTCCCCACCCACTAAAGTTGGCAGAAAATATTGGTAGACATGTCAGATTTCTTCTTTTAATCTCCGTTGTATTCAGTTGACAGTCTTCGAACCTTTAAAGCCAAATATTGAAGCATCTTGTATTGTCTTAATTGGGTTCGATACAAATTCAGATGGGTGGGTAGCTATTAGTGTTCCTAACTCTACAAATACTTCTATCTACCTGTCCTTGTATCTATCTATAGCTACCAAGGTATTCATCTACATATTGATCTATTTATCTCTCTATCTGTCTATACATTTTTCAATATCAAGCAGTAACTATACGCCAGCAACTCATCTATGTACCTTTATATCTGTCTATATATCTTTCTGTCAAGCTATTAATCTATATATTGATATATCTTCAATTTGTCTACTTATATATCTATCTGTCTATAAATCTTTCTGTCAAGCTATAAATCTATATATTGATACACCTGCAGTTCATAAATTTATCTCTCTATCTGTCTATACTTCTTTCTATCAATCTCTATTAATCTACATATTGATACACCTGTAGTACCCATACATCTACAGCTCATCTATTTATCTTTATATCTGTCTATACCTCTTTCTATAATCACCTCTAAAAATAAAGCCTCAATTCACACATCTGACCTTGACCGAGTCCCCGCTTTTATGCAGTATATCAACAAACTGTCAGGCCTTTTTCATCAAGTGACATAATTAATATCTCTCTCTCTCTCTCTCGTGTGTGCGTGTGTTTATTTGTTTTGGTTTGTTACAACAGTCTCTCGTTCTATGGAGATACAAATCAAATCACTTTTTCGTTTGCAGTTATTTGTCACTAAAAATATATATATACGTATAAATAAAAATGGCCGTAGATATTTTGGGCGGTCGGGGAATTGACCGTTTTTTTTTTTTTTTCTCTCTCTCTCTCTCTAAAAGCTATACGTTATTTTGGCTGGGCCTATCTTTTAATCGTTCTTTTCAGCCGTACGTAAAGGTTTTGTCCTCTCTCCCGAACTCACTCTCACACTCTCTCTCTCTCTCTCACACTCGCTCTCTCTCACACACACACACACTCGCTCTCTCTCTCTCCTAACCTAACTTTACACAATTTAACCTAAGCCTAATCTAACATAACGAAACATAAGCTAACCTACACCAAACTAACCCAATAACTAGTTATGTTTAGTTGTTAGATAATAGCTACTCATCTTGCTGCTCACTCATTATATTGTCCAAGCAACTCTTTTCAAAACAACACGACTAAAATCACGTAACAAAGTCTATCCATTATGATGATTCTAGATAGTGTTAACCCCCTAGCCTCTAGTATCTCATGAAGGGCTAGAACAAACCAACAAACTCTTCCCAAATGGTAGAAATATCAGCTCGATTGCTTGATTATCTTGGTAGCGTAATGGTTAGTGCTCTGAATTTCGGTGTAAGTATCCTAAGTTCGAATCCTTGGAGTACCACATGTATTCATTAGTTTCATTGATTTCACTTAATAAGATTATTTGTAAGTTAATTGGTGGGTTGGTGATAATACAAATTTAGTTATGAGAGGTTATGGAGCTCTAGACTAAATAAATACACTATTGACTTTTGTTACATACTAAAGACTAGTGTTGTTTATATATTTTTGTTTTCTTTCAGATTTCCGACAGTCGTAGTTGTGGTGGAGGCAGCGGCGAAGGCAACATGTCGGACAGCCTGGGAGGGGAAGACGAGGAATCATCAGGACGTATGACGGTGGCACAACTAGAGCTCATGGTGCCGGAGGTGGGTTCCCGAGGGTTCTTACTAGTTCTGGAGGGTTCTTACTAGTTCTGGAGGGTTCTTACTAGTTCTGGAGGGTTCTTACTAGTTCTGGAGGGTTCTTACTAGTGGATCTATTCTGGAGGGTTTTCTATTCTGGAGGGTTCTTACTAGTTTATATTGGGTTCTGGAAGGGCGTCTGGGTTCTTTTGGGTAGTTTGGTTCTATGGGGGTTCTATATGGATATTCTAGAGTTTGTATTGGGTTCTTGTAGGTTCTATTGGGTTCTGGAAGGGCGTTTGGGTTCTTTTGAGTTGTGGTCAAGGTAGCGGGGAAAATGGCCTAGTATGAAAGACAGCCTCGGAGGGAAAGAAGAGGAATCATCGGGACGTATAAGGTGGGTTCTATCAGGTGCTATGGGGGTTTTATCAGGTTTTTGGAGGTTCTATTGGGTTCTGGAGGAGGTTCTATTGGGTTCTGGAGGAGGTTCTATTGGGTTCTTGGAAGTTCTATTGGGTTCTGGAAGGGCGTCTGGGTTCTTTAGGGTGGTTTGGTTCTGGAGGGGGTTCTATATGGATATCCTAGAGTTTCTATTGGGTTCTTGGAGGTTCTATTGGGTTCTGGAAGGGAGTCTGGGTTCTAGAAATGTTTTTATCGAAAAATTTACAAATTTAGGTTTCTGTCAAAACAAAAATATATACTGTATATGCTGGCTCGCTACCGCTCGCCAGGAAAATATTGACACCTGGATGGGGGTAAACGTCTTCAAATAGTTGGCTGAATGGAGCCGCATGAATACAAGCCAATGAGAGAGTGAGAGAAAGAGACAAAAAGCGAGGTGGGCTCCCTTACTGTTAGAACTTCGCCTAACCACACCTCTACCTTCCACAGATCGCCTGGGGTCGCCTCCTACGTCACACCCTGGACCAGTTCAACCTGGACCTAGACGTGGACTCCCTCATTGTAACCCTCCACTGTAACGCCTTTGTACCCGACCTGGTCAAACTACTAGCCGCTACGGATAACAGGTGGGTACCAAAGTGGGTTACAGGAAGATTTGTGGCATGGTGTTGGTTTGATGGTGGTGGTGGTGGTGGTTATATGTATTTGTCTTGAATAGAAGCTTGTGATTTATACGTGGTCAGGAGATAATAATAATAATAATAATAATAATAATAATAATAATAATAATAATAATAAAAATAATAACATTAATTGTCGGTTTAGTGTTCATTGCAGCCCTGAGGCTGATAATCTAGAGTTTTTCTTAAACGTAGGTACCGGTACAGTACAATAATTATTCTACCTTAACTACGAGGTCACATGCGACCTTTGGCGACCGTGAGGTGCCTGGCTTCCCACCAAAGTACATATGCAGATGCACTTTGTATTGGTGAGAAGTATAAGTAGGCTTACAATTATGTCCGTCGCTGTGGCCGAAAAAAACTTTAGGATTCTGATGGAGACTCGAACCCTCGCCCTCACGGTCAGCGCAAGCCCACAGTACAGCGCCTTAGCCCACGGAACCACAGCGATCCGTGATGGCATTGTGCATGTGTTGTTGAATGTGTGAGAGAGAGAGAGAGAGAGAGAGAGAGAGAGAGAGAGAGAGAGAGAGAGAGAGAGAGAGAGAGAGAGAGAGAGAGAGAGAGAGAGAGAGAGAGAGAGAGAGAGAAAGAGAGGAGAGGAGAGGAGAGAGAGAGAGAGAGAGAATAAATATGAGTGATTATAACATCAAACCCCAAAGTAACCAGACACATACGCCCAGCAGTACATTTATGATCTGATTACTATTAAATTTGTGTAACGAGTCTACTATCTGCTTACAGGGTGATAGTGAACTACTTATTGTGGCGATTCGTTCTTCGCTACATGCCCTACATCAGCAACTACTTCCAGCAGTTGTGGCAGCAGTTTAGAAGTGAGGTGAGTAGAGAAAGAGAAACAGCCACTAAGGGGGGTCACCGGCTTTTTTTGTTTTATCTTTCTCTCCTTTTCTCTCTTTCCCTGGCTTGTATCCATTCGGCCCCATTCAGCCAACTGTTTTAAGACTTTTATCCCCATCCAGGTGTCGATTTCTTCCTGGCGAGCGATAGCGAGCCAGCATTGTTTGGAGAAATTCGGCTTCGCCGGAGACATTTTTCTATGGAAAAATGTACAAATTTAGCTTGCTGTCAAAAAAATATATATATATGCTGGCTGGATGGGGATAAACGTCTTAAAACAGTAGGCTGAATGGGGCCGAATGGATATAAGTCAAAGAGAGAAGGAGAGAAAGATAAATACAAAAGCGAGGTGGGCCCCCTTAATATATATAGAAAGTGAGGTGAGGACAGGAAGAGAAACAGCCATTCACTTTATATATTATAGTGTTCGTAATAATTATCTTTACGTATATATTGTAATTCACTGTTAGCTTTATATGTAGATCGTGTTCATATTATGCTATCATGTATTCTAACTCATTTTTGACTTCATAGATTGTGTCCATATTATGCTATCATGTATTCTAACTCATGTTTGACTTCATAGATCGTGTTTTTTTGACTTCATAGATCGTGTTCATATTATGCTATCATGTATTCTAACTCATGTTTGACTTCATAGATCGTGTTCATATTATGCTATCATGTATTCTAACTCATTTTTGACTTCATAGATCGTGTTCATATTATGCTATCATGTATTCTAACTCATTTTTGACTTCATAGATCGTGTTCATATCATTCTATCATGTATTCTAATTCATTTTTGACTTCATAGATCGTGTTCATATTATGCTATCCTATATTCTACCTCATTCTGTAACCCACTTATAATTGCCTGTATGACTGTAGGTACCTGATCCCTTCGAGGAACGCACCTACATCAGTCGGTGGAAGGAGTGTGCGGCCGTGGTCAATGAGGGTTTCGGGGCAGCTCTGGCACGGAGATATGTCGACCAGTACTACGACCATTCTATCTCCCATAAGGTGAGGCACAATTAATTAACTATTATATAAATAGTGTAGTCAACTAACTTTAGTTCAGTAGTTTACCACTGAAAAGCCATAATAAAAATCCCCGCCACCTGTCATGACGGATATTTAAGGGGAGGTTTTTAGTGTGTTTCCTAGACTTCCATCAATCTTGAAATTACACCCCCTTGACCCCCTTCCAAGATAAATTTGTACATTTTTCGGTAGAAAAATTTCCCGGCCGAAGGCCGGTTCCTCTTAAATTACAGGCTCGCTATCGCTCGCCAGGAAAAAATCGACACCTAAATGGCACGAAAGGTCTTAAAAGTGACATAAATGGGACGAAAGTTCTTAGAATCGTCAAACTAATGGGGCAAACGTCTTAAAATCTCACAAACAATGGAGCTAAACATGAGGGAGAAGGAAGTTAGAAAAAAAATCCCTCAAGTGGAAACCTCCCCTTAAGGCCTCCTAGGTACCAGTATTTGTTAGTGACCTGATGAAGCTATCTGCGAAACGTTGTCAATAAAGCGCTCTTCCTCAGATGGTGTTTTTCATCCATAATATTTAGCATTGTATGAGTATTCCCATCATGTAAATATGCAATGGCGACCAGTACCTAGTGTTTACTCAATAGGTGGCGTAAGAGTGTACGAGTCTGAGATGACAAGACAGTGGCGCTGCGGGTTAAAGCCAGGTTTGGAAAGCCGAAACAGTAAGCTACTGATTTAGCTGTCATAGAGTAAAGTACTGCTGTTTGAGATGACAAAACGAGCGTCTATCCTGGCTATAAAATTCATCTTTAAAACAATCCTAGAATAATAACATACTTGATTAATTTCACTCCCAACACCAAGCACCTCCCAATGAAAATAATGAAAGCCTGTGATCCTCCCGGGATTCGAACCTGGGTTACCACATACAGATCTTAAACACTCTAACCATTACACCATCAAGGCAGTTAAAGGTTAAGGACATGACTACGATTTTATATCCATTTATCGAAGACTAGATATCAATGTTACCATGGACCCAGACCCAACTGCACACTGAGTAGCGTAATGTTTAAGGGGAGATCTCCACTTGAGGGAGTTTTTTCTTGACCCCTTTCTCCCTCATGTTTAGCCCCATTGCTTTTGATGATATAAAACGTTTGCCCCATTAGTTTAGCGATTTTAAGAACTTTCACCCCATATTAAGACCTTTCGTGCCATTCAGGTGTCGATTTTATCCTGGCGAGCGATAGCGAGCCTGTAATTTAAGAGGAACCGGCCTTCGGCCGGGAAATTTTTCTACCGAAAAATGTACACATTTATCTTGAAAAGGACTCAAGGGGGTGTAATTTTAAGCTTGATGGAGGTGTAGGGAACAAACTAAATCACTCCCCTTAAGTGAAAGGAAAGAACATTTTATGGGGCACCGACCTCGCTATGAAATGTTCCTAAGCCTTTATGAATAATGTAATGTATTAGTTTCACTCCCAACACCAAACACCTCCCACTGAAATCAATAAAAGCAAGTGTGTGTGATTCTACACCACCACAAAAATGAAACTGACAAAATTATTACAGATATTACTGTAATGTCCTGTACTCGCAAAAATCCCGCAACCACAAAACTACCCAAGTTGACGTCTGGGATAGCGTAAAATAGTCGTTGGTGGCGAAGTCTAAGAAACCCACCACGTGAATCACCACGAGACTATCACCTGGTTCTTTCAAGGAGAACTAAGGTTGCTATCCTATTGTACGTCCGTGGTAGTACAGTGGGTTAGCGCACGAGTCTGGTAAAAACCTACTGAGGTCCCTAACCAGGGTTCGAAACCGCGCCAGTCTGGTAAAACCTACTGAGGTCCCTAACCAGGGTTCGAACCCGCGCCAGGCACCACCACTGGGCCTGGGGATTTTAGGGAGGGATAAATTCCCTTTCCACCCAGCATTTCAACTACTTATGTTCCCCCCAACAGATAGACAACTTGGTGGAGGAGGTGCGGACAGCCTTCCACCTGGTGATAGATAGACAAGACTGGCTGGAGTCAGAGATGAAGGAAGTCTGCAGCGATAAGGTATGGAGAGAGAGAGAGAGAGTGATAAGGTCAGTCAAATATAGAAGTAAGGTACCAATGAACAGATAAACCTAATATATCTTGGTCAAAAACTAATAAAGCTGACTATAATGTTGTATTCTTCCAGCTAGACATCATGGGCAAGAAGATTGGCTACCCTGAATACATCGAGTCCACAGAGCTGCTGGATGCGGAATTCGAGGGGGTAAGTCACAGGTGTATTTAACTTATTTCGTTATTCGCGACTGGTAAACAAGACAAAATTTAAGTTATACGTTACAAAACACATTACCGTGTATATAGTATCACTCCAAGCAACAACCGCTCACAGCTCCAAAAGAGAGCTATAGTAGACATAAACATACACACAAATATATATAGGCTAGACAGACAAGAAAAGCAAGATAGTGGTCAAAGCACTCATGAAGCAACAGAATTAAACTCCTTCTGACGTAACGTTCAACTATATTTATAAAAGTCTTTCCCACTATATTTCAAGAGAGAGAGAGAGAGAGAGAGAGAGAGAGAGAGAGAGAGAGAGAGAGAGAGAGAGAGAGCGAGAGCGAGAGAGCGAGAGCGAGACTATAACACCTGTAACACTTGTAACACCTGCCTCCCCTATACAGTTGGAGATTCTGGAGGACCACTTCCTAAACAACATACTAAGGATGAAGAAACACGAAGTCTGGAAGGAGCTGCAGAAACTCTCTAGACCAGTTGACAAGAAAAGGTAATTTATATCGCTGTTCATCGTTAATGAAAAACAAAAACAGTGAAATAGAAACATAGAGGCCTACGATAGATTACTTTGTGAGTCATGTCGAATTACCGTCCGTTGGCAATATACAGTATCTTATGAGTTTGTTGTATTACTTAGTCAGGTTTTGAGTCCCCCCCCCCCCTATGTTACAACTGTTAATCTATTTATATTAATTGTAGTTGTTATTATGTGCTAGTTTGACTGACTTGACTTTATCTTCTTTCCAGAGACTGGTTGATACAGCCATTGGTTGTGAATGCGTTCCACAACCCTGCTGCCAATGAAATAAGTAAGTTAACCCATTCGAGATCCAAGACGCGTTTCTTTTCTGTTTCCTGGTATTTATTAGACGATTTTATTCAGATTAGGAAGGGTATACGGAAGTCAGAGGGTTGTTGTTGTTGTTCCCCAGGCTGTCCGGCCGAACAGCCCCAAGGTCCTAAGCAAGGCCAAGGCCATAAACGAGTGCCCCCACAAAACCCTCCCTGCTTACCACTAATAAAGCCCGGGTGACCGAAACCACCCCAAGGCAGCGAGCTGAGGAGGGTGCAGAAACGCCCGAGAAACCAAAGCCCCACTCAAGGCCCTGTGAGGGTTGATTGAGATAGCCTTTACCTTTATAATACCCACACATCCTTCCTAAGCTGCATAAAATCGTCTAATGATAGCCATAATAAACTTCTAAAACGCGCCAGAGCTTCAAGGGGTTAACTCTGTATCGATTTATGTTATATTATTATTATTTGATATAACTGCGTTGGTGGTGTAATGGTTTAGATGCTTATGTTCTGGGTGTGGTGTACCGAGTTCGAATCCCGGGAGGACCATATGCTTTCATTAGTTTATTCAAGTGCATTGGGGTTTGTAATTGATGATTAATGTTAAGAACGGGGTGTTACTTAAGGGGAGATTTCCACTTGAGGGATTTTTTTCTGGACCCCTTTCTCCCTCATGTTTAGCCCCATTGCTTTTGAGATTTTAAGACCTTCGCCCTAGTAGTTTGGATATTTTAAGACATTTTGCCCCATATCTGTCAATTTTAAGACCTTTCGTGCCGTTAAGGTGTCGATTTTTTCCTGGCGAACGATAGCGAGCCTGTAATTTAAGAGCAACCGGCCTCCGGCCTGGACATTTTTCTATCGAAAAATTTACAAATTTATCTTGAAAGGGGGTCTAGGGGATGTAATTTTAAGCTTGATGAAAAAGTAGGGAACAAACTAAATACCTCCCCTTAACAGTATCTCTCTATTGACTTTTCTATGAGTGTATCCATGATTATCTTCATTCTTGTTTATTCATATCTCGCTCGCATTCCTTTCCACAGCCGCAGCGATATATAAAACTGTAGTCAACTTAACCATACTCATTAAGGGGGTAGTACTCGCTTTTCATGGATCCGTTTCTCCCTCATGTTTAGCATATTAGTTTTGAGGTTTTAAGACGTTCGTTCCGTTAGTTTGGCGATTTTGAGACCTTTCGCTTCATTATTTTGTCAATTTCAAACCCTTTCGTGCCATTTAGATGAAAAACAAAAATCTAGCGAGCGATAGCGAGCAAGGCCGGGAAATTTGCCTACCGAAAAATGTACAAATTTAACTTGAAAGGGGGTCTAGGGGATGTTTTTCTAAGCTTGATGGAGGTCTAACGAGGGAAATCAAAAAAAATAAATAAATAAATAGGCCTATGTACTGTACACCAAAAACCAAGCACTACCCCCTCAACTCCCCCCCCCCCCATGCCAAAACAAAACATTATATAGCCATTAAAACTGTATGCATTCTGGTATCCAATCTAATTCTCATCATTTTCTCCACAGTTCTACCTCTGGGGATCCTGCGAGAGCCCTTCTACAACCCTGGATATCCAATGTACGTCTGACTGTGATTTGTTAATGCCTCGTGTGCCTCATAGCTTAACATAATATGATATCATTTAACGTAGCATGAGAGAACGATCACAATATTATATATAACCCCATTCTACTTTTCTCAGTGTGTTGCTATCATATTATCTGAGAACTATCACAATATTATATATAACACCATTCTACTTTTCTCAGTGTGTTGCTATCATATTATCTGAGAACTATCACAATATTATATATAACCCAATTCTACTTTTCTCAGTGTGTTGCTATCATATTATCTGAGAACTATCACAATATTATATATAACACCATTCTACTTTTCTCAGTGTGTTGCTATCATATTATCTGAGAACTATCACAATATTATATATAACACCATTCTACTTTTCTCAGTGGGTTGCTATCATATTATCTTAACCAACTACCTTAAGGGGAGATTTCCACTTGAGGGACTTTTTTCTTGGTCCCTTTCTCCCTCATGTCTAGCCCCATTGCTTTTGAGATTTTAAGAAGACGTTCGCCCCTTTACTTTGGCGATTTTAATAATTTACGCCCCATTCTGTCAATTTTAAGACATTTTGTGCAATTTATGTGTCAATTTTATCCTGGCGAGCGATAGCGAGCCTGTAATTTAAGAGTAACCGGCCTTCGGCCGGGAAATTTTTCTACCGAAAAATGTACAAATTTATCTTGAAAGGGGGTCAAGGGGGTGAAATTTTTAGATTGCTGGAGGAGTAGGAAACAAACTAAAAACCTCCCCTTAACCAAACACTCTTCCTCCTCCCTCAGGTACGTCAACTACGGTAGTCTGGGGGTGGTGGTTGGTCATGAACTAGTGCACGGCTTCGATAACCATGGTGAGTATGTGTGGGGGTTTACTTCACCCATAGGCCTTACCTACAGTACAGCCCAAGTTGAGTCAAAATCGCCCGTTGTGACCCAGAACTAAGATTCATTTTTTTCCTAAGCTGAGTAAAATCATCTATCGTTAGCCAGAATTAAAACACAGTATGTACAGTTGTTTCATCCACAAGTCACTTCACCAGATCCAATACCCCACTGACCTCTCATTTAGTTGCCATGTTGCTACATAATCCGACCAGGCTAAAGACCCGGTGAAAAATGCACTTGTTCGATAAATGTATTTATATAAAAAACAAAACAAAAATGGCACGTGAGACAGATCCGTATGGAAAGATAAGTAAACTCACAGGAAGATGGTGGAATAATCTATGATAAATAAACAAAAGGATGTTGATTAGTATTGAAAAGTAGACAGAATGGATAAAAAACACTATCTGAGGAAGAGCAATTTATTGATAACGTTTCGCAGATAGCTTCATCAGGTCACTGACCTGACCTGATGAAGCTATCTGCGAAACGTTGTCAATAAAGTGCTCTTCCTCAGATGTTTTTTTTTTATCCAAACAAAAGGATCTGGATAACTACCCTACATTAATCCTGGCAACTCGCTGACAAAACTTCCATGATGACGTCACAAACTGAGATTCATATCAATTAGTGTCTTAATATTTTTCAAATCCTTAGTTCCTATGCAAAAATCTGACATATATTAATACAAATTTAATTAAAGGCCTCAATTTCCAAAATATTTTTAAGTATATATTATCAATACTAATATTAAGTTGGTGTCATCATACACAGTCCCTTGATAAAGTAAGTAATACAGTTGAAGAATACTCCTAACATTCAATACAGGGCAAGTTTTGGCCACTCCAGTGAGTACCTCAACTAATCCAATTGGGAGGCGCGTTCTCAATTGAAATTAAAAGTCAAGCTACAGTACATTGACTTTAGCTAAACAATCAGACTGACATTTTTTTTATTTTTTATTTTTTTTATTAAGGACATCCACCATATAATCGCTACCAGTACTACAAATGGTTGCGTTTATAGATTGAACTTCTTTCTCAGATAGAAAAAGAAAAACATTATTGTTGTCAATCTGATTCTCGATCTAAATTCAACGAAGTTTGACTTTTAATTTCAATTGAGAACAAGCCTCTCATCTGGAGCAGCTGAGGTACTCCACTGGGGTGACCTAAACATCACCCTGTACATGTGCCCATTCACATGACTGTTACAGAGCTACTTTAACTTATAATATATATTTAGGAGTACACAAGAGCGGGCAATATATACAGTACGTACATCCTTAATCTATTCATAAAATAGTTAACACATTACAGTGTATATCACCATAGTGCCAAAGCGGGTATATTTGCCAAAAATTACCTTCATTCCATGCTCTTTTTCATGCATAAGCAAGAGCCAGAGCTTAATACAATTATATATCCGTGAAAGAACGATGATAGAGCTTCCCAATGACACCTGAATCATCCTTGTACGACATCTGGTTATCATGCAACGATCTTGCAAACGAAGGCAAAGATCGGTAAAATAGCAGGAATATTGGCCTTTTTTTTTTAAGTGTGAGACAGAGCACATGAGTAAGACAACCATATGCCGGGCTTCAGTGCGCGCCCGGATACCGTGGCGAGTTGTTGGAGCCCGCCTATGCTCCCTCCAATGCCTGACCTCTCTCTCAGCGCTCATAATAGCCTCAAAATGGCGCCCTTTCATATGACGGGTGCTGCAGGATATGCCAATTTTCTCTCTTCCGTCATATGACGGTCGCCGCAAATTAAAGGTTAAAGTATATTACTGAGCTTACCATTGGTATACAGACATATACCAATAGCAACATAATTAAATGTAGCTCTGTAACAGCTGGGTATATGGGTAACTGTACAAGCCTCTCAGTTCCCAAAGCATACATTACGGTCCACATAGTGACGCGCTACGGTAAGAGTAGAAACACTTCCCTCCTAGCATGGTAGCGTTCCGTCGTACCCTCACACCACAACACTACTCCTATACATTCAGTTCACATAGGCAACATTATGACAACAGTGTTTCCTCATAGCATGGTAACGCCGTCCTTAAACAAAATGATCAACCTAGAATCAATTAAGTTCTTAAAGGCAAACATTACGACACAAGTAAAACGTTTCCCTCCCAGCATGGTAACACCCACCCCAAATGCTGCGATAAATCCATTAAGCTTAGGGGGACAAACGTCATGGCATCGAAACATTAGACTTAAATATCCTGAACCCATAATAAAAGCTTAGTCTTCACCTAGGTCAACGCGTTTCAAGTCTCCCACCACAGGCAAACGTTATGATACGCATCGTAACGTTCCCACTCTCCCAAACGCTGCGACAAACCCAGTAACGTTTCAGTCCCCACAGGCAAGCGTTACGACAAACACGGGAACGTTTCGCAGTGGTGGAGCGATGAGATGGCCGAGCAGTTTACGGAGCGAGCAGCATGCTTCGTCGAACAGTACAGCCAGTTCCCGATTGAGATGGTCGGCAAAAATGTAAGTAAAACCAGTTAGTCTTTTGTCTTTGTGTTGTGATGCCTGTTTGCCAGTGTAAATGTGTCTGCCAGTTTGTCTAACTAACATCTAGTCTCCTTTAGCATTTATCTATGCTTAAATCAGCTTCTCAACATCTTTTTCCTCATATTCTATCAATCTAGGTTTCTAAGCGTGTTTGTGTGTGTGTGCATTTTGCTAAATTTGTTCATATTTCTATCTTTCCTCACTGTCCCAGATGTCAAAGGGTCTAGGGTGTGAACAACTCCTTTGAGAGTGGGTAGCGAGCAGAGAAAGGGAAATAATGGAAATTAATTTGGGATGGATGTAGTGATCGGGCGTACGGTCGTCATGTTGTGCGCTCGCAGTTACGTTCCCGTCTATTTCGAAGCTATATTTTCTGCTATTTGCCCCCTGTCATTACTACATGAATACTAGGTTAGGTTAGGTTAGGTTGTTTGGTTAGGCTAATGTATTTTTATATCCAAAGGCAGTCAAAATAGACGGGAACATGATGGGAAAGGTCCGACGCCACTACGCGTAGTGTAAACAAGGCTGGCGGTACGCCCGCACTTAACATTCTTGTCATTAATATTTGTAGCAGCGGGTGAATCAATGGTTAAGGCATTGGCTGGAGTCTGAAAAGTTAACAATTCGAATCCCACTAGTAGCAAGCAACAGTCGCACACTAAAACGGTAAGGTGTCAAGGTGGGATTGGTTTCGCCAAGTTGCAAGGGAAATCACGACAATCCTTCTCAAGGCATATGCTCCACACACTATAACCTCCGAAATGTGTGTATCACAACTCACTAAGTATGGAAGCTATAAAATGAAGCTTGTCATTTTGATTTATGAATTAACCAATGTAGACATCAATACGCTCATCAATGAATCTCTTCACAGTCTCACTCATCCTATCTCCTCCCTACTATATCCAAGCGGACTGCAAACAGAACTTACAGGATATACTACGGAGCGACACTCTAACTGTTTATCCCTCTATGTATTCATCACCACCTCACTTAAGAGGAGGCAAAAAACCAGTCAGCAAGCCAGCATAGGTGGAGGTATGCGCTCTACCGAGTGCCTCTTTAGTTTGACATAAATCTGCCACCTAATTATATATATCTCCAGTATAAAGATCAATACCAATGCAAAAGATTCATAAAATGTTCCCAGAAATATTTTTAGAAAAATTGAGGATAAAAGCTCTGGCGTGATACCCACATATCCTTTGGACCAATTACACTGCACCTTAGGGCTCTGTCTTGGATTTCGGTAAGGATGTAGTATTCGGGCGTACCTAGGCTGACTCAACACTATTCCTCAGGTGGACGGGAACGAGACCTTGGGTGACAACATCTGTGACAACGCAGGTGTGCTGAACGCCTGGCTGGCCTACACCCGCTGGAGGGACCAACATGGGCAGGAACCTTTCCTGCCCGGCATGAACTACACCATCCCACAGATATTCTTCATCACTTTTGCACAGGTCAGACATATTCACACCCACCCAAAAGTTGTAGGATAAGTATGGATTGGTTTAATAGTCCATGCCTATCATGTTAAATAGTGTCTTTATTAATCATTGTTTAAGAAGCTTTCAAGTGGCTTTGCTGTATAAAAAAGCAAAACAAGCTACGAGAAATACAGCCAGGACATAATTATACAGTCCGAGTGTCTACTGAGCCAACGCGGTTGCTCAAAACGTTCAGTTCTTTGTTAATACCCGGTACTAACTTTTCATTCAAATAATCAGTAATAACGCCATGAGTGCCTTCTTGAAAATGATCAATGTGTGGGGTTATATATGAAAGGCAGAGTCTGTGTGCTGTCTCCCCTTGCCATAGCATTCTTCACTTCATCAAAATCTTGTCAAATTTCTAACCAACACTCATCAAATTCTCACCAAATCCTCTTCAAAATCTAAGGAAACACTCTCTCAAATTTCACATATGTGGTGTGAAGTAGTGAGCAAGGGAGGCTATGCAAAGTATAACCAATGCTTACCAGAACATTTATCAAATTTTCATCATATCCTTATCAAATATTCCTCAAATTTTCACCAAACACTCCTTAAATTCTAACTATATATCTTCTCACACTGCTTACCATAAAACTCATCAAACTTTCATCATATGCTTATCAAATATTTCTCAAATTTTCACCAAACACTCTTTAAATTTTAACTATGTATCCTCTCAAATTTCCCAGATCTGGTGTGAGGTGGTGAGCAAGGAAGGCTACGAGAAATACAGCAAGGACATGCACAGTCCGGGTGTCTACCGAGCCAACGTCGTCGCCCAAAACTCCCAGTTCTTCGCCGACACCTGGCAATGCCCGGTCGGCTCTCCCATGAACCCCGAGAAGAAATGTCACTTGTGGGTGTAGGAGAAAATGAAGACCAGGAAAAAGCTAGAGGGAAAAATAGGAATAGCGATAGAAGGAAGATAGAGAGAGAGAGAGAGAGATTGAGAGATAGAGAGAGATTTTCCTTCCTGACTTTTATATATTTTACTTTATTTTGTTTAAACTGGGAATCTTGAGAAGATATATGAACTAAGGGTGAAGGATAAAGTAGAAAGAACAACCTCTGAACAAAGGGCAATGTAGCGCAAATGTAATGAAATATATTAGCAAGGTATAAATGTTAGACAAAGCGAAGTCATATTTTATATGTGTACATACTTATTTTTTGCTTGCCCGTCTCCCATACAACTAGAAATAATGCAGGCATTAAAATATGTGGAAAAGTTAACAGAAGAGGGAATAAAGTCATTATAGTCTCCTGCCAACAGAAGATGAACTGTCACTTGTGGATGCTTAATGCAGAAATTAACAAGATCACTAGATATGAACACTCAAAAGAGAGAGATTCTTCGGTAAGGATGGCGTTAACGGGCGTACCGTCCGCTTTGCTTACATAGTCGCACGCTCGCAGTTACGTTAGCGTCTAATTTGACTGCTTTGTTTTATGAAATTATCCCATGGCCAGCTGTTATTTGCTCCCTGCTGGTAACATATATGATGACAATAAGTTACAGGGGGGGAGGGGGGCAAAGCCTCCTCAACCCATTATTGTATCCCACAGCCGGTAACAAATCAATTTACACAATAGCTGGCCGTGGGATACAATAATGGGTTGAGGGGGGCTTTGCCCTCCTCACCCCCCATGACTTATTGTCATCATCACATAATTATATTACCAGCAGGGGGCAAATAAATAACAGCTGGCAGTGGGCTAATTTCGGTAAACTTGACTTTTTGGACCGACAGCGATTTCAGTAAGTTTTATTTTATTTTTTTGAATTTTTTCTTCAGATGTAATGTTGATTTATACTGAAGAGGAGCTGAAATGAGTATTTACCCATTATCCAACAATCTAAAAACACGAGTCACACGACCCCTACTAGTGGGGAGGGCAATGAAGCGTAAAAAAGACATTAGCCTAACCTAACAACCTTACCTAACCTATCCTAGTATTATGGGTTATACTATATACTATGGGGGCTGACGCCCCCACACCCCCGCTGGTTGGGTAACAGTGCAAAAACACAGTATTATGGGACATCCCTTACTCTGGCAACGAGTGGCAGTGAGAGGGCTGAGAGGTTCACAACAATAACATGAGTGCGGCGGCAGACGGACGTAAGTAAAATAAGAAATCATCGTATTTATTACCATTAATTTCCGGAAGCTTAAACCTATGCGAAAAAATCTTAATCTTTGTTGCTTTGCCATGACCCATTAAGATTGCACTCCTAGTTGTGGTGCGTATTTTATTTTTTTATTTTTTTGTTCTCCCTTATAATACATTTCAGCTCTTAATGACACATAATATTATAGCAATGATGTATATGCTCTACCTGACCTATTAGGCCTAAAAAGATCGATGGGCTAACTGTCGGTCCAAATCATCAGTATAACCATAATTTCAGGCAAGAATGTAGTTACCGGGTGTACCCCATCATGTTCTCGTCTATTTTGACTGCCTTTGGATACAAAACTGGAATATATAATTATAATGGAATATATATGATGATGACAATAAGTCATGGGGGGTCTCAACCTATTATTGTATTCCACGGCAGTCACAGTAGACGGGGACACGATCGCGAGCGTGCGAGTAGTAAACAAGGCTGGCGGTACGCCCAAATACTCCATTCTTACCAATACAATATCCTAAGCTAACATAACCTAATCGGTAAGATTAGGAGTAGTGGGCGTACCACTACCAACATACAGCATAACTCATCTATAAAACATTAACCTAACCAAACAACCTAACCTAGTATTCATGTAGTACTAGGTTAGGTTAGGTTAATGTTTTATAGATGATTTATGCTGTATGTCGGTAGTGGTACGCCCACTACTCCTAATCTTACCACCTAATCTTACAGGTTTTCAAGAAAAAGAAAAATCAAATTCGTCATTAAAAAAAATAAAAAAATAAACGGTAATAGTAGCAGCAACACTCCCCACCTGTTATGTGAAACAATTACTCAATGAATGTTATTACCAAATGAACATCGATAGAACGTATTACCAACTTCCAAATCTGTTGAGAAGCCATTATAAATAATACAAGAAGGTCAAGATGATGATCACTTAACCCTTTGAAGATTAGGACGCATTTTGACAGTTTATTCTGGCTATCATTGACGATTGCAGGCCTATACAAATTAGGAAAGATATGTGGGAATTATAAGAGTAAAGTTTATCTCCACTAACTCTCTGATTTCCATATACCCTTCCTAATCTGAATAAATTCGGGACAAACTGGATTTTAGGTCACGTATGGGATATAATGTTCTAAATGTATACTATAGCTTTGTATTAGAGTATTAGTCACCACAATACTGTATATGTCTTTACCGCTGCATATTAAATTATTTTTCCTTAGACTTTGTGGGTTAAATAAGGGTGATGGCGGCCATCTTGGATCAGCTGAGAACTAATATTTTTAAATTTGTTACCGTAGTTTTAGTATTTTGTCATATTCTATATCAATACTAACCCTGCGGGGGTCTGGGGGCGGCAGCCCCCAGGTTAGGTTAGGTTAGGTTAGGGTAATGACAAAATATGGTTTTAGGGGGCATGTTTTAATATTGCAAAATAATGGGTAAATATGAATTTCCAGAAGGAAAAACACCTTAAAACACACTAATCAATGAAGAAACTGATGAGAAAAAGGATTATAATACAAAAAACACATACGTGACCTAAAATCCAATTTGACCTAAATTCGCCTAATAATAGCCAGAAAAAACAAAAACGAAATGCGTAATCCGATCTTAAAAGGGTTAACATTGGACAAAATAGAAACAGCCTTAACACTTACCTCGTTTATGGTTCGCCTTTGTCAATACTGTACGGTAAATCGTTAACTTCCAAATATTCTGGAATCAGCACCAGCAGTATATAATATAATTTCCAGATGCATGTATAGCCTAATAGTCACTCTTTCTAGTCCTCTTCGCTAAACTTATCTGTTTCGGTAAATGTATAAAATTATGCTTTAATTTGACTGCAGTTCATAACTCATCTGTTCATAATGTGATTCAGAAGTCTCAATTTTAGCTTACAGAAATCTTACTAATATCTTCAAAATCACAGATCCTTAAAGTTAAGCTGTCTTTTCGACACTGTTGTTATATTTCGAGAGCCGTTTCTCCAGCAAGTAGAGATAATACATTAACGCACAACAACCTCACTTCATCGCGTATTCGTGGCTTCTTCTTCTTCTTCTTTTGAACCCGCCCGCAGACCGCGTAGATCCACAGGGCTGACCTTTGTATCGGTACTGGCTCAGAAACGTTAGTAAGAGGGAAAGTTTAGAGTAGAAGGATAGTAAAGGGACAGTTTTTTAGACCTACCTATCACGTCCTCCCCCCTCCCTCCCACCGCTCCCCATCCTCCATCATAGAAAAGTTCTCTAGCTGGTTTGTCCTTCCCTCTGTAATACGACAGCGTGGCTTTGTTTTCTACCTCTTCCCTCCACTTCCTTCTTCCCTCCTCTTTTATCCCTTTCTCTATCTCTCTGATACATCCCCTCCCATTTTCCAGTATGACCCCATCCTCCCTCCCATTTCATTTTCTAAATTCCCCTCCCACATGGTCCTGTATTATATTTATCCTTTCCAGCCTTCTTTTGCACTCTCTGTTCCATTTACTTCCCTCGCTCGCCCATCTGTATACCTTCTTCGGCCACCTACAGTATTTTCCTCCATCCCCTCTAGTCTCACTTTGTACTTCCCTTTTGCTTTTCCTATCCTTTCTTCAAACGTACTCCACCCCATTTCTCCTCGGATTGCTTCTTGTGCTACGTATTTATTTGCCCCCAATCCCGTCCTTCCGATGTTATTCTGTATCGTTTCTAATTTCCTCATTTCTGCCTCTGTCGTTTCCACCGCCGTACATAATTGCAGGTCCTCCTAGTCCTTTCCACAGCCCGCGCACTATTTCATAGCTATTCGCTCTTAATCTGTCGCGCTCCATAATCTCCCATGCCATTGTTGCATTTGCCCAATCTTATCGCTTTTTGCCTTTTCAAACCCTTGCTCTGTAATTGTTACCCCCAGGTATTTATATTTTCTTGTCTTCTTCATTCTGCTTCCCTCCAGTGTCCATTCCTCGTCCTCTTGGAGCTGTCCATTCATTTTCATTACTTGGCTCTTTTCTTTACTGAATCTTACTTCTAATTCCTCTCCGAATCTCGTTGCTTCCTCTAGCAGTCTCTGCAACCCTCTTCCTGTTTCTGCCATTAGAACTACATCGTCAGCGAATAGGAGTACCCCCAGTCTTTCCTTGTTTATCTGAATCCCCTCCCCCACTCTTTTTATCCTCTGTCATTTCTTCCATATAGAGCGCAAATAATAACGGCAATAGTACGCACCCCTGCCTTACTCCCCTCTTGCTTTCTACCCATCCCGTTTCTATACTTCCTAGCGCGTACTTCGCCTTTGTTCCTTGGTACATCGATGTTATGATGTTGATATACTTTTCTGGTATTCCACTCCTTGCCATTATTTTCCACAGCAGTTCCCTATTTACTCTATCATATGCTTTCTCTATATCCAGGAATGCACAGCAACCTGTTTTCTTCCCTCTTTTCATTTTCCCTATCACTTCGTTTAGTATATACTGTAGATATTATCTGTCCCCCTCCTGTCTCTTCTGAACCCATTTTGCTCGTCACTTATTATTCCGTTTCCCTCTATGGCTCTATTCATCCTTTCCTTCAATATCCCGCAGAAGAGTTTCCCTATTGTGTTTGTCACTGTCACTGGCCTGTAGCTTTTCATTTCCTTTTTACTCTTGTACCCTCCTTTATGTAATAGCGTTACTCTCGCTTCATTCCATCTGTCTGGGACTCTCTCATTTCCTAGTACCTCGTTAAACATTTTCTTCAGCCTTCTTTCCATTTCTTCCCCCCCCCCCCCTCTACTCTATGTACATTTCATTTGGTATCCCATCCGGGCCGGTCGCCTTTCCCCTTTTTAGCGCTTTGATCCCTCTCCTTACTTCTTCGATTTTGAGTTCCCTTTCCATTTACTGTGCTTGCAAAGGTAAATATAGGGTTCCTTTAACGGCAAGATGGGAAACTCCGACAACGCCATCTATTAAGAATGGGACAAACGAAAAACGTAAATAATTCGCGATTGGATGTGGGAGGGAAGGGGGGGGGGGTCTCTCTCTCTCAGTATATATCTATTTGAAGTGGCAGGTTCCACATAGTTGATAGAAATGTATGACAATTAATATATATATCTGTCTACCTACCTACCTCCCTACTACCTTATTACCTACCTACCTCCCTACTACCTTATTACCTACCTACCTTCCTACTACCTTATTACCTACCTACCTCCCTACTACCTTATTACCTACCTACCTCCCTACTACCTTATTACCTACCTACCTTCCTACTACCTTATTACCTACCTACCTTCCTACTACCTTATTACCTACCTACCTCCCTACTACCTTATTACCTACCTACCTTCCTACTACCTTATTACCTACCTACCTCCCTACTACCTTATTACCTACCTACCTTCCTACTACCTTATTACCTATCTACCTCCCTACTACTTTATTACCTACCTACCTTCCTACTACCTTATTACCTACCTACCTTCCTACTACCTTATTACCTACCTACCTCCCTACTACCTTATTACCTACCTACCTCCCTACTACCTTATTACCTACCTACCTCCCTACTACCTTATTACCTACCTACCTTCCTACTACCTTATTACCTACCTACCTCCCTACTACCTTATTACCTACCTACCTCCCTACTACCTTATTACCTACCTACCTCCCTACTACCTTATTACCTACCTACCTTCCTACTACCTTATTACCTACCTACCTCCCTACTACCTTATTACCTACCTACCTTCCTACTACCTTATTACCTACCTACCTCCCTACTACCTTATTACCTACCTACCTTCCTACTACCTTATTACCTACCTACCTCCCTACTACCTTATTACCTACCTACCTTCCTACTACCTTATTACCTACCTACCTCCCTACTACCTTATTACCTACCTACCTTCCTACTACCTTATTACCTACCTACCTTCCTACTACCTTATTACCTACCTACCTCCCTACTACCTTATTACCTACCTACCTCCCTACTACCTTATTACCTACCTACCTCCCTACTACCTTATTACCTACCTACCTCCCTACTACCTTATTACCTACCTACCTCCCTACTACCTTATTACCTACCTACCTTCCTACTACCTTATTACCTACCTACCTCCCTACTACCTTATTACCTACCTACCTTCCTACTACCTTATTACCTACCTACCTCCCTACTACCTTATTACCTACCTACCTCCCTACTACCTTATTACCTACCTACCTTCCTACTACCTTATTACCTACCTACCTCCCTACTACCTTATTACCTACCTACCTTCCTTCTACCTTATTACCTACCTACCTCCCTACTACCTACCTCCCTACTACCTTATTACCTACCTACCTTCCTACTACCTTATTACCTACCTACCTCCCTACTACCTTATTACCTACCTACCTTCCTTCCCCTTTCCCTACCTTTCAACTTACCTCCCTCTCTCCCTAGCTACGTAAGCCTACCTACCTCCCTACCTACGTTGATCCCTAACTACCTACCTCACTCTCTCCCTATCTACCTACCTATCTCCCTAACTCTCTTCCTACCTACTTACCTCCCTCAATCTATCCCTACATACCTCCCTATCTATCTACCAACTTACCTACCAACCTACCTACCTATCCCTACCCCTCTATTCCATCTTTGAATAAGTATATATTTTTATTTGAACCAATGATTACTATATATATGAATGCATAATTCTCTGTATGCTTCCTGATGTATATATATAAAACAAGAGTTATCGAAATAATTATAGATTGTTTTCTAATTTTGTACATAGCAAGAATTTAGTTAAGTTTTGGCTCTGTTCATGAGTGATAGACCTAGAGAACTATAATTATATACTATTAAATATGTATAAATACATTATCACATAAACAGTATATAACACTGCTTACACTAGGCTATACACAAATATATACCCCAAAGAATTAAGGAATTTATTATCACATATATATTTTTTCGGGAAATTCCGTTTTCGTAAATTTTAGGGGCAGCCACACTGTTTTATTAGAAGTAACTTAGCACAAGACATAATTACATAGGTCATAAAGTTTAGCGAGTTCATCCAAAATCTAAAAACATGACTTTGTATAGCTAACCCAGAACCTTACCTATCACGAGTCAAAGCTACCATACTACAGATAACCCAGATCCCTAACTATCACGAGTGAGATGTATTATACCTTATTTATTATTTTCATAATTTTATATATATTTTATTTGTTATATTCCAACTTACTCCCTCACGGGCATAGGCTGAGAGCCAGTACATTCAACCGTTCAACACGGTGAAACCCGTTAGGTCTCGTTCCAGTTATGGGAGTGAAACATGTGAAGCACTTAGAGCTGTAACCAGCCTTTGCCATCTTGCCTTCGCAAGATGCTTGGATGCACTTGGTTGCCCACTCACAGCTCAAAGCAGCCTCATCTCTGGAGCTGCTTCGCCTTGCACTTCACTTTCTCACCCCCAAGACTCGGACCCTCACTCTCAGAACGCCACCTATTGAGCAATTAATTCATTATAATCTGATCCTATAGGTAACCCGGAACCTTACCTATCACGAGTTAGAGCTATCAAACCTTACTTGATATTACAGTTATCACGAGTGAGATATATTATACCTTATCTGATCTCATTAGTAACCCAAAACCTTACCTATCACGAGTCAGATATATCATTACTACTTGATCTTATAGCTAACCTAAAACCCTACACCAGACGGCAGTGATAGCACAAATTGGTTTGGGTTTAAAATTATCTCGACCAAGCCCCTAATTGCAATGACACCTTGATTTATATAATTCTAGTTAATACTATAGGCGATTTTATAAACACACATAAACCTTATAGTAATCAAAGGGTTAAATTATGTTAACCATAACCTTTTTCGTATACGATGAAGTCGTTCTACTACAGTGTGCTGGCATAATAATCCAGAAGGGTTGATAGCCTCTGAAGTCCCATTTGAACTAGATAACTAGTGACTTGTAGTAAAGCAGTGTGGGGTATGCCTATATACTGTAGGTACCTAAATCTAGAGGTGGTCAACATACGCACAATTTTACCCTTAAATTATGACTTAAGAATGTATTATAGTACTGTAAGTGTTGATATAGTATTTTGTTATTACTTATATGTTTTTAAATTGGCATTATTTTCTAGTATCGTCATTATTATTATTAGTAATTTACATAATATATTAATCAGTATTGTAGCACAAATGTATGCATCAAATTGTGAATAAATGCAATCTTATACATATACATATTTGTAAGTTAATTGGTGGGTTGCTGAAAAATAATATGAATAGTATATACAATATATATATATATATATATATATATATATATATATATATATATATATATATATATATATACAGTATATATATATATATATATATATATATATATATATATATATATATATATATATATATATATATATATATATATATATATATATATATATATACCGGTATATATATATATATATATATATATATATATATATATATATATATATATATATGTATATATATATATATATATATATATATTGGTGAATTTAATTTTGTATTTTTGTCATCATAATGATGGCTTTACTAGTAGTAGTACCGGTAGCATATTAAAATTATTATACTTTTTATTTTCAGCATTATTATTACTGCAATTACTATTATCCTTAGGTATATCATAAGTACAATCAATTCTCACTATCAATCAATTCTCACTATCAAACAATTCTCACTATCATTTTACACTCCTTTCTATAAAATCACTATAAATATAATCTTTCATGTTGTGCTTCCCATGTTTAAAATAAAATGAAAACTTGTGACTAATAAATATTTCGTGTAATACCACATGAGTTTTATTGATCTTGAAAATTACCCTTATTGTATATTAAAGTACGAACCTTTAACCCTTTCAGTACCGATGCCGTCCGTTTAACTTTACTCTGGCTACTATTAGACAATTTTAGTCAGTTTTAAAAAGCCTCCAGCAATTAACAGGCTGCAAACTACAGTATCTCACTTAACCCTTTTTATTACAACAGATCCTTCTTAAACTGCACAAACTCGTTTAAATATAGCTAGAATTTACAAAAAATATGTCACTGATACAGAAGACCCACGTTGTAGCCCAGGATTGTGAAGATGGTTACGCTGCGTTCTTCTGACACCCTATCCCTTCGTCCACCTAACAGAAAACAGGATCCTGGAGTAACTAAACATTTATGACCTCCCATCCGGGGTACATACTAATTTGTGGCGTAATCTTCTGTGCACTAATGGCGGGGCCGAGGCCGCCACTATCGCCAGAATTAGATGCGGCTGGGGAAAGTTCAGAGAACTGTTGCCACTACTTCCTATGAAAAGACAACCTCTCCACTTGAAGGAAAAGGTATTCGCTTCATGTGTTAGAAGCGCAATGACAACATGGCCTGTCAAAGCGGATGATACCAACAGAATGGAACGTAACAAGATGAGAATGGTGAATGGTGAGATGGATGTTTGGGGCCAAACTGCAAGATAGGATATTTAGTGAAGAGCTGAGGAGACGGTTATCAAGAGTATCGGTGATGAGATGCGTATTAGTACGCTTGGATGGTTTGGACATTTGGAGAGGATGGATTATATAAGTTAGTTGAAAAGATGCAGGTCCGTGAATGTGGAGAGAGCTGCACCAAGGGGCAGACCAAGAAAGATGTGGGATCAGAATATAAAAACCTGACACGTGAGGCAGCTCTGAACAGGGCTGCCTGGGGCACCACCATAAGGATGTGAAGACGGGAGCCACACTCCGCATGGAGCATTCGGTCTTTAAATATATATACTGTATGTATGTACAGTATGTATGTTCAAATATCAGAGAAACCAATGAGGAGTCAGCTTGATTTTTGTCTTATTCCAAGAAACCTATAAACTCAGTGGCTCTGTCTTCGTGTGTACATTCTCAATACACTATACAGTCTACACTGTACATTACTACCTTATTGGGAAGATTGTAGACACCAATCGAGCAGGGCAATACCCAGACGAGGGTTCATAGGCAGTTTCATGTGTCTGGCTTCCCTCACTGTTTGTGTTTGTGTTTCACCTACACAGAGAGTAATCCAGCTAACTCTCACAGACACATCCTCCTCCTATCCATTTCACTACAGTAAACAAGCACACCACTCTTCTTTCCAATACTGTACATATTTATTTATTTTTTTAATTTGGCTCTCACTCTTTCAACTTTGGAGGAGACACTTGTTGCAGGCAGCTTTGCCCTCTGTCTTCTTCATACGCATTACAAGAAAACACTATAAGAGAGTCTCCAGCAACTCAGGCAGGATCACTGACATTTCTTCATCTGCAAAATGAAGGTAAGCTATCTCAATAGTGTTCACAAACGTACTACAGTGTAAGACTGTTACTGTATTTAACTCTGTAAGAGATTCTGTCTGCTAATGACTCCCAATAACCACACAGCAATTATTTTACGGATGAAGTCTGATCACATACTGTGTACGTTGCTAGCACACAGGGTGTATTTTCTTAACTGTACCTACGGCAAACGCAAACGTCTGTAGCCCTGGGTGTGGGGGGTTTAGTAACCTACTTACCTAATATATAAAGCACTTATTTTGCCTTATAAAAAAATTCACATTTGAAATTACTGAGAAGTGTGGGAAAATATAATGGATAAATAAGCAACGTCGCAATTCTGGCCATAGCCTATTAAATACATTGTTACATTTTAAAGGTAAATTCACCAATTTATAGGTAATATACTGTTAAATTTGAATGTAGGCTAGACCTTAATTTATTTACAATAAAAACATCCACCACACCATGCACGTAGAGCTAAATAATTTTATATTGCCATTAATACCCACCCCACCCCAGCCAGCCATCTAGCTGGTTCAGTTGATAGCGTCGCTGTTTCCCATCCTGCAGACTCGTGTTAAAACCCCGCTCAGGTTGAAAAGTTATTTAAGGATATAGCCGGCGGTTACTGTCTCACCTTGAGCAAGGGAGATGGATAATGGTATTTGGTAAAGTGCTTGTGAATCTTCGAAGGAGGAGATACGAGCGCTATATAAGTAACCACACGATTAATTTATCACTACTAATAATGGAGCATTATTTTCTTTCTGATGACTCAGAAAACTTGCTGGCTAGCACCTCATGCCGATCGCTCCGATTGCAATCGGTGGCGATCGCTCTTGATCACCGATTCGGAAGCAATCGCGTTCAAATTAGCGATCGCGAATTCGCGATTGATCAGGGTGAACGCACTGTGGGAGGAGCTTGGAAGATTGTCAAAGTTTGTAAACAAAAAATTAAA
This sequence comes from Paralithodes platypus, assembly GCA_032716605.1. Taxonomy (NCBI): domain Eukaryota; kingdom Metazoa; phylum Arthropoda; class Malacostraca; order Decapoda; family Lithodidae; genus Paralithodes; species Paralithodes platypus. The sequence goes on along the minus strand of CM064568.1, from coordinate 52,125,110 downwards.
ATCGTTGTAAAGGCTTTAAGCCATTGATTTTCTGCCTTCGAGGGACTGTCCATTTGGTTTTCGTGCAATTTGCACACAGATAGGCCTAGGTAACTTCTGGTGTATTTTACCTCTAGGATTTCATTTAGGCTAGGCCTGGCCTAGGCCTAGCCGCCTAGGCTTAGGCTAGTGGGACAGCAACTCCACAAGAAGAAGAAGAAGAAAGGGTAAATAAGCTTACTTTTCTACCCAAAGGTTAAAATTAGTGGTGAGCTGGTGGCTAATCAACTGCCGTGAGTGACTGTCTAGTTTTATCATCTCCCCTAGGCCTAGCCTATGCATTTAATGGGTTTGTAGGCTATCCTTGAATGATCAAGATTGAAGATCCTACGGTCAATATTAGCCTAAGGAGACGGACCACAGCTATTTTCAAGTTTTTGGGGGGAAGGATGTAGTATCCTGGCGTATGGTCGTCATGTTTACATAGGTCGATCGCTCGCGGACAAGTTCCCGTCTATTTTGACGGCTACTTTTTCTGTTATTTGCCCCCTGCTGGCAATATATAGGCTATGATGATAACAAATTGACAATAAGTCATGGGGAGGGTAAGGGGGGACAAAACTTCCCGCATAGCACTTACACTAAGTAAGTGTAAGTGCCTAAACATCCGTCGGTAAGGGTTGTGTTAGCGGGCGTACCGTCGGACGGTCAATCGCTTTGTTTACAAGTCATATGCTCACAGTCACGTTCGCGTCAATTTTGAATAGGCCTACTTTTTTGGGGATGGATGTAGAGTTCGGGCGTACGGTCGTCATTGTTTACATGGGGCGATCACCACGCTCGCACTTAGGCCCCTACGTTCCCGTCTATTTCAACGCTATATTTTCTGCTATTTGCCCCCTGTCATTACTACATGAATACTAGGTTAGGTTAGGTTAAAATAGACGGGAACATGATGGGAAAGGTCCGACGCCACTACGCGTAATGTAAACAAAGATGGCGGTACGCCCGGTCACTACATCCTACCCCTTTTGTTTTCCAAAATTATTCCATGCCATCCATGGCCAGCGGTTATGTGCCCCTTGCTAGTAATATATATAGCCTAGCCTAATGATGACAATAAATCAAGGGGGTGAGGCGAGGCGGCTATTATTGTATCCCACAGCTGGCCCTCCACCTATTATTCTATCCCACAGCTGGTAACACAACAATTTATCCAGCAGCTGGCCGTGGAATACAATGATTTAAGGGGAGACTGGCCGTTTGTTTGGTCTATTAATTCATGTACCGGTATTCATATATTTTTTTTAGTTTCCTCGCTAGACCTCCTTCTTCTTCTTCTTCTTTTTGTGGAGTTGCTGTCCCTTTTCAAGCCAGCTCACCTATGCACCGGTGACTTCTCCAGAAACAGCTAGAGTTAGATTAAGAATTAGTTTAGAAAATATGTAGTCGTAGAAAGGATAGTTAAAGAAAAAGAATTGAAGTATATAGCTTAAGCAGAACTCTCCTCTCCCTATTTTACCCCCTCCTCCACCCCCCAATATCTTGTTCTCTCCTTACCTTAATTTAACTTTTCCCCTCTCTACTATTTAATCTCATTTTTCTTCCTCCCCCGCTCTGGTCACCTTCTCCCCCCTCACCCTATTCTATTCTATTCCATTTTCTCTTCTGCCACACCTACTCCAGGAATCTTTTCACTACCGGTACCTTCATTCTTTTCCCCATTTCCCATCAAGCTTAGAAAAACACCCCCTGGATGGATGTAGATTTCGGGCGTACAGTCATCATGTTTACATAAGGCGATCGCCGCGGTTAACTTTGCGTCTATTTTGACGGCAATTTTTTCCGGTTATTTGCCGCTGGCAATTTATGTGATGATGACAATATATCATGGGGGGGTGAGGGGGGCAAAGCCCCCCCCCCCCTCAACATATTATTGTATCCAATGGCATTCAAAATAGACGGGAACATGATTGCAAAGGTCAGACGCCTCCCCCGTCACCGCCGCCGCCATGTTTACATTTGTCGAGCGCCGTGGTTAAGTTCGCGTCTATTTTGACGGCGATTTTTTCCGGTTATTTGCCGCTGGCAATATATGTGATGATGACAATATATCATGGGGGGGTGAGGGGGGCAAAGCCGCCGCCCTCCCCCCCCCCCTCAACATATTATTGTATCCAATGGCATTCAAAATAGACGGGAACATGATTGCAAAGGTCAGACGCCTCCCCCGTCACCGCCGCCGCCATGTTTACATTTGTCGAGCGCCGTGGTTAAGTTCGCGTCTATTTTGACGGCGATTTTTTTCGGTAATTTTCCCCCTGCTGGCAATATATATGATGATGACAATACGTCAAGGGGGGGGGGGGGGGGGGGGGGGGGGGGGGGGGGGGGTGAAGGGGGAGGGCAAAGCCCCCCTCAACATATCATTGTATCCAAAGGCAGTCAAAAAAGACGGGAACACACACCCAATCTCATTCACCCAAACATGATGGCAAAGGTCCGACGCCACTACGCATAGTGTAAACAAGGCTGGCGGTACACCCGCACTTAACCCTCTCCGACATATGACGCAATTTTGAGCCTATTGGGGATACTTTAAAGCCTTTGTTACCATCAGGGGTATTTAGAAACCTTTAGTTTAGTTACTTCAACCTCTGCAGTTGTCTTTGAGTTAGCTGTGGGCAGAAAACTAATTTTGGAGAGGTAATTATAAGAGAGAGAACTCTATTTCTTATTGCTAATCTGGCAACCTTTGCGTCAGCCGTCATAAATGCGTGAAAGGGTTAACATTCTTGCCACACCCCCTAGCCTCCCCTTCAAGATAAATTTGTAAATTTTTCGGTCGAAAAATTTCCCGGCCAAAGGCCGATTCCTCTTAAAATTGCAGGCTCGCTATCGTTCGGCAGGAAAAAATTGACACCTAAATGGCACGAAAGGTCATAAAATTGACAACGAAATGGGGCGAAAGGTGTTAAAATTGCCAAACTAATGGGCCGAACGTCTTATAATAATCAAAAACTAGTGGGGCTAAACATTATGGAGAAGGGGGTCCAGAAAAACGGTGTGCCTCCCCTTAATCCATCCTCTCCAAATGCCCAAGCTAATGTATATATATATTTTTTAGGTTATGAAGGTGTGGAGAGGTGTTGCAGCTGCTAAAGATACCAAGACAGGTTCCAGTACGGTATGGTGAAAGACCCGACAGTGGACGAAGATATTGAAGGAATCTGTTTTATCCGTATCTTGGGTTGGTTAGTACAGTACAGTACTGTAATTCCTCACAACCTCCCTTCCTCCCCCTGCTCAGTCTCACACTCTCTCTTTCTCTCTCTTGGAACACTGTATAGTCCACGATCCATCTATGGTAGAATACTAATCCTCCCCAAGTCTTTAAAAAAAAAAAAAAAAAAAAAATATATATATATATATATATATATATATATATATATATATATATATAAACCCTTATTATGATTCCTCATATAATTTGGAATAACAGCACTGTACTGATATCAATACTAATGTACCATACTTTATGTTATAAATTATATGATCTATACCCTGTTCATTATAGGTAGGCCAGAAATCCCAACCCCAACTTCTCATTTATCAAAAACTACTTAAGTAATTTAGCTGTTACTTCTACCATTTTGGAAGAGTCATCTAGGGAATAGGTATGGGCATTTACAGTCCATTTGTTCTAGCCCATTTTGAGTTACAGAGGGTATAGGTCAAGATTTCTAGCCTACCGGTACTTATAATGAATAGACTAGTGAGTTGAATACAAATTTAAAACAAGAATGTGGAAACTGGGATTTACTGAGTATTACTAAATTTCAAGGTGTTCTGTGTGTGAAAGGATTTAACTAGGGTACTTGTATGGTAGCTACCATAAACAAAGTACAGTATGGTAATTATAAGGAATTTGGCTCTAAACAGTACCGGTAACTTACCTGAAAGGGAGAAAATATATACTGAGCTTTCAATGATTTTGATATGCTTTCTTTGTTTATAAAGGTGAATAGTCTTGGTTAGAATAAGTAATGGTAGGGAGACAAAAGGACAAAACAAAAAATATTATTTTCTTTTTAAGTTACTGATAAAATCCCTCTCTTTTCAGGTGATCAAGAGATATACTACAATCTGAAAGAAGGGGAAATGTTTTTGGCATCCCGAAGCCTATGAATCTCTGCTCCCCTGTTTCCCGACGTTTGGTTAACCCCCTGCTCTCTCTGTTACTTCAAGTTTAAAAGGTCTGAAACTTATATTGGTTAAAGGTCTGAATCTATACTGTAATGATAAAAGATCTGAAGTCTACTGTACAGTATACCATGTTGGTCAATTGATATGGTGTTGGTGGTGTAATGGTTTAGATGCTTATGTTCTGGGTGTGGTGTCCCGAGTTCGAATCCCGGGAGGACCATATGCTTTTATTAGTTTATTCAAGTACATTAGGGTTTGTAATTGATGATTAATGTTAAAAATGGGGTGTTACTTATTAGTATAAGGTGAGAAATATACTGTCTATATCGGTACTGAAAATGTAATATGTAATTTCTGATAGTGGCAGAAGGAAGGGTTGAGATTGATATTGGCAATTTTGAAATTTGAATGTAATCTTCCATTAATACCAGTCGCCACTTAATTGTAATAGAACATTGTAGAGTATAATACTGGTAGTACAGTATTTGTACATTAACTACTTGAGATTTTTTGCTTTGCTGATTAAATGAATTGATGTTAACCTGAGTAAATTAATGTGTATAAAAAGATGTCATTGTACTGAAAAGGTAATATGATGCTAACTAACAGAAAAGAAGGAGAATCATTTGTATAGTACCGGTAAATTGCTACTAGATTATTGTATACTATGGCTGTGCACGAGGAAAGCGTGCTAGGCCTACCTATTGCTGGCCCGTTAGATTTAGTCTATGAACTTGTGCCTCCGGGATTTGATTGCCAAGACTGCAGTAAAATATTCAATAGCAAAAACGAGCTCGACAGACACATGCTGACACACACAGGTGTAAGGAATTTTGCCTGTGACCACTGCGATAAAAGATTTGCCCAGAAAAGCCACCTCACCCAACACACTTTCACACATACCAAGATAAAGCGATTTGAGTGCCCCGAATGCCATAAACGTTTTACCCAGAAGGCCCACTTGATCCAACACTTATACACACATACTGGGGAGAGGAACTTCGAATGCGAGATATGCCATAAAAAATTCATCCAGAGAAACACCCTCATGAGCCACAAGAAGCGACATGAGGAGGCCACAAAAAAGTACCAGTGCAACGAATGCCAGAAGGAATTTACCTATCGAGGGTCGTTGAAAGAACACATGATCATACACAAGGGGGAGCGGAATCACGAATGCGAACAATGCGGGCGGAAGTTTTTACACAAGAGCAATCTCAATGCACATGTAAAGGGGCATCTTGGGGCCAGGGATCACGAATGCCATCTCTGCGGGAAGAGGGTGGCCTCGAGTAAGAGCCTAGCTGAACACTTGATCCTTCACACAGGGAAGAAGGACTACGCCTGTGATTTGTGCGATAAGAAGTTTGCCCTTAAGAAGAGTCTGTACACGCACAAGCTTACGCATTCCAAGGCGAGGAATCATGAATGTCTGGAATGTGGGCGGAAATTCCATTTACGACAGAACCTCAAAGATCACATGCGTGGTCACGAAGGCACAAGGGATCATGAGTGCCCCATCTGCTCAAAGCGTTTTCGGCGTAGAAACTACCTCAACACTCACATAGCCACACACACAATGGGGCCGAAGGAGCACGAATGTGATGTGTGTACCAAAAGCTTTACCACAAAACAATACCTCCACCAGCACAAACTCACGCATGGAGCAGACAAACTTCACGAATGTCCAGACTGCGACAAAAAGTTCCGCAGAAAGTCGTACCTCACCGCCCACATTAACACACATAGAGAAATCAGGGATTTTAAGTGCGATATCTGCCATAAAGGTTTCAAGAGGAAGGATGGGGTTAGAAAACATTTGGAAACGAAGCACGGAAGCCTGATACTGAAACCACAAGATTCTGAACCCAAGAAACCATTGGAGAACCAGAATAAAGAACTTTTAGAAAACCAGAAATATAACATCACAAAGAAACCAGAAAATCCTGAACTTGGTGACCTTTTAGAGAACCAAAATTATACATTTACTATGAAGACTGAAAATGTTGAAACTTATGAACAATCAGAAACCAAATATGAAATTATTGAAACGAAAAATGAGGATATTGATTATGAGAATTGTTTAGAACCTGAACTTGATACCTTTACAATGAAACTTCAAACTTCCGCACCCAATCCACTGTTGGAAACTCAAAATGAAATACTTGAATTAGAATACGAAGAACCTCAATCAAAGAAGCTTTTAGAAACCACGTATGAACATAATAAAACTATACGGAATCCACCAGCTACCTCTGTCATTACACTTGAAAATACTGAAAGCAAGACACATTTAGCTAGTCTTACTGATACCTGTACAATAAAAAATACTGAAAGCAAGACACATTTAGCTAGTCTTACTGATACCTGTACAATAAAACCTGGAGGAATGGAACCTGTGAAACCTCTAGAAACCCTGCCTGATGATACGTTTGCAGAAAATATAGAATATATTGTGCCCGAGAATTATCTAAAAGACCACACGGAAACCCTAGCACATTTAGAAATTTAGAAATTCACTGTGATACCTTTACAATGAAACGTGAACAATTTGATAAGCTGCGACACCTCATGAAATTTATTACCGGTACTGTATCTGTTGAAAGGCAGTTACATGTTTTACGCGGGTATGCTTAGATGGCCGTTCTCCAGGGTGTCAAACTGGAGCAATATTGTTTGACGATTTGGATGGATACGAGAAGGAATACAAGGAAATTAGCATGAAGTAAGGTTGTTTTGGCCATTTTATCACTTCCAATGACATAATTTGAACTATAAACCATAATTTAATCTTTACATTACAATAATCAAGACTAAAAAGAGAGGTAAAACAGAGAGTATGTGAAGGAAGGAAGGTTTTCGGAGCAATGGGAAGTATGTGGAAGACGAGAAATCTCGGGAGTGAAAGTAAAAAGTGCACAGTATCAAGGAATTGTTGTGCCAACAGTTATGTATGGGGCTGAGACATGGGCTCTGAAGAAAAAGGAGAAAAGAGGGCTGAATGTGATGGAGATGAGCTGCTTGAGGAGTATGTGTGGAGTTACTCGTAGAGACAGATTGAGGAATGAAGAGATACGTAGGAGAGTGGGGCAGCAGAAACATTTGTCAGCCAGAGTGGACAGAAGGGTGCTGAGATGGTATGGTCATGTTGAACGAATGGGAGATGAAAGGCTTACAAAGAGAATATGTGAGTCAGGTACAAGGGGAGATAGAAGGGCAGGAAGACCCCCATTGAGATGGAGAGACTGTGTAAGAAAGGCTTTGGATGATAGAGGAATGACTATAGATCAGGCAGGGGAAGTGGTGGTGGACAGGAGTGAATGGAGAATGCTTGTGAATAGTTGAGTGAACACGTGGTCATTTGGAGTAAGGGGTCGGGCGCAAGTTGGACTAGATAATAGTCCATCAGGCGCCTGGCCCGGGGAGACGATTAATATGAAGGGTGTGCCTGGAAGTGTGGTGGGAGGGCTTGTGGCTTTGGCTCTGCTGCATGTCTGCCTGCCGAGATCGGAACCTCTCCGGGTGGTCAGGGGCCGGGGGAGTGCTGGAGCGACCTTGGTAACCCTGGTCTCTGGGTCTTCTCCTGGGTGACCTGGATGTGTGTGAGTTTGTGTTTTTTTATCTGTGTTTATTTTTTGTTTTATGTTGTTTTTGTGTTTTCCCTGTTCTTGCTCTGTCTTGAGTCGGCTACCCCCAAAATGGGGATTGGGCCTGAGCATATAGATAGATAGATATAAAAAGAGAGGATTCAGCTTTCGTATGACACCCTGGCTGCAACGTTCCTATCAAGCCTCCTATTCCCGAGATCCTTCCTCAATACCTAGTCCCATGTCTTCCTCAGTCTACTGACTCGTCATACCAACTAATTCCATTCTTTATATTTGCAAAGATCCATTTTTGTTATCAAAACATTAGCCACGTAATATGGATGATGGGCGTTCCCACCTACTATACTATAGGTATACAGTATATTAATAGTAAGGTTAATGTAATTCACTAAATATTGCAATACTGTATTAGAGATACAATAACTTTAATAATAATAATATAGCAAAACTTGTTTATGCAAATGGGTATTTAGATGTCCTTCCTTAGCTGAACACAATTGTCTGGCTTTAGCTTATGTAAAATTAATGTACAGTAAGTAAGTCATCATTGGATTGAGAGGGTTAAAAGTGAGCATTGATTTTTCAAGGTACTGTACTGAGCTTTGAAGCAACTAATATAAAATTCATGATATTTATTTATTAACAGTACTGTAATGTACTGGTAATCCTTCTAATGCTTTTAACCCTCACTTTCCAGGAGACTGACCAACTCACTGTGAGAGAAGTTAGAAGTGTGAAAAGGAGTTAGTGTAGCCTACATCTGAAATAAGAAGTACCAATTAAAGAAGAAAGTGACAACCAGGGAAGGAAATTACAAGCACATAAAGAAGTACTTAGAATTGGAAAAGGGTATCAATCATTCCACTCATAAAAATACCAAAGATTTGTTACCGTAAAGTGACAACCCGGGAAGGAAAGTAGAAGCACATAAAGAAGTAGTTGGAATTGGAAAAAGGTACCAATCATCCAACTCATAAAAATGCCAAAGATTAGCTACCGTACCCTTGTCTTTTATCCCAAGGCTTGATCATCTACCTCATATTTACTCAAGTGCTTTTTCCATCAATTTTTGGGGGGCAATTCTGGTCTGGCAACATCTGAATGAAACTTATATACAACATTTCGACTTAACCAACTTTCTCGACAGTATGGTCTAGAAACTTCAGAGTGAAAGTTGTATATTTTAACCCCTAAAATAATCTACCGTCAGTCTAGTCGCCGATCTTAGTGCAATATAGTCCCATAATGTTACTAATTAAATGTTGCAGGAAAACAAAACACTCATATGAATCAACCTTTAGTAGTTCAAGTTAAAGAAATCGAATCAACCTTTAGTAGTTCAAGTTAAAAAAAAGACAGAAATAACTATTGACCACAAGGTGACATTCCTAGTTGCCCTAAAGTGTGTAATTCCTTGTAGCCATTAAGTTTAAAAATCTTGTAGTGTGAAGATTCTATTGTCCAAAAAGCGTGCTATTCATACTGTTACATAGTTTAAGATCCTTTTGTAGCTTTAGCAAAACAAACAAATTATAAACAATGTCAATGAATTTATACTGCCATTGTGAAAGTGCTAGTATGTATTGGTATTTATAAATTAGGTACTGTATATGAACAGTAGTGTGTCTATTGTATGTTTATAATGTGTCTAGAGTATTTGGAGTTCCTAAGTATTATTGACATGTAGCCTATTGATATGTGTATGCTATGGTATTCAGAAAGTATCCACTGTATAGTATATTGAGACAAGTGTTGCTATAATATGTGTTTGATTGGAATTGTATACTATATGGTGACATGTTTGGTCTCAAGTATAGACATGGGCAATGATAAGGTAACACCCATATTAATCTTTAAACCTTTCAAGCCAAGTTCTCTAGCATATTGGATCTGATAATATTTAAAGCAAAGTTCTTTAGCTTATAGGATCATATAAAGTACTGTATTGCATTGTCTCATTTTGTCATGATGCCAATTCAAATGTGTGCGTAGTTATTGTTGCCTGGAACGCTGCCATAGGACGTGAGATTATAACCGAACCTTGTGTGGAGCACTCGGTCTTAAAAATTATGTATATAGAGTGCATAAGTACAGTAGGCAACTTAGAACCTATCTAGTATTATACTGTATCAAGATTCAACCCTACCTATCAAATTACTCCAATTTTTATTTTATTCAAACTACTTTCAGAGATTTTTTTATTCAATTTAGGAAGAATATGTTACAGTTAGAGTCCATTAAGATAATCCTTAACTGCGCAAAAGATTCTGACAGCAGTATTAATACAGTTAAAGAAATCACTGTGAGATTGAATGGGCTTCCTATACAGATGAAGCTTAAGTCACCCACCACTGAAATACTGTAGGCTACTGTACTGTTCAAAATGACTGAACATCAAGACAACGAGGTGTCTATGGGAGGCATCATAGCTCCTGCCCAGGAAGAACGGCTAGCAGCAAGATTCGACTGTCCACACTGCATCAAAACATTCAAAACCAAACATGTACTTGCCCGACACATGTCCACGCACACGGGAGAAAAAAACTACGCCTGCCATCTCTGTGATAAAAAATTTGCCCAACATGGCACCCTATCGCACCACATCCTCACACACACTAACACAAAAAGGTTCGAGTGCCAGGAGTGCCATAAAAGATTTACCCGCAAGGCCCAGCTGGTCCAACACGCGCACATACACACCGGGGAGATGAATTTTCAGTGTGATATCTGCGACCAGAAGTTTTACCAGAAGGGGTCACACACCGATCACATGAGGCGGCACAGGGAGGTGGCGCGGGCCTACAAGTGCGACGAATGCCACAAGGAGTTTCGTTCCAAGGATTCCATGGAGCAACACACGCGCACACATACGGGGGAGAAAATATATGAATGTCAGGTATGTGGATTGAGATATATGTACAGGAGCAGCTTAAACGCACACTCAAAAACCCATCTGGATTCCAAAGAACTCGAGGCAGACACAAAAGTTTATGAATGTCATTTATGCCAGAAGACCTTTGGCAAGAAAAGATACCTAAGGCAACATTTAGTACGCCATGAGAAACCTTTTGCCTGTGATTTATGCGACAAGAGATTTGCCCTGAGAAGTACCCTGCGGTCTCACAAGCTCACACACGCCAAGCCAAAGTATCATGAATGTCCAGAGTGTGCAGCAAGATTTGTGCGTAGGTATTACTACGACCAACACATGAATACCCACGAAAGTACTGTACCACAGAGGGACACGAAGGCCCTGTCTGAACGAGAGTCATCCACAGAAAGGAGTAACTCATGAAACACATGATCACATACACAGGACAATTATTACGAATGTGATATGTGCTCAAAACGATTGTTTCGTGAGCCTCTTCTTCGCCAGCACAAACTCACTCAAAATGACAATAATCCGAGAATATCTGGAGTGCAATAAGTTATTTATCAAGCCTCTGCAGTGGTTGACCAGTGGTTCCCTTGCAAGAAAATAGCAAAACGGTGGTAGTACGTTCAGATGAGGAACTGCTCGGTACTAATGGTCTTCATCCATATAGCGGAAATGGTTCTATGGAGTGGTCAGTGGGGGGCATGTCTGGTAAGAGAACCTGGAGGCAGCTTCTGCCATGGCCATCCTTTTTGGAAATCTTTCTGTGAAAGAATTGCATCATACATTCATTCATTCATTCATTAACAATGTAATCATTATACTGTATCATCAAGATTTTTTATATTTTTGTTTTTAGTAATACCGGTACACATTTTATATGATTTTAAATTTATATGTTTGCCTATTGTATTAGTTATTCAATTGAATCAAAATCAGATGACAGGTTACAAAACATGGAATAGTCTTTCAACTGTTACCTATTCAATTGTGCAGGTACAACCAATATAATTATACGCCCCTTTGAGTCTTTACACACAAAGTCAAACTCATAAGTAAATAGGGTGTAATGTAGCATTGTTTTCTTGTTTGGGTTCGATATTGCTTCAAATAAGTGTGTTCTTATTATTGCTTGTGATAGTACAAACCAATCTGATGACTAGAGCTTATTAAAATGGCTGCTATGTGTTTTTTTTTGTTTTTTTTCTTTCTTATGTGCGTGAGGGAGACAAAAGGCAGAACTGCATGTAGCGAGTGCCTCCCCCATAGTTGAAAGAGTGACAGGGCCAAAATCAAGGGACGTTCGAGCTGTATTCCCATTTCCGAGTGTAGCTGGTATAAAAAAATAGTGATCAAGCAAGTAATAATGCTGTTGCAAAGTAGATAAGCCTTGTGGCACTTCCGCGCTGCCGACTGGGAGGCTCTCCGGCAGCACTTCTTTGATTTCCCATGGAATGATTTCTGCTTCCGTGGCCGGGGACCCTCGGAGAGTGCTGAACGCATTACCGAGGTAATCCTATCGGGCATGGAAGCATACATTCCATTCTCTTTCTCTCAGACTAATGCTAAAAAATCTTGGTTTACTCACGCCTGTTCTACTGCTGTCCGCAATAAGGAGGAAGCATTCAAACGGTACCGACGCCTTAAAACTCAAGACTCATTCTTCCTATGTTTCTGCCCGGAATCAAGCCAAATCTGTTCTTCGACTTGCCAAACACTCTTTCATCGATAATAAATGCACTGAACTATCCAACTCTAGCTCTTCCCAAGCTTTCTGGCATCTAGCCAAAAACCTCTCCAATAATTTATCTTCCTCGTCTTTCCCTCCCCTTTTCCACTCTGATGGCACAACCATCACTTCTTCCTCTGACAAAGCTAAACTCTTCGCTCAAACTTTTGCTAGAAACTCAACCTTGGATGATTCCGGTGCTATTCTTCCCTCTCCACCCTCCTCTCTCTTACATATGCCTCTTCTAAAGATGTACTTTTTACCCTCTCTGGGCTTAATACTAATAAGGCGTACGGTCTGGACGGTGTTCCTCCTGTTCTCAAAACTGTGCTTCCGTGCTGACTCCCTGCCTAGGCAAACTCTTTCGTCTCTGTCTATCCTCTAACGTCTTCCCTTCATGCTGGAAATTTGCTCACATTCATCCTGTCCCAAAGAAGGGTGACCGCTCTCAACCCTCCAACTATCGTCCAATTGCTCTCATCTCTTGTCTTTCTAAAGTTTTTGAACTATTCTTGCTTCCAAATTTCTTAAGCATTTCTCTTCTCATAATCTGCTCTCAGATCGCCAGTATGGCTTCCTTAAGGGTCGCTCTACTGGTGATCTTCTTTCATATCTTACTAACTCTTGGTCATCCTCCTTTCGGGAATTCGGTGAGACTTTTTCTATTGCACTAGACATATCGAAAGCCTTCGATAGAGTCTGGCACAAATCTTTAATTTCTAAACTACCCTCCTTCGGTTTCTATCCCTCCATCTGTGCCTTTGTCTCTAATTTCCTTTCCGGCCGTTCTATAGCCGCGGTTGTGGATGGCCATTGTTCACCTCCTCACCCTATAAACTCCGGTGTTCCTCAGGGCTCTGTCCTATCTCCTATTCTCTTTCTAATTTTTATAAATGATCTCCTCAACTGTACCTCAATTCCCATCCATTCATACGCAGACGACTCAACCTTACACTACTCCATTAGTTTTTCAGAAAGCCCCAGCCAGCAATCCCTCAACGACAAACGTAATGAAGCCATAGAACTCTTAAATTCTGATCTAAATACTATCTCCAATTGGGGCAGAGAAAACCTTGTTTTTTTTTTGTTTTTTTTTGTTTTTTTTAAGAGACAATGAACGGAGGAAGGAAAAACACAGATAAAACAAAAAGGTCCATGTGCCTAAAGGCATCCTCCATTCATAAAATGTTTGTAACAACTGGATTTAAACATTTGTAGATTGTAAGTTTGTGGAAAGCAATTCGAGGGAAGTGAATTCCAAAGAGTAGTAGCTCTGGGGATAAATGAATTCTGATAAGCAGAAGTTCTGCATTGTGGAGGAGAAAGTGTAAATTCATGGGCGCTCTCAGCTGCCCTAGTTCTACGGGGAAAGATGTGGAGAGGCGGCACAATTGAAGCAAGTTCCTCGGAACAATTGCTGTGAAAATATCTGTAGAATAATGCAAGGGATGCAACGTTTCTTCGTATGGATAAGATACCTACTAAAAGGCAGGGATCTTTACTTTGTGTTTGTGGACCTGGAGAAGGCCTTTGATAGGGTACCTAGAGATGTTGTACAGTGGGCTATGAGGAAACTTGGTGTGGAAGAGTGGCTGGTGCGTGTGATAATGAAGATGTATGAGGATTCGCGAAGTTCGGTGAGGGTGAAAGGTGTACTGAGTGATGAATTCGCAGTCCGTGTTGGAGTCCATCAGGGTTCAGTGTTAAGCCCCCTCCTCTTTATTATGGTCTTGGAGGCGCTGTCTAGAGTTTTTAGAGGCGGACTCCCGTTGGAACTGTTTTATGCAGACGATTTAGTCCTAATAGCTGACAGTATGCAGGATGCTGAGGCCAAATTCAGAAAGTGGAGAGAGGGCATGGCGAGCAAGGGTTTAAGAGTCAATATTAACAAAACCAAGGTTATGCATTGTAGTTTGAGACGAGGCAATGTGGAAAAGAGCGGTGCATACCCATGTGCAGTGTGTGGAAAGGGAGTGGGCGTTAACTCAATTCAATGTAGCATCTGTCGATGTTGGGTACACCATGGGAGTAAGCGCTGTAGTAGAATAAAGGGGCCCCTGCCGAAGGATAAGTCAGAAATAGAGAAATTTGAGTGCGTAGTGTGCAAAGGCGAGCTTGTGTTAAGTGATGATCCTGTGGCTGTGAATTTTGGAAATGAGTCTTTGGAGCTGGTGAACAAGTTTTGTTACCTAGGAGATACCATCTCTGCCGGTGGTGGGGCCGAGGCTGCCACTGTTGCTAGAATTAGGTGTGGCTGGGGGAAGTTCAGAGAATTGATGCCAATCCTGACCATGAAAAGAATGCCTCTCCCCCTGAAGGGAAAGGTGTATGCCTCATGTGTTAGAAGTGCAATGACGTATGCCTCAGAAACATGGGCCGTTAAAGTAGAGGATGTCAACAGAATGGAGCGTAATGAGATGAGAATGGTGAGATGGATGTGTGGGGCCAGGCTACAGGATAGAATAACAAATGTTGAGCTGAGGAGACGTTTAGGTATAAAGAGTATTAGCGAGGTGATGCGTACAAGTAGACTGGGATGGTATGGACATGTGGAGAGAATGGATGAACAAAATTGGGTGACAAAATGCAGGTCTGTGATTGTGGAGGGAGCTGCACCAAGGGGTGGACCGAGGAAGACCTGGGATCGGACTATACGCGCCGATCTCAAATCCAAGAACTTGACAAGTGAAGCAGCCCTTAACAGGGTTGCCTGGAACGCCGCCATTAGGACGAGAGACTGAAACTGCACTTATGTGTGGAACACTCAGTCTTAAAATGTTATGTATGTATATGTATGTAGGAAGGTCCTGTGTGATTGCAGGGTTATTGATCTGAATTTTGTCCAACTGCCTCAATGCAACCACTCCACTTCCACCCCACAGAGGTGAACAGTAATCCATCTGAGAACGCACATGACTTTTATATATCACGGCCAACTGCTCGTCAGTGAAGAATTCTCGAACTCTGTACAGGAGTCCCAGTTTTTTAGAGGCATTCTTAGCAATGCTTCTAACATAATGTGTCCAGCTCAAGTTAGTAGTTAATGTTACACCGAGAATGTCAATACTAGGGGAAGTGGGAATATTTACATAATTAAAAAATATATGGGAGTCAGTGAGATTCTGTCGGTTAGAAAATTGAATGTATTTGGTTTTCTGTGCATTAAAGGAAACTAGATTCTTTTGTCCCCATCCATTAATTCTAGAAAGGTCCTGGTTCAGAGAAATTGCAGTGTTTATTTTTGAATTTATGAGATCGGGTTGGGTGAAAGAATTGGTAAATGTGAAGGAACTGTGGAGTGTTGAGTCATCTGCGTAGGAATGTATTGGATTATGAGTGGTAGATATGAGATCATTGATATGAATGAGAAACAGAATTTGGGGCCAAAACTGATCCCTGGGGAACACCAGCATTTATTGAGTGAAATTGAGAATAAAGGCCATCTACCATTACACATATTTTCTGTTATGAAGATAAGAAGAAATTAGTGGAACTAATGATGCAAGGCCGTAGTGTGACATCTTCGACAATAAGGATTGATGCCAGACTCTATCAAATGCCTTTGATATATCCAGTGCTATTGTATGTGTTTCACCATGTTGGTCTGTAGCTTGGTTGATTTGATGCGTAAGAAGGCAAAGCATGTCTGCAGTTGATCGACATCGTCTAAAACCATATTGCCTATCACTGATTAATTTATTATTCTCAAGATGCTTAATTATGTGATTATTTAATATAATTTCAAAGACTTTACCAAGAGTGGAAGTTATAGCTATTGGTCTGTAGTTTGATGGATCTAAAGAGGCACCTTTTTTACCTTTAATGCTTCCAAAACCCAATTTCTCCATCTATCTACCCGTCAGGATCTCCCAGCGGACTATCCCTTATTCTTCAACAATACAAAAATCAATCCTTCATCTTCTCTCAATATTCTTGGTGTCTCTTTTTCTTCTACTCTCAGTTGGAAGGACCATATTACCAGTCTTGCTAAGGCAGCCTCCCAGAAGCTGGGTGTGCTCAACCGCCTTAGGGGGTTCTTTTCCCCTGCACAGCTTCTTGCTCTGTACAGGGGCATAGTGCGTCCTTGTATTGAGTATTGTTCACATGTGTGGGGAGGTTCCTCTCACACCGCTCTTCTAGACAAAGTTGAAAGGAAGGCCTTTCGTATCATTAACTCCCGTCCACTCACTAACTCTCTGCAATCTCTCTCTGTCCGCCGCAATGTTGCATCTCTCTCGCTATTCTATCGCTACTATAATAACCAGTGTTCCTCAGAGCTTTCCCAGTGTATACCACCTCCTTTACGTAGGGCACGTGGTACCCGTCTTGCAACTCAATCCCACCCCTACTCTGTGCAACTCTCCAACCCAAGAGTGAAACGTTACTCTCAAACTTTCTTCTACTCAACAGCTGAGCTCTGGAACTCTCTCCCAGAATCAGTCTTTCCCTCTTCCTATGACTTAAATTGCTTCAAACTCCGTGTGTCCAGGCATTTTGGCTCGAACATCCCTTGATTTTGGCCCTGTCACTCTTTCAACTATGGGGGAGGCACTCGTTATAGGCAGTTCTGCCTTTTGCCTCCCTCAATCACATAGAAAAAAAAAAACAAAAAAACAGTGAACATTAAACTTTTGCAATAAAAATGAAATAATTGCTATGAAAGCTGTGTTTTAGTGGCCTTGCAGTGTAGCCAGTGTTGATATTTTACTTTAACTATAGGTTAGCCACAGTAACATTATATCAAAACAACATAGTATAACAAAACAAGTACTGTATTGTATAATACATTTGCAAATTCCCACAGAGGACCTTTGGATGATATTTATTCGGTCTGTAACTCCAGTTCTAAATAGTTTGTGTGTAGTGGGGTAAATTATATGCATGTTGAATATTCCTGTTTTCTTAGAGTGAGTCTTGCCTGTAACTAGTGTAATTGACTCCATAATGTTGATCAGGTGCAAGTATTTACATTGTAAATGTGACACATAGTCTACTCCCTCTCTGATGTCTGCCACTGCAGAGAGGGATTGGGAGGCCATGAGGTGAACAAATGTCAAATAAACACCTGCCCATTGGGGGATCAATTCTGCGTATAAGTTGCAAACACTATACTCCATGCAAATGTTTGATAATTTAGCCTAACTAGATTCACACTCAAAAGTCACCTCCCTCCTTCCCAATTTCAAATTTATTATCCACTCCATCTATTAGAAAAATATATATATACACTGTTACAAAACTTGACAAAATTGGTCACATGTGTTTATAAAATTCTTACATCCTTCACCCTAAAGAACAAGCGCCTACACTGGGGAATGTTCATTGTAAATTGTGGGAGGTGCAAGTTAATCTAAATACTGTACTGTACTGTATATCCTTCAGTACAAACCCCAACACACGGAGAATGTTGTTGCAGAAGGGGTATGTTATCAGGATTGTAAATGTCCTAGTGTTGGAGCTTGCATGGAGGGTGGGTAGCATGCGTACCTCACAAGCGAAGCGGAAGTTCGATCCCGCTAGTTAAATGTGTTTGACACTCATCCTCATGGCCTCCCAACTCCTATCTGCGATGTCAGACATTAGAAGTGCCTTAGACTAGTTTCGCATTTACAATGTGAATGCTAGCACCTGGTCAGCACGATGAAGCTGATTACACTGGTTACAGACAACACTCACAGCCAAAGCCAATCCATTAGTACAGTAACATTCAATATACACTTAATACACTATACTTTACTAGTACAGTACACACAAAAAACTATTTATAGTCTAAGTCACAAGCTGAATAAGTTTCTTAGAGGGATCTTCTGGAAGAATTTTGTGAGTCAGTTTCGGATTCAAGAATAATGTTCACACATCAGTACAAGCCCCAACACTTTAGGAGTCTAGGATGTAATTTATGGGGTATGTATTTGTGAATGTAGGTGTGTGACCATGTGTGAGTGCATAATAATTCGTGTGCATTATTTTAGTGTTTTCAGTGTTGTTCAGGAAAAATTTCTAATATATAATTTAGTTAGCGCTAAATGTTCATTTTCTATGAGCGGTAAAATAAAAGAAAACAAATTTTTAATGACTGACTAAATCATTGTTACGTCAAAACAACAATTAATGGGGTGTGTATTTGTGAGCGAATACACTCCCCACCGTTCAGCTACATCGTTCCCAGGAGTATTGGGGCTTGTGCTGAAGGGTAAATAAAATAACAAATACACGAACAAAATGAGGGGGGGGGGGTCTCGTAAGAACCCTATTCCTGACAGAATATCGGTAGGCCTAATACGGTCAATTTCTGCAAATGATCGACATGCATAATTATGCCTACACTAAAGTACATACAAAATTCACAGTGTAGGTTTACACAACACTAAGCTAATCACACCCACCCACACACACACACACACAATCTTCAACAACAACGTCCCTCAGTGTTCGAACTTATAGGCTACTGGAGAGAGAGAGAGAGCACATTTTTAATATTAAACCAAGAAAGGCATGAATTAGTCACGCTATTGTATTAAAAGGAGGCACAACATTCATTATCTCTCTCTCTCTCTCTCAAACCGTACATGCCTTCCTCCTCACCTAACTACCAATATGTATCCACCTCCCAGGCTCTCTCACACACACACCTGTCTAACTACCCCACCTGTTCAATGAGCCAGACGCCTATGACTCTATTATACGTTTTTCTATCACTCAATGGGTTAAAAGGTCCCGACTTAAACAATCAGTGATAGGGCCACTTGTAAACGTAGGCCTATTTCTAAACATATGCCACACGGAACTAACGTATAAGGAACTGAGTGCAATAGATTATGAAAGAGATCTTCATATAACCCAATTTCATAATATATATATATATATATATATATACTGTACTACTGTACAGTATTTTGTATGCCTAAGCCAGGATTCCAGAATTCCACCCCTCCAATCGCCAGGAAAATATCTACACCTAAATGGCACGAAAGGTCTTAAAAATCGCCAAACTACTGGGGGGGGGGGGGGGGGGTGAACGTCTTAAAATATCAAAAACTAATGAGGCCAACACATGAGGGAGAAGGGGGTCCAGGAGACTGACGATGATGATTATGGGTATATTATTTATTCATTTATTTTCGCAAGCTATCTTCGGTGAATTTTGATGTATATTTTCCTTGATTATAAGACCTTGGTATAAGAAAGTTAATGTGAAGTCCCATCTGGGGTATATATGATGGCTTGTTTCTCTTTCCTGTAGATGTATGTCATGTATAGATGTGTTTTATATACTGTACATGGTGTTTAGGAAATGCAGGCTGGGTTGAGCCCCGACGCATTCATCACCTCCTCCAGCTCCCTTCATCTTCTATTTGTCTCTCTAACCTTGTGGAACACTATTGTCTGCTCTTTATATCCCCCAACCTACATACCTATCTACTTACCTACCTACCTACCAACCAGCCTACCTACCAACCAACCTACCTACCTACCTATCATCCTTCTTACCTACCAACCAACCAACCTACCCACCAACCTACCTAATAACTTACCTACCTACCTACCAACCTATCTACTTACCTACCTATCTACCTACATGGTGATTATATTATATTTTATTGAATGTTTGATATCTAACTTTATAAAAAAAAAAAAAAATCGGCAAGCAAGTACTGTATATGTGTTTTTTTGTTTTTTTTACTGTCTTATCTATTTACCCCACAATCAGTCATGAGTTAATTTGGCAAATAACCTTGAAATCGGCCATGAGTAAATTTAATATAATATATATTCCTGTATTATTATTATTATTATATGAGATGCCGAAGTCTCCAACCAGGGTGCAGAAACACCATCAAGATGAATCCACACAAAACACCCGGAGGCAATGGAGAGAGACTACGGCAACTTAGGACAAAATAAAAACATATACTGTATACTGTATATATACATATACATATATTAAACACAGATAACATGTTATGCAGTGGAGGATATAAAGTATAAATATAATACAATAAAATAGAATAAAATAAGTTTAAAAATTAGAATTAATGCTGCAAATAAGCATTAAATCTAGACTTAAAAATGGAGATATGAGCTGTATGTATTAGTATAATAATAATTAATTTCTCAAGCAGTTATCGATTATCAGCAAATTTGGCATAGTGTTCTTGATTATACTGTAGTTTCATATAGGCCTACATGAAGTTGTGAAGTCCCACCATACCCCATATGGCTTATTTATCTTTCCTCTATAAGAAAATACGAACATAAGACAAATGTAAACATGCAAAAGGCCAGTATATATATATATATATATATATATATATATTTTATTTATCTAGCAATCAGTCATGAGTTTGCTATTTATTGGGTAATGTATATGTACGTTTTTTATTTATCCTCGCTATCAGTCATCAGTTTGGTCATATTACTAGTCTTGTTAATGTTTATGTACGTTTCTCTATTTATCTCGTAATCCGTCATGAGTAAATTAAAGGTTTGGTATTTATGTATTTATCTCCCAAGCAGTGATCAGTAAGGTGGGTATATAAATCCTTCCTATTTACTGTTCGCAGGGTCCCAATTACTTGAAGGTGGGTTGGGTACTTTGGGGAGAAATTATGCCTTTTGTAGAAGATGTTGGTGCCTGTCTCTCTCTCGCTCTCTGTCTGTCTGTCTGTCTATCTATCTATCTATCTATTTATCTGTATATTTCTCTCTCTCTCTCTCTCTCTCTCTAATTCTCTCACTCATTCACTCACTCTCTATCTATCTATCTATCTCCCCGTATTCAGTGTATTACATTTAAAAACAAATGCATGTCTCATTATGTCTCTTCTGCCCTACCCTTCAAATTTCCACCATCATCATCACATACTCACACAAACTCACAGACAGCCACGGTGATTACAATACTACGCCACCCTTACAGGAGGCTACTAAATAATCCTCCAGTATGTCGGATCGGCTAGTGTTAAAGGAAAACAATGTGAATGGGGAACGAGCTTCCTGCTGAACAGACATTATTATTGAGGTCAGACCACCTAATTAGGATCGCAAGATGTGTGGCGTCTGTGTATCTATGCAATTCTACGAACCTAACCTACTCTCACTCTTCTCTTTCTCTCCCTCTCTCTCATACACTATCTCTCTCTCTCTCTCACACACACACACACACTCACATTCTCTCTCTCTCTCTCTCTCTCTCTCAAAAATGTATTAATTTTCTTGTGTTGCCGTTTTTTTTCTCTTGTATTTATTATCTCTCTCTCTCTCTCTCTCTCTCTCTCTTTCTCTCTCTCTCACAAGGTACAGGGTCAAGAGGTTGGCATAAGGAGGCCGTGGTGAATCATCCACGTACACACACACACACACACACACACACACATACACCTGTTAAACGCACACCTGTCATAGTAATAGATACACACCTGCCATACACACACCTGTCACAGTATTCATGACATATACACATACAATCACACACACGTACTACATACTACACCTACTAAACTCACATATGTCATACACACGACTGTCTTAGTACTATTTAGACACACACACACACACACACACACACACACACACACACACACACACACACACACACGAACACATACACCTGTTAAACGCACACCTGTCTTAGTACTATTTATACACCTGCCATACACACACACACACACACACACAAACACACACACACACACGAACACATATACCTCCGATACTCTTACTTCACACTCCGGACATGACTTGTATACGAACTTGCAAGAGATTTCGCTTTATCAATTTGTTCGAACACCGACCCGTGGTAATAACGTTCTTGACATTGTACTTGCAACAAAAGAAGAATTAATAGAGAATTTGAATGTTGGTGATAAATTCAGTAACAGCGACCATCGTACGATAACTTTCACTTTAAACTTTACTAGTAACGAACCAAATAGTAGCATCGAAAAAGTCCCTAATTTCAAGAAAGCAAACTTTCATAAACTTAGAGCTATGTTTAAAGAAACTGACTGGAGCTTTTTAATTAACAATAACGACATAAATACATCTTGGAAGTTATTCGAAACCACTTACCTAAAAGCAGTGCAAGACTGCATACCATCGAAAATACGGCGTCCAGGCCATAATAATAAGCCCAAATGGTGGAATAAAGATATTTCAAACTGCCTGCTTGCTAAAAAATTTGCTAATGATAGATTAAAATCCTCACAAAATGACGAAGAACGGGTGAAATTTGTAGAGCTACGACGCAAAGCCAAAAAGTTAATTAAGCAAAGTAAAAAGACCCAAGAGTTACATATTGCGAATCAAAGTAAAACAAACCCGAAAGAATTCTATAGTTATATCAGAAAGAAAAAAAGTAGTTACTTCAACTGTTGGACCGTTAGTCGATGACAATGGAGAATACACCAAAGACGAAGTACAAATGAGTAATGCCCTCAATACCTTCTTTGCATCAGTTTTTACAACAGAAGACCTCAGTGATATCCCTACACCATCGCCGATTCAGATTGATAATTTAGATGTTCTAAGCAATATCACCGTTACAGAGAGAGAAGTATTGAATTGTTTAGATAAACTCAAGGTAAATAAAACACCTGGACCTGATACAATCTCGCCTAGAGTTCTAAAGGAAGCTAAGGATGAGCTCTCCAAACCACTGACATTACTATTCAATAAATCCTTGCAGTCTGGAAGGATGCCTGATCAGTGGAAGATAGCCAACGTAACACCGATATTCAAAAAAGGCAGCAAATCCCTACCCAGTAACTATCGTCCAATTAGCTTAACCTCAGTTGTATGTAAAATGCTAGAAACGGTCATACGAGACAGACTCATAAATCACTTAGAGGAAAATAACATACTTAAAGATACTCAACACGGCTTTCGTAAAAAACGTTCCTGTTTAACAAACCTCTTAGACTTCTTCCACGATATCCTCAACCTCTACGATGAGAGTAAAGCTGTAGATATTATATACCTTGATTTTCAAAAGGCCTTTGACAAAGTTCCCCACAAACGTTTACTGCTAAAACTAAAAGCGCATGGAATACAAGGCGGTGTGTTGAAATGGATAGAAAATTGGCTCAGCGACAGAAAGCAAAGAGTAGTCATAAACGGTAAGGCATCTAAATGGACCAATGTAAGTAGCGGGGTACCCCAGGGATCGGTACTAGGACCAATTCTCTTTCTAATTTACATCAACGACATAGATGAGGGTCTCACCTGTACAATCTCAAAATTTGCTGACGATACAAAAATTGCAAATAGCGTACTCTCAAAAGATCAAGTTGACGATATGCAACACAATCTAGATAAATTGTCACATTGGGCCCAAATTTGGCAAATGAGTTTCAATGCGGATAAATGTAAAGTACTACATATCGGATACCTAAATGAGAAAGCAAACTATTCGATGAATGGCACTCAGCTTAAGAATGTAAACAGAGAAACCGATCTGGGAGTAACAATATCGAGTAACCTAAAACCGAGTCAACAATGTTCAGAAGTTGTTAAGAAGGCAAACAAAATAATTGGCTTTATAGGCAGATCATTTGAGCATAAATCCAAAGACGTAATCCTAACCCTTTACAATTCCTTAGTCCGCCCTCTTCTGGAATACTGCGTTCAATGCTGGTGCCCTTATTACCAAAAAGACATAAACAAGCTAGAACGAGTTCAACGTAGAGTTACCAAAATGATACCTAGCCTAAAGAACAAACCATACGAAGAGCGTCTTAGAGAATTAAATCTATTTCCTTTAACCCAGCGCAGATTAAGAGGTGACTTAATTCAAGTGTTCAAAATCATCAAAGGCATCGACAATATGAACTGTAGTAAGTACTTCACTATCGACCAATCTAATTACACGCGGGGAAACGGTTGCAAAATTATTGGTAAATCTTTTAACTCACACGAATCTAAGAATTTCTTCTTCAATCGAGTTGTCAACTTGTGGAATGGGCTTCCCCGAGACGTTATAGACTGCAGCACCGTTGATTCATTTAAATTCCGCCTAGACAAATATCTCGCATCAAACCAGCGATTGACTGAGTTTGTAAATGAATAACTTTATTTTATCCTCCCCTCAGTTACTAACCCATATGTCCCCTACTAACTTCCTAGTCCTGCCACGTTAGTGGCAGGGCAGTAGTTCCCTTTCCAATGTTCCCTTACCCACTCTAAACCACTGTTTGGACACTTGATCCTCAGTGTTTTGGAGGACAAGCAGCCTAGAAGGGTCACTAGATCTGTTGTTGCTTGATTTCCTTTGTACTCCTTTGTACTCCTTTGTACCTGTTAAACGCACACCTGTCTTAGTACTATTTAGACACCTGCCACACACACACACACACACACACACGAACACACACACCTGTTAAACGCACACCTGTCTTAGTACTATTTAGACACCTGCCATACACATCAAACAGAATATACTACGGACTTAAGGGGGTGACCTGCTTTTGTTATTTCTGTCCTTTTCTCTCTCTCTCTGGCTTGTATCCATTCGGCCCCATTCAGCAACTATTTTAAGACGTTTATCCCCATCTAGGTGTCGATTTCTTCCTGGCGAGCGATAGCGAGCCAGCATTATATGAAGAAATCCGGCTTCGCCGGAGAAATTTTTCTATCGAAAAATGTACAAATTTAGCCTGCTGTCAAACAAAAATAAAAAATATGCTGGCTCGCTACCGCTCACCAGTAAAAAATTGACACCTGGATGGGGATAAACGTCTTAAAACAGTAGGCTGAATGGGGCCAAATGGATACAAGCCAGAGAAAGATAGAAAAGGACAGACCAAAAACAGGTCACCCCCCTTAATGCTTTAATGCTAGGACGCAGTTTGGTCTTCCATTCCACCTGTCACACCTGAATTATATAACATTAACCCTTTGAGTACCAGCGTCGTGTGTTATATTTTGTTCGAGCTGTATTTAGACGATACTATGCAGCTTAGGAAGGATCTGCGGTAGTTAAAAGGGTTGGTTGAGATAGTTTGAAATCCTAATATTGCTAGAGGTCCTTCCTAAGTTTAATTCATAATATTGCTAGAGGTCCTTCCTAAGTTTAATAAAATCGTCAAATAGTTGCCAGAATATGATTAAAAGGACGTCCCTGGTACTGTACGGGTTAAACTACACAGCTACCACACACCTGAAGTGCCCAATAATGACAAACCTACAACACTTCTGTAATTATGCTATACAAACTACTGTACACAACCATAACACACGAACCGCACATAAACAACAACCTCACACCTGAAGCACCAACTAAATAACAAACCTACCACACATCTGGCATTATTATATACTTACTCTACACTTACCACACCTGAACTACACAACTACCACACACCTAAGTTCCCAATAATAACAAACCTACCACACACATCTGTCATTATGCTATACAGACTATGCGCCTTAACACACCTAATTTACGCATCATTCCACTGCACAACCATAACAAACCTGAAATATCTACTAAATAACAAACCTACCACACATCTGCCTCCACTGACTCATGACCCAGCTGATCATCTGTTCCACACCTGACTCACCCATGGCAATCTTCACAATCCCTGCACATGTGGCTTGTACTATCCACATACGTCAGCACGAAATCGATGTCACACTAGCTCATTTAGTAAAGGATTGGATCATAGTCACGAAATCCTCAGGTAAGACCAAACAAAACACTCATGATATAGCTATAAACACCATATGAGGAGGAACACTTTATCGACAAACTTTCACATATACTGCAGCTTCATCAGGCCTCATTAAGGGGAGGTATTTAGTTTGTTCCCTAGACCTCCATCAAGATTAAAATTACACCCCCTTGAGTCCCTTTCAAGATAAATTTGTACATTTTTCGGTAGAAAAATTTCCCGGCCGAAGGCCGGTTCCTCTTAAATTACAGGCTCGCTATCGCTCGCCAAGATAAAATCGACACCTGAATTGCACGAAAGGTCTTAATATGGGGTGAAAGTTCTTAAAATCGCTAAACTAATGGGGCAAACGTGTTATAATATCAAAAGCAATGGGGCTAGACATG
The DNA here is from genome assembly GCA_032716605.1 of Paralithodes platypus. NCBI lineage: Eukaryota > Metazoa > Arthropoda > Malacostraca > Decapoda > Lithodidae > Paralithodes > Paralithodes platypus. Next base: position 52,098,651 of record CM064568.1, on the reverse strand, counting down.
AGGGAGAAAGGAGTCAAGAAAAAAAAATCCCTCAAGTGGAGATCTCCCCTTAAAAGCTATATGCGAAACGTTGTCAATAGAGCGCTCCTCCTCCTATCACCATATTTATATTAATTCAGTCAACTTCTCTTAAGTATATTTCAGTCAACTTCTCTTAAGTATATTTCAGTCAACTTCTCTTAAGTATATGTCAACTTCTCTTAAGTATAATTCAGTCAACTTCTCTTAAGTATATTTCAGTCAACTTCTCTTAAGTATATTTCAGTCAACTTCTCTTAAGTATATTTCAGTCAACTTCTCTTAAGTATATTTCAGTCAACTTCTCTTAAGTATATTTCAGTCAACTTCTCTTAAGTATATTTCAGTCAACTTCTCTTAAGTATATTTCAGTCAACTTCTCTTAAGTATATTTCAGTCAACTTCTCTTAAGTATATTTCAGTCAACTTCTCTTAAGTATATTTCAGTCAACTTCTCTTAAGTATATTTCAGTCAACTTCTCTTAAGTATATTTTAATCACTCATGATATAGGCAGCCTTGTTTAGACCACCTACTTATAAGATCAAGCTCTCTAGCTTAAGGGGAGAGATATCCACTTCAGGGACTGTTCTCTTGACCCCTTTCTCCCTCATGTCTAGCCCCGTTGCTTTTAAGATTTTAAGACGTTCGCCCCATTAGTTTGGCGATTTTAAGAACTTTCACTCCATTTCTGACAATTTTAAGACCTTTCGTGCCACTTAGGTGTCGAATTTTCCCTGGCGAGCGATAGCGAGCCTGTAATTTAAGAGGAACCGGCCTTCGGCCTGGACATTTTTCTACCGAAAAATGTACACATTTATCTTGAAAGGGGGTCAAGGGGGTTTAATTTTAAGTTTGATGGAGGTTAAGGTAATAAACTAAAAATCTCCCCTTAACCATAAGCTCACTGTAGAGTATAATTATTAAGTAGGCTAATACTGCATAAATAACCCTGAACCACATGACATATACATCATATAATGAGAAGCCCCCCCGCCCCCCCCCCCCCCCCCCCCCCCGTGTGTGTGTGTGTACTCATAGTTGTAATAAACAGGATTTGAATTTTTGGCTCATATTGTCCCGCGTCCATTTAATTATTATCCGTGACAACCTTCACCAACCTGAGTGAGTGAGTGTATATACGCGTGTCTGTGTGTAAATACTTGAGGGAGCCCACCTCGCTTTTTTTTTTTTTTTTTCTTTCTCTCCCTCTCTCTTTGGCTTTTATCCATTCGGCCCCATTCAGCCTACTGTTTTAAGACGTTTACCCCCATCCAGGTGTCAATATTTTCCTGGCGAGCGGTAGCGAGCCAGTATATATATATTTTTGTTTTGACAGCAAGCTAAATTTGTACATTTTTCGATAGAAAAATTTCTCCGGCGAAGCCGGATTTCTCCATACAATGCTGGCTCGATATTGCTCGCCAGGAAGAAATCGACACCTGGATGGGGATAAACGTCTTAAAACAGTTGAGTGAATGGGGCCGAATGGATACAAGCCAGGGAAAGAGAGAACAGGAGAGGAAGATAAAAAAAAAGCCGGTGACCCCCCTTAAACCAAACACACATAAAACCCCCGCCATCTCTCCGCTCCTCTCCATAATAAAGGGTTGCCTAGTTGCCAGTGTGAAGGTTTAAATACCCGGGGTGCCACTCTCAGCCAATGGAGGGAAGACCTTTCAATGGATGGTGCTCGCAGACACCAACAAATAAGACAGTATCATTTTGGACATTTAAGGGAGCCCACCTCGCTTTTATTCTCTTTCTCTCCCTCTCTCTTTGGCTTGTATCCATTCGACCCCATTCAGCCTACTGTTTTAAGACGCTTACCCCCATCCAGGTGTCAATATTTTCCAGCATATACAGTATATATATTTGTTTGACAGCAAGCTAAATTTGTACATTTTTCGATAGAAAAATGTCTCCGGCGAAGCCGCATTTCTCCATACAATGCTGGCTCGCTATCGCTCGCCAGGAAAAAATCGACACCTGGATGGGGATAAACGTCTTAAAACAGTTGGCTGAATGGGGCCGAATGTATACAAGACAGAGCAAGAGAGAAAGGGAGAGAAAGAGAAAACAAACAGGTGACCCCCTTCAATGTATGGTGCTCGTAGACAGACAGACAGACACCAACACATAAAAGAGTATCATTTTGGACATTTAATACTAGCCGAATCCACGTTTTGGGGGGTTTGGGGTGTAATTTTCAAACATTTACCTATGTATTTATTATATTTGTATCGCTACCCCCTCGATTTAAAAACAATGAATAATTAACTAATCAATTAAATAAACAAAAGTATTCCAGACCCCCCCCCCCCCTTTATGCTGAAAAACAACATCACAAGCCAGCTATATAGTGAGAGAGCAGTTCAATACCAGTTAATGTATAACCCCATAAGTAGAGGGGGAGAGGTCAAGGGTGGGAGGTGGTGAGGGGGGCGTGACCTTTGACCCGCGGGAGACAGGTGGGTATAATATGTTACAGGTAATCTCTTTAACATCGGATTACATTAACTCTCTATTGCATTCTCAGGTAATCTGTTTTTATCTATACGATGTATTGAAGATAGCTTTTTATCATTGAGTTTAAGGTTTAAGGTGTTGGCATTTGCTCAAATAATATGTGTGAATTGTGGTTTATTTTTCAAATCGCTAAGTAATTTGTTTTTAAATAATTCGTTAATAGGTCTGATGAAGAGAGAGAGAGAGAGAGAGAAAGAGAGAGAGAGAGAGAGAGAGAGAGAGAGTGATGATACTAGTGTAGAAGAGCTGTGAACATGATATTTCTCGACTATCATTACGTTGTCACCTATTAGCACATCTCGACTATCATTACGTTGTCACCTATTAGCACATCTCGACTATCATTACGTTGTCACCTATTAGCACATCTCGACTATCATTACGTTGTCACCTATTAGCACATCTCGACTATCATTACGTTGTCACCTATTAGCACATCTCGACTATCATTACGTTGTCACCTATTAGCACATCTCGACTATCATTACGTTGTCACCTATTAGCACATCTCGACTATCATTACGTTGTCACCTATTAGCACATCTCGACTATCATTACGTTGTCACCTATTAGCACATCTCGACTATCATTACGTTGTCACCTATTAGCACATCTCGACTATCATTACGTTGTCACCTATTAGCACATCTCGACTATCATTACGTTGTCACCTATTAGCACATCTCGACTATCATTACGTTGTCACCTATTAGCACATCTCGACTATCATTACGTTGTCACCTATTAGCACATCTCGACTATCATTACGTTGTCACCTATTAGCACATCTCGACTATCATTACGTTGTCACCTATTAGCACATCTCGACTATCATTACGTTGTCACCTATTAGCACATCTCGACTATCATTACGTTGTCACCTATTAGCACATCTCGACTATCATACGTTGTCACCTATAGCACATCTCGACTATCATTACGTTGTCCACCTATTAGTCACATCTCGACTATCATTACGTTGTCACCTATTAGCACATCTCGACTATCATTACGTTGTCACCTATTAGCACATCTCGACTATCATTACGTTGTCACCTATTAGCACATCTCGACTATCATTACGTTCTTACCTATTAGCACATCTCGACTATCATTACGTTGTCACCTATTAGCACATCTCGACTATCATTACGTTGTCACCTATTAGCACATCTCGACTATCATTACGTTGTCACCTATTAGCACATCTCGACTATCATTACGTTGTCACCTATTAGCACATCTCGACTATCATTACGTTGTCACCTATTAGCACATCTGAGATTACAAGGGGTTGCCCAGGAGTACAAAGGAAGTCAAGCAACGACAGATCTAATGAACTCTACCAGGCTGCTTGAGAAAGGTCAGTGATTGGGAAAGGCAAGCTTGTTAACCTCTTCTGTACCGGCGACGTCTTTTTTAAATTATGTAAATATACAATTATTCTAGGTATATTTAGAGGAAATATACAATTATTCTAGGTATATTTAGAGGAAATCGCGCAGTTTAAGAAGGATCTGGGGTACTAAAAAGGGTTAATTGAGATAGTAGGAAGCCTTTTAATTGCTGAATGCCCTTTTGAAACTAAATAGAATCATTAAATAGTAGCCAGAATAATGTCAAAAATATATCGCCGGTACAGAAGGGGTTAAGGGGGGTGACCTGTTTTTGTTCTGTCCTTTTCTATCTTTCTCTGGCTTGTATCCATTTGGCCCCATTCAGCCTACTGTTTTAAGACGTTTATCCCCATCCAGGTGTAAATTTTTTACTGGCGAGCGGTAGCGAGCCAGCATATTTTTTATTTTTGTTTGACAGCAGGCTAAATTTGTATATTTTTCGATAGAAAAATTTCTCCGGCGAAGCCGGATTTCTTCATATAATGCTGGCTCGCTATCGCTCGCCAGGAAGAAATCGACACCTAGATGGGGATAAACGTCTTAAAATAGTTGGCTGAATGGGGCCGAATGGATACAAGCCAGAGAAAGAGAGAAAAGGACAGAAATAACAAAAAGCAGGTCACCCCCCTTAAAGAAGGTAACCTAGACATGGAAACAAAATATACTAATCCTTACAAGCAGACGAAGCTCTCTGTATTTTGTTAACTCCTTCTGTACCGGCGACGTCTAGGAGGCTATACTCTATTTCTATGGTGGTCTAGGAGGCTATACTCTATTTCTATGGTGGTCTAGGAGGCTATACTCTATTTCTATGGTGGTCTAGGAGGCTATACTCTATTTCTATGGTGGTCTAGGAGGCTATACTCTATTTCTATGGTGGTCTAGGAGGCTATACTCTATTTCTATGGTGGTCTAGGACGCTATACTCTATTTCTATGGTGGTCTAGGAGGCTATACTATTTCTATGGTGGTCTAGGAGGCTATACTCTATTTCTATGGTGGTCTAGGAGGCTATACTCATTTCTATGGTGGTCTAGGAGGCTATACTCTATTTCTATGGTGGTCTAGGAGGCTATACTCTATTTCTATGGTGGTCTAGGAGGCTATACTCTATTTCTATGGTGGTCTAGGAGGCTATACTCTATTTCTATGGTGGTCTAGGAGGCTATACTCTATTTCTATGGTGGTCTAGGAGGCTATACTCTATTTCTATGGTGGTCTAGGAGGCTATACTCTATTTCTATGGTGGTCTAGGAGGCTATACTCTATTTCTATGGTGGTCTAGGAGGCTATACTCTATTTCTAATTCTATGGTGGTCTAGGAGGCTATACTCTCTATTTCTATGGTGGTCTAGGAGGCTATACTCTATTGCTATGGTGGTCTAGGAGGCTATAACTCTATTTTCTATGGTGGTCTAGGAGGCTATACTCTATTTCTATGGTGGTCTAGGAGGCTATACTCTATTTCTATGGTGGTCTAGGAGGCTATACTCTATTTCTATGGTGGTCTAGGAGGCTATACTCTATTTCTTTCCAGCTGATGGTAATTTGAATCTCTTAGTAGCTGATTTATCGATAATTAATGGAAATATATGAAACTACAATGGTGGTGTGTCGTATTAATGCCAAGTTTTCATAATCAGCATCATATTTCGCTACAAAATCGGCCTTATAGCTGAGTAACCAAGATAGAAACATGACAATTTAATATCAGCTGGGAAAAAAATAGACTTTAGGCATCCTCCTCCCCTTGTAGACTTCACCTACTAGACGAGACAGAGAAGGGGCGAGGAAACGCGAAAGTGGTCCCGGACCCTAAGAATTGGAACTTTAAATGTTGTTTCTGTTTGGTCTCTGTCTCGAGCGGCTACCTCCAGCACTATGGGGTATGTGCCTGAGTTTATATATACATACATACATACATACATACATACATACATACATACATACATACGTACATACATACATACATAAAATCGTCCAAATGTTGCTGAAATCAAATACAAAAGACGTCGCCGGTACAGTCGCGCTAATAAGTCATGTGTCGGCACCATGTATGTTTTGATCAATAATTGGTATCAGCAATATCTAAGCTTGATTTCTTCATATCGAGTGAAATATACAAACATGTTCCTACACTTACCCACCCTATTCAACATCTGACAGACATTAATACATCACAGAGCGAGCCAAACGTAATGACAGCTGGGACATGACTTATTAGCGCGACCGTACAATCGGGGGTAATAAGTGTTGTCATAGATTCCAGTGGTTTTC
>CM064568.1:52091271-52092331 GCA_032716605.1 Paralithodes platypus | reverse complement strand
AGTGAGGGAGACAAAAGGCAGAACGGCCTGTATCGAGTGCCTCCCCCAGAGTTGAAAGAGTGACATAGCCCAAAAATCAAGGGGCGTTCGAGCAAAAATGGATATTGTCTGTCTGTACGTCAGCAGTATATATTTCTCAAACACTAATGGTGCGATTTAGATGAAACTTGGTCAGTATATTATTTGGTACCAGTAAATTGAATCCCTTAGCGTTGGACTTATTGATTTTAAGGGGAGATATTCACTTGAGGGATTTTTTTCTTGACTCCTTTCTCCCTCATGTTTAGCCCCATTGCTTTTCTAATTTTAAGACGTTCGCCCTATTATGTTTATGATTTTCAGAACTTTCAACCCATTTCTGTCAATTTTAAGACCTTTCGTGCAATTTAGGTGTCGATTTTATCCTGGCGAGCGATAGCGAGCCTGTAATTTAAGAGGAACCGGCTTTCAGCCGGGACATTTTTTCTACCAAAAAAAATTACAAATTTATCTTGAAAGGGGCTCAAGGGGGTGTAATCTTAAGCTTGATGGATATCTAGAGACCAAACTAAACACCTCCCCTTAATAAGAACTATGATACTGTTATATATCTGCGTCCTGTTATTGCCAAATGTTCATAATTAGCAACTTATTTCACCACAAAATCTTGGTAATATCTTAGTATGGCAAGATAGCAATTTACCATCGGCTGGCACAAAACAAAAGCACTAATATCCGATGATCTCCAAATAACTTGTATCCGATGATCTCCAAATAACTTGTATCCGATGATCTCCAAATAACTTGTATCCGATGATCTCCAAATAACTTGTATCCGATGATCTCCAAATAACTTGTATCCGATGATCTCCAAATAACTTGTATCCGATGATCTCCAAATAACTTGTATCCGATGATCTCCAAATAACTTGTATCCGATGATCTCCAAATAACTTGTATCCGATGATCTCCAAATACTTGTATCCGATGATCTCCAAATAACTTGTATCCGATGATCTCCAAATAACTTGTATCCGATGATCTCCAAATAACTTGTATCCGATGATCTCCAAATAACTTG
>CM064568.1:51881271-52086271 GCA_032716605.1 Paralithodes platypus | reverse complement strand
ACCTAGTGTGAGGTAGTGTGTGTGTGTGTGTGTGTGTGTGTGTGTGTGTGTGTGTGTGTGTGTGTGTGTGTGAGTGTTGATTGTGACGAGTTTAGACAGCCCGAACCTCAGCCTCCAAAAACTCAAATAGGACTTGATTAATCGAACTGATATGTCTAACAGTTAGGAAAAGTCGACCTGTAAATAAGTATATAAATCTACGGCTCGTTTGCTCCCTCCCTCCCTGAGTTACAAGAGGCTAGGGGTCACCATTTATAGCCTAGTCATAATGAATAGACTATAGTGTTGTACAGAATGCCACGAGTAAAAAGAAACTTACACAGAAACTATTAACTATTCTAGTGTGATAATAATTCGTCTATTAATTATTACGAGTATAGACATTATTATCCCTATACTCATGTAAGGCAGGGGTAAACAGTCTGTAAACTTCCACACCTATGTACTGGTAGACTCTTCCCAAAATGGTCGATTACACAAGTTCTATGTAGGTGTTAAGAGGTTGGAGAGGCGTTTTTTCTATGCTCATCATAATGAATAGATTACAGTTTTGGATAATAACATGTTCCAGATAAACTTTTGTCTTGTCACTGCAGGAGATTGTACAGTTGGTCACATAAATTGTATACCCACTCGTGATATTATGTATGGAAGGCAACTTAGTATGATTGAATTATAAGTGAAATATCTTATGCAATCGTAAATTATAAGTGAAATATCTTATGCAATCGTGAATTCATATTGGCTGGGTTTTTTTTGTTCTATGTAAGTGAGGGAGACATAAGGCAGAACTGCCTGTAGCGAGTGCCTCCCCCATAGTTGAAAGAGTGACAGGGCCAAAATCAAGGGACGTTCGATCCAAAATGCCTGGACACACGGAGTTTGAAGCAATTTAAGTCATAGGAGGAGGGAAAGTTAACAGTTGTAGGCTATAGCAAATAAAGCAATCATACCTGGAGTGAGTGGGTTCGAATCCTGGTCAGGATACTGGTTCTCCCAATTCATACTATATTCGCTTGCATATATAAAATCACTAAGTGGGTAGGCATTCATGTAAATCAATCATACTATATTTACTTGCATATATAGAAGTTTTGATTGGGTAGGAGGTAGGAATTAATTTAAATCAATCAAATAATTTTACATGCACATATCAATTCAATGAGTAGGTATGAATTTATGAGGGCAACTGTACCATACAAGATGCTGGATTCTTTTAACTGACTTTGCTTCTTAACGAACTAAGGATACATCAATAATTAGGGTCACTTGTGTTAAAAAGTGTAACCTCAGTCCCTTTCATCTTTATAATTAATTACCGTATACTGTAATTAAAAGTCTCTCTCTGTCTTTGTTATTCTTTTGTTCTACGCTACCTCAACCTCTCTCTCTCTCTCTCTCTCTCTCTCTCTCTCTCTCTCTCTCTCTCTCTCTCTCTCTCTCTCTCTCTCTCTCTCTCTCGCTATCGCTCTCTCTCTTTGCTATCCTTCCCTTCCACATTCCCTTACTATCGGGTTTGCCATCTCTACTAGCATCAAGTACTGACCACCTTTCTGGGATCGTAAGGTCTGTGTGGCCAGTGTACCTATGTAAATCTATGTCAATCCATGGAAGCCAATACAGCTGTTGTTGCTTGTTTTGAGATAAAGCGAAGCAGTTAGACACGATAGCGGTGAGAAAATCTGCACATGTGTATTCTCTATCTCTCTCTTTCTCTCTCTCTCTCTCTCTCTCTCTCTCTCTCTCTCTCTCTCTCTCTCTCTCTCTCTCTCTCTCTCTCTCTCTCTGTATGTTTTTTTACTATGCAAATGAGGGAAAAAAAAGGCTAGCTGCCTGCAGCGAGTGCCTCCCCCAGAGTTGAAAGAGTGACAGGGCCGAAATCAAGGGACGTTCGAGCTAAAATGCCTGGACACACGGAGTTTGAAGCAATTTAAGTCATAGGAAGAGGGAAAGATTGATTCTGGGAGAGAGTTCCAGAGCTCAGCAGTTGAATAGAAGAAAGTCTGAGAATAGCGTTTCACTCTTGGGTTGGAGAGTTGCACAGAGTAGGGGTGGGATTGTGTTGCAAGGCAGGTACTACGTACCCTACGTAGAGGAGGTGGTATACACTGGGAAAGCTCCAATGAACACTGATTATTGTAGTAGCGATAGAATAGCTCATGTCTCATATGTACAGTATGTACAGCATATATACCTGTATGTAGGTAGGCCTATACATACAGTATATGTCTTTATGCATATCTACCTCTGCCTGTCTGTCGATATGTATTTGTCTATGTGTATTCCTGCATAACTTGTCTCTATCAATCCCTCCATCCAACTATGTATCTTTATCCTGTTGTCTTCATTATAGATACTGAACTTCTCATAATCTAGGCTACGATTCTTAAAACCCTGTCAGCAAGATGACGTCTTCCTATCGTTTATCTTGGCTATCATTAGACGATTTTATTCAGATTAAAAAGAACCTGAGAGTCATCTGATCATTATTTTACCCCTTTGATTCCAAGAGGTCCTTCATGGGTTACTTAAAATCGTAAGCGGTTAGCCAGACAAAAAAGATAAAACGGCGCCATCCTAATAGAATTACATAACCCTTCTACTCCTGATAACTAAAACCTATCAATACGATTATTTCACTATAGTCTATTTATTATAAGTTGGGCAAAAATCTAGACCACAAACCTCTATAACTCAAAAAGGGCTAGAGCAAATGGGCTGTAATTTACCACACTTATTCCCTGGCTGACCCTTCCCAAACGGTAGAAGTATTAGCTCGATTACTCTAGCCGTTTCTGAGTAATAGAGGTTAGTGGTCAAGATTATTGGCCTAACTATAATGAATGGACTATAGTCACTCTAGCATGATAAGGATCAAGACAATAACTTAACCCTTATCATGAGAAGATTGTATACAACTTAGGACAAATATTATGGCAATTAAATGGGTAAAAACTATCTCAAATAACACTCTGACTTCCGTATACCCTTCCTAATTGAATAAAATCGTCTAAAACTAGCCAGGAAACAAAAAGAAATGCGGCATCGTATCCTGAAAAGGTTAAATTTAAAGCAACTATACTGTTTTTATTTATTTATTCATTATTATTTTGTTTTTTCTTAGGGAGAAATGGACAAATATATAGAATGAAAAAATAAATCCAAAGGTCCTGGGGAATACCATTTAATAACGCCACACATAAACAATCAGATAGGTAGGGCCATGATAAGATTGATTTTTTTTTTTATTTTTTTTTATTTTTTTTTTTTTTTTATTTATTACCAACAAACACCCCAGACTCTTAATTTTGTGTACAGTCATGATTTTTTTTTTCTGGGCCCCCTTCTCCCTCGTGCTTAGCTCCATTAGCGTGGCATTTTAAGGTGTTAGCCTCATTAGTTTGGCGATTATATGACCTTTTGCCCCAATACATTCCTACGCAGATGACTCAACACTCCACAGTTCCTTCACATTTACCAATTCTTTCACCCAACCCGATCTTATAAATTCAAAAATAAACACTGCAATTTCTCTGAACCAGGACCTTTCTAGAATTAATGAATGGGGACAAAAGAGTCTAGTTTCCTTTAATGCGCAGAAAACCAAGTACATTAAATTTTCTAACCGACAGAATCTCACTGACTCCCATATATTTGTTAATGATGTAAATATTCCCACTTCCCCTAGTGTTGACATTCTCGGTGTAACATTAACTACTAACTTGAGCTGGACACATTATGTTAGAAGCATTGCTAAGAATGCCTCTAAAAAACTGGGACTCCTGTACAGAGTTCGAGAATTCTTCACTGACGAGCAGTTGGCCGTAATATATAAGTCATGTGCGTTCTCAGATGGATTACTGTTCACCTCTGTGGGGTGGAAGTGGAGTGGTTGCATTGAGGCAGTTGGACAAAATTCAAAATAAAGCTATTAGATTAATCAATAACCCTGCAATCACACAGGACCTTCCTACATTATCCATACGAAGAAACGTTGCATCCCTTGCATTATTCTACAGATATTTTCACAGCAATTGTTCCGAGGAACTTGCTTCAATTGTGCCGCCTCTCCACATCTTTCCCCGTAGAACTAGGGCAGCTGAGAGCGCCCATGAATTTACACTTTCTCCTCCACAATGCAGAACTTCTGCTTATCAGAATTCATTTATCCCCAGAGCTACTACTCTTTGGAATTCACTTCCCTCGAATTGCTTTCCACAAACTTACAATCTACAAATGTTTAAATCCAGTTGTTACAAACATTTTATGAATGGAGGATGCCTTTAGGCACATGGGCCTTTGTGTTTTATCTGTGTTTTTCCTTCCTCCGTTCATTGTCTCTTTAAAAAAAAAAAAAAAAAAAAAAAAATCCTTGTCAATTTTAAGATCTTTCGTGCCATTTCGGTGTCGATTTTTTTTCCTGGCAAGTGATAGCGAGCCTGCAATCTAGGAGGAACCAACCTTCGGCTTGGAAATTTTTCTGTCCATTTTAGTCAGTTTGATTGAAGTCTAGGGAGCATATATATATATATATACTGTATAGTGTATATACATATTGTATATCTCACAAATACACGTGAGCCACTAAATGTTTAATCCCTCAGTGGGGCTCGAACCGTCGACCGTCAGGACGATAGCCGACGCTTTACCAACGCTAGTACGGGAACAATAATGTGAACATTTATAACTACTATCAAATTATCAGTATTATAATTCAGTTTAACACCTGACCTGACCTGACACTGATGAATTACTGTATCTCGAAAACTGGATTGAGCCAAGTTAGTTGAAGTACTGGTTGCTTTTAAGGGGAGATTTATTTGTTTATTTATTTATTTATTTACTTAGTTTGCATCCCCTAGACCTCTATCAAGCTTATAAAAACACACCCAAGATAAATTTGTAAAAAAAAAAAATTGTAGAAATATTTCCTAGCCGAAGGCCAGTACCTCCTAAGTTCCAGGCTTAATATAGCTCGCCTGGGAAAAATCGACACCTAAATGGCACGAAAGGACTTAAAATTAACAAAGAAATGGGGCACAAGGTTTTAAAATTGCCAAACCAATGGGACAAACGTCTTGGGGTGTTTTTAAATATTTGATGGAGGTCTCCCCGGGGACCCAATTAGATGGAAAACAAAATCACCGTTGAGCACAAGACCCAACACATACAAACGATGTAGCCGAAGTGGGGTGTGTAAATGTGTATTTGTGTGTAAATTTGTATTTGTATATTGTGAATGTTGTCAGTGTTGTGATTTGTTCATTATCCACCCTTGAGTACAAGCCCCAACACTTTGGGGAACATTGTTGATGGAGAGTAAAGTATATGTGAGTGTGTATTTATGTGTGAGCAAATAACTCTACGCGTGTATTGTTTCTGGGATCGCTTTTCATTTAGCCTAGTTAGTCTAATAAACAGTTTTCTTTGAACTCTGCCTATTGATAGAAAATGACATTGGTCCCCCTTTAATGGTAAACTAAAATATAAGGTACGATTTTAGTTACTGGACACCTATTTGACAGGTACCGCCAACGATTTAATACATATTTGTTTTCGGTTTCCACGCATCCACCACCAAGCTACACCCTTTTCTGGTGTACGAAACACTAAAAAAACAATGGGGACACTTTAATAATGATACAACTCCGAGCATAAAGTAAACGAAGCGACGCTACTTCCACGAACGCAACAGAGTTGTCTTTATATTTCGTCTCATATTATCATTATTAAAGTGTCCCCATTGCTTTTTTAGTGTTTCGTACACCAGAAAAGGGTGTAGCTTGGTGTTGGATGCGTGGAAACCGAAAAAAATATATGTATTAAATCGTTGGCGGTACCTGTCAAATAGGTAGGTGTCCAGTACCGGTAACTAAAATCGTACCCTAAAGTCGTACCTTATATTTTTCTTGTTTGGTGCCCCAATCACGTTCTAGCGACGACACTCGATAGATATAAATAATTTCATTAGCCTACATATTTTATGTTATTTTGCCCTTGGTTTCTCTAAATTATTGGCTAAATAATAAAAAACATAAATATTTTCAGTTCTCTAGACACCTTATAAATTATAGCCTCATATATACCGTAATTATATTATAGTTTACCATAAAAAGGGGACCATTAAGTAATTTTCTATTAATAGGCAGAGTTCAAAGAAAACTGTTTTATTAGACTAACTAAATGAAAAGCGATCCCAGAAACCACACACGCGTACAGTTTACATTTGCTCACACATAAATACACGCTCACGGTGACTCAAATATACTCTCCCCTCCATCAACAATGTTCCCCAAATTGTTGGGGCTTGTACTCATATGTATATTAATTGAATAATCATTAATGTCAAATATATGAAGGACGGAAAAGGACGAGATGCTCATTAAGGCGAATTATCCAAGTCCCCCACAAATTTACAGTAATGGAATTTTCGTATTTACCAATATTTCCCACATATATGAATACTTTTCATAAACATATATGGCCTTTTAATTATCCAGGTAGGAATAATCCTATTACTCGTAAGAAACAATGCTGATTCTTCACGTTACTGAAATAATTTAATAATTGATATCAACCAAGTTTATGATCTCCTATCAGAGGTCCTAACCAGCCGCTTGGTTCCGGGTTGTAAAGAGGCGAAAGAAAACATGGGCGTTGGTTGCTTATTATAAAACTTTTGTATTAATTGGAGATCCTTCCTATCGCGCTATGCAGTAGATATATTTACTTTAATTATTGACAGTTTGGGTTTGGGAATATTCTTGTAGCTTTCACATTTTATAATATAATTTAAGTTTGGTATGGTAGGTTGTTGCGCGGAATGTTTGAAGGCCAATTGAGTTTTTTTTTTTTTTTTTGAGAACATAGCACTATAGCTGAGAGAGAGAGAGAGATAGATATTATTTGCGTCTACTGTTTTTGTATGACATAACAACTGGATCAAAAGTCTAAATAGAGAGAGAACTTTTAGCTAGATATATATATATTTTTTTTTTTTTTTTTTTTTTTTTTTTAACTCTTGGGTAACATTAAGCGATTATTTAAGAACATAAGAACATAAGAAAATGGGAGTCTGCAAAAAGCCGATCGCATGACCCCACCAAAACGGTCAGAGATTAACACAAGATTACGGGGGTCTGCTGAGCGCCGATTGGCCCACACCTGGTAGATCCCCCTCACACCCAACCCATCTCGTCCATATGCCTATCTAATTTTATCTTAAAGCTCCCTATCGTTCTTGATCCCACTATATCACTTGGTAGCCTATTCCACCCATCTACAACTGTTATCTATAAATCAAAGGAGTAATTAAGTTATTTGTTTGCTCCCAGCACACCTTCATTCTAAACTGAATACATTTGCTCACTACAAAGAAGAACAAGTTTACTATATTAAATGTTGTTTAGGCGTTTTGGAGAATTCTTTCGAGATAAAACTAAAGGTAAGGTAAGTACGACTTTTAAGGGGGGAGGTTTTCAAGATCTCTTCCTTCATTAATTAGTTTTGAGATTTTAAGACGTTCTCCCTATTAGGTTGGTGATTATAAGACTTCTCATGAACTGTTGTTCCTTTATCCTTTTCACGTATTATGTATGGTTTATTTCAATGCACCGATACTCGTTTATTTTCGTCCAAGCTCGTCAGTCTCGTGGCGAAATATCCAAGACCCGAACTTGCGCACAAGATTCCCGGCGAACACCCTAGGCTTATGTTTACCTGTCTAGCCGGGGAGCCTGTGGTGGAGTAGCGAGTCACTCTAGGGTAGGGGTTTGACAAGTGTATTCCTTACTACTACCACCACCTAGTACCCCTTCTCTCCTCCCCTCCATCTATCCCCCCTACTGGTATCTCGTTGTTCTCCCCGTCTCTCCTCTCCCCTCCCTCCGTCTCTGCTGTCTCTCCCCCTGCTGCCTCACGTTCTCTCCCCTCCATCGCCTTCTCATCTCCCCACATCTCACCCCCCCCCCCCTCTCTCCTCCTTCCCCTTCGTCTGTGTATCCTCCTAATAGGTCAATTTCAATTTAATTTCTATCCTCCTCACACTTTTCTTAGTACCCCTTCTATCCTCCCTCCACCCTTCTCACGTGTCTAGTTTTTCCTCCCTAGCTGTCTCCCTCTAACCCCATCTCCTCCACCTTTACACCCCCCCCCCCCCCCTTTTAGTTCTCTCCTTACCTGCCCTTAATAACTTCGAGCTGGAATAATACAGTATCTATATTTTTCTCATTCTTCCACTTCCCTTCCCGTTCTATCACCTGTTCTTAATTAACTCCACTAATAGCCGTAATTTCAATATGTCTTCATACTTCCTTCCTCCCCTTAACCCCTTCTGTACCGGCGATGTCTTGTTAATTTATTCTGGCTACTATTAGACGATTGTATTAAGTTTAAGAAGGGCCTCCGGTAATTAACAGGCTTCGAACTATCTCACTTAACCCTTTTCACTACCACAGATCATTCTTAAACTGCATAAAATCGTCTAAATATAGCTAGAGTAAAACTAAAATGACGTCGCTGGTGCAGAAGGGGTTGATATAATGCAGGGGGGGGGGGTCTGGCTATTATTATAATATGTTATTCAGATTAGGAAAGGTATGTGGAAGTTAGAGAGTTAATTTGGGATCATTTTTACCATTTTAATTCCCACTGATCCGCCCTAATCTGTACTAAATCGTCTAATAAGCCGATTAACCTGTCAAAGGTAAAAAGGCGCCATCATACTGAAGGGGTTAATGTTTTTTTCTTGCTTTTACACAATTTGTTTTGTTTATACTGGTTGAATCTGACTGTACCCAAGGCCATACTGTCTTGTGGGAGCTGTTTAGTCTGTTCAGTCTGTGTATTTGTATAGCTTCGAAGTGTCTCTCTCTCTCTCTCTCTCTCTCTCTTTAGACGATTTTGTTTATTCTGATCGAGGGTTAGATTCTGCTCAATAGTTGCCAATTTAGCTAAGTTATTACTAGATCTAGCTACATATATTTAGCGACTCTATTTGAGATCTAGCGACGTTACATATATCTTTATACTAGGGGTTTTTAACATTGTAACGTGATATGATAGAGGTTGTATTATTTAGCAACTTAGTCCCCTTGTGTTCAGTTTATACAAGTTATCTGTATTCTAGCGAGGTGTAATGACTAGCGGTGTCTGTGATTACGTATTGGCAACTCTTCGCCCTCACTCCCTCCATCTTCTCTCCCTCCCCCCTCGCTCTCCCAACCCCTCCCCCTCTCTCTCTCTCCCACGTCGATACCTCCCCACCACCGCTCACGTGTCAAAGCCAACCCTAAAAATTACACCAGAAAAAGTAGCATTATACACTTTGTCACGCCCGCCCCTGTCATCTACATCCACCCACACCCACTACCACGCTAACCTAACCACTCCAGATATAAAATAACCACAGCAAAAATATGCCTCCACCACCAGGATTCGAACCCGGGTCATCTCCACTCTCATTTAGCACGATTTCCCCCTCAAATGTTTCCCCGGAGCAAAATTTCCCCCACGTAACATCCTATTTCCGCGAGTATAAGGGATGCGATCGTGCTTTGTCACTCGTTACCGCCCAGTAGGTGGAATTGAACCACTCTGACGCTAGTCAGCTACAGGTTTGAAGCCTGCACCCCGGACCACCGAGGTTCAACTGGGCGAAAGTTAGTGGTGATTGTCGTGGTCTTAATCTTGATAACGGGGTGGGATATCGTAATTTATGAGTGTTGTCTGTATGCCTTTAAGTTTACGTTGAGGGTCCCGCAGAGGGCCGCTCTTGGGTGGCATAATGTGCGGGGATTGTCAGGTCAGGTCAGGTGAAGGTATTGAGGGATAAGCCTTTACAACGGCACCTCGTAGCTACTTTCTACTTTTCCTATTATCTGAAGAGTGTATAGAGGGTAGAAGGGGTGTTGGAGAGAAAGGAAGCTGTTGGAGTGGCTTTGGTATGTGTGTTTATTCTGTATACGTCGTCAAGGTGTCCCTCGACTGGGTGCGATCATGTGAAACATGTGCATGGGGTTAATGATTAGAGGATCAGGAGAAGGATTAGGATTAGTGATTATAATAACTGGTGATCCTAGTTCTAAAAGAATCAAGAATGGGGCTATTAACTATATGAAATAGGAGGTGATTGCACTCCTGGATGCTGCGGGGAAAAAATATGAGTGTCTAAATATGTCTGTGCTTGCCCTGATAGGTGTGGTATTTTAGGTTACGGCTGCGTCTCGTGAATCATATACCTGTAGTGTGTATATATAATTCTTTGGTTATGTCCCTCCCTACCCCATCCCTATACACATACAGTTATTAGCTCTCTAATTTACTATAGTGTGTTATTATCTAGCTGATGATTAAGGGGAGAGTGACCGTTTGTTTGGACTATTAATTAATTTATTCATATATTTTTTTAGTTTCCTCCCTAGACCTCCATCAAGCTTAGAAAAACACCCCCTAAACCCCGTTCAAGATAAATTTGTACATTTTTCGGTAGAAAATGTACCGGCCAAAAGCCGGTACCTCTTAAAATTGCAGGCTCGCTTTCGCTCGCCAGGAAACAATAGACACCTAAATGGCACGAAAGGTCTTAAAATTGACAACGAATTGGGGCGAAAGGTGTTAAAATCGCCAAACTAATGGGCCGAACGTCTTATAATTTCAAAACTAGTGGGGCTAAACATGAGGGAGAAGGCGGGTCAGAAAAAACAGTCTGCCTCCCCTTAAGTGGCCTATCCCCATCTCGATTATTCCGCTATTACCAACAATACAGAATCGAAATATGTTGTTCATTATGTCGAGTTGGCTATATTAGGACGTGAAAGATATTGCCGTTTCATATTCTCCCGTGATGTATCGATAGATCAGTTGCCAAGGTATTCAATTTACCATCAGCTGAAAACCAACCAACTATAATATTGTATATACCTCTCGCATCAACTGGAGTAGGATAGGAGAAGTATATATAGCTAGGTTAGGTATTCAGACTTTCATTGTTCTACCAAATTCATATCGAAGGGGGAGGGTTTTAAGGCTACTAGTTAAGGGGAGATTTTCACCTGAGGGATTTTTTTCTTTACCCCTTTCTCCCTCGTGTTTAGCCCCATTGCTTTAGATATTTTAAGACGTTCGCCCCATTAGTTTGGCGATTTTAAGAACTTTCACCCCATTTATGTCACTTTTAAGACCTTTCGTCCCATTTAGGTGTCGATTTGTTCCTGGCGAGCGATAGCGAGCCTGTAATTTAAGAGGAACTGGCCTTCGGCCGGGACATTTTTCTACCGAAAAATGTACAAATTTATCTTGAAAGGGGGTCATGAGGGTGTAATTTCAAGCTTGATGGAAGTCTAGGAAACACACTAAAAACCTCCCCTTAAACTTGTTGGAGGTCTAGAAAGCAATATATATAGATAGATAGAGATAGATAGATAGATAGATAGATAGATAGATATGTATGTGTTTGTACTGTATTTACATAAATGAATATATAAATACAATTAAATACAAATATACACGACCTCATAAGATAATAGATTGTGCATTGACTGACTCTCTGGCCTTGTTGTTGTTGTTCCCCAAGCTGCCTGGCCGAACAGCCCCAAGGCCCCGAGCAATTCCAAGGCCATAACCGAGCGCCCCCACAGAACCCTCCCTGGCGACCACAATAAAGCCTGGGTGACCGAAGCCACTCCATGGCGGGGAGCTGAGGAGGGTGCGGAAACGCCCGGGAAACCAAAGCCCCACCCAGGGCCCTGTGCCTCTCAGCAATTATGAAGAGAAAGTTGAGGGGCAAGGGAAAAATGTGACTCTTTGGCTTCCAATCTTGGTAGATTGGGAGGTCAATCCACGGAAAAGACGCCGTCACTTGAGATCTAGAAAATATATAAGTTAAAGGAACAGTCAGAGTAAGCTATGGGTATGGCAGAGATCGCTCAGTTCTCACTCTGATAGACCAGCCCATCACCTCTGGCCTTGTTAATAGTAGATACTAGATAGTGTGTGTTTTGTAATCTTATGTCCACGTGTCTCTGTGATGGGTCGGTAGGAAATAGCTAGGTGACGTTATTGTGTGATAGCTAGGTGACGTTATTGTGTGATAGCTAGGTGACGTTATTGTGTGATAGCTAGGTGACGTTATTGTGTGATAGCTAGGTGACGTTATTGTGTGATAGCTAGGTGACGTTATTGTGTGATAGCTGAAAGAGATTATTATGAATCAAGCAGGTATAATTATATGGTTGGTGGTTTGTAATTGATGATTAATGTTAAGAACGGCGGGGTGTTACTTAAGGGTACAGTTGCCCACATAAGTTCTGTTCCTCTCCGTGATCTTATACAGTATATACGTGGTAATATTAATGCGCGTTATTGAATTACGAGTGTAGTTTCTTGCGCAGTGGTTAACCCCTTCTGTACCGGTGGTGTACTTGTTATTATATTCTGGCAACTATTAGACGATTTTGTACAGCTTAAGAAGGACGTCTACTCATTAAAAGGCTACAGACTATCTCAATTATTCCTTTGAGCTACCATATATCTTCCCAAGCTTCATAAAATCGTCTAAATCCAACTGAAACCATATATAAAAGACGTCACCGGTAGAGAAGGGGTTAACTCCTCTGGTTAGTCAAATGATGAGGAAAAGAAACCCCACTCGCAGTTCATTCACACTAATTTACTTCCATCCATAAAATCACGTCGAGGAACAGAACTTATGTGGCCAACTGTACAACTCGACCAATATACGAGTTATTTATATAAACGAGTATATAGACCACGGGGCCAGGGATAAGGGGAGATGGGCCGTTTATCTGGACCCACTTCTCCCTCATGTTTAGCCTCATTAGTTTTCAGATTATGAGACTTTTGCCCCATTAGTTTGTCGATTATATGAAGTTTAATTCGCCCCATTTCTTTGTCAATATTAAGACCTTTCGTGCTATTTAAGTGTCATTTTTTTTCCCTGGCGAACGATAGTGAGCATGTTATTTTGGAATAACCGGCCTTTGGCCTGGAAATTTGTCTACGGAAAAATTTACGAATTAATCTAGACGGATTAATCTAATGGATGTTTTTTTAAGTTTGATGGAGGTCTAAGGAGGAAAGTAGAAGAATTATATATAAATGAAAAAAATCGACAAAAAAGTTACCCCCGGCCCCCCCCCCCCCCTTAAACAGGGGGATAGAGCCAAGGAATTGTAATGGTATATAATTGAAATTTGAGTATGGAGTATAGCTAGACAGAATGATTTAGTATACATTTTCCGTTGACCCCTTGCGAAATATATACGCGAGCTTGTAAATCGTAAACGTAATAATCCATCTAGTAAGTACGAGATAACTCGATCCTTTGTAAACCGTGTATCTAGGGTAAATGTTTAGCCTTGGACTATGCTAATATTAGTATCAGTTATAGCTACTCTCTCTCTCTCTCTCTCTCTCTCTCTCTCTCTCTCTCTCTCTCTCTCTCTCTCTCTCTCACACACACCTTTACGTAATACATTTATATATCCTTTATATAAATACTGTTCGACTATGCAATCGAGATGTAACATTTGTATCAGGAATAGAGTTGTTAATATGGAGAAAGCAAGGAATATAAGTCTATTTTGTACTTATATAATATTATATAAATACTCCGCGACAGGTTTCTTAGTGTATATAGTTTCCAAGTAGCATGAAGTAGGTAATATTTTCTACAATGTACTGTAATTCGATTTTAGCGCATGATAAGACATTCCCTTAGGATAGATAGCCTAGCAATTAAGATGTGTGCATGGTAAGTGTGATGAATGGTGATAGCATGTCTGATAAATAATGTAAGTAAATAAGTAAATTAAGTAAATGGATACGGTAGGTAAGAATAGCTAGCCAACCGGAAGAGATGAATAAGCAACTAAGCAGTAGCAATCCTGCAACATCACCCCAAAACTACCATTCAACTAATCGTCTAATATATCAATTAAATGAACTTGAAACCCAACAATAAACTATCTCCAGGAATATAATAATGTCTAATCTCTCATATGCTAGGAGGAAAATGAGAAGCAGTGTTTGGAAATGGGTAAAAATAGGGTTTGAAATGATCTGAAATGACGCCCCTGACAACTACCACTTCTCAGGATGAAGCGCAGGTGACTGACTGAGCGGTTGTTGGGCCTTGTCTTGACTAGCGCGGCATAAGGTGGGGTTGCTCGGTGGTGGTTGTTGTGGTGGTGGGGGAGGGGGTAGGGAGAGAGGGGGCGGGGTCTAGTGCGCGCGTTTTCTATATCTTGCGCGGGTTTTTCGTTTCTTTGGGGGTCTCTTTTATTTTCTCATTTGGGCTCTTGTGTCTTTCGTTAACTTTCTTTAGTATCTGAGTCTATTGTGCGACTTCAGATGTTTTTCTTTTCCTGCTAGATAAACGCAATAAGCATAAAATTTACCTTTCTATTTCTATTTATATACACGGTATGTTTAACAAGTGATTAATAATATTTGGATATATCTACTAATGTCTAGATTTTATATATATATATATATATATTTATTTATAGGTAAGTACAGTATACATAATTAGCCAGATGTCCAATACATAATAATATTGTACTAATTCAACCATTCTCTCTCATTTCAGGTAAGATGACCATACAAGACTAACCTTCCTCCAAGTGACCATACATACAAGTACAGTACATCCCGGAATTTAAGAAACCCAGTTAGGCCTACATTTGAGAACGTATTTGTCCATATATTGGTCGTAAAAGGGTTTCAGGGGAGATACGCATTTTTATTTTTATTTTTTTTGGGGGGGACTCTAATATTTTGTATGTATTCCTTTATTTCTTAGTTTCCTCACTAGACCTCCATGAAGCTTAGACAAACACGCCCTAGATGTGTATATTTTTCGGTATGCCGGTTCCTCTTAAAATTTCAGGCTCGCTATCGCTCGCCAGGAAAATATCGACACCTAAGTGGCACGAAAGGTCTTAAAATTGACAACGAAAATAGGGTGAAAGGTGTTAAAATCGCCAAACTAATGGGCCGAACGTCTTATAATCTCAAAACAAATGGGGCTTAACACGAGGGAGAAAGGGGACCAGAAAAACTACCCATCTCCCCTTAAGTACGACTATTGTTCCTGTTTAGGGGCTATCCTTAGATATCTTATTCAGCTTAGCAAATACTTGTGAGAGTCAGAGGGATTGTTGAGGTAGTTTTGACCTTGATTAATATAGGTAATGATTAAGCTGAACCAAATACCTTCATGGTTCCTAAAGGTCCTTCCCAAGTTTAACCTCATCTACGCAATATTCATCATATTCAGTTAACCATTAGACGATTTTGTTTTGTTTATAATCTAGCTTATAGTAATCATTCTCCTGTAACTCCTAATGATCCTACATACCCTCCGCCTCACCTCTCGGCACATTGACATCCAGCAGTCTACACAATCTTTCCCTTGTCACCAACACATAATCCATCAGTTCCCTCTCTATATGCTCTTGATATACCTTCTGAATAACATAGGCCTTTCTTAAAGTAGTAACAGCTTATTCGTAAACATATTAAAATCGTATAATGGGAGCCAGATAGATAACAATGATTGATGTGGTAATATGGATGGTTTACGTGTTCCAATCAAGGTATAGGGTATTACAGTATGTATTATATTAACCACCGGACGATTGGAATGGATCACTAGGCTTTTATAATGCAAAATTATCTTTCTCTCTCTCTCTCTCTATATATATATATATATATATATATATATATATATATAATATTATATATATATATATATTATATATACAGTATATACAGTATATATATATATATATATATTAAATATATATTTATTTACTTGTTTATTTATCTATTTATTTGTGTATTTATATTATATTTTGGTGCAGATAAATTTTATCGTAAGGTCATTTATATTTTTTTTTAGAACAGATAATCTCACTTAGTTACATTATTAAATAGCAGTATATTATGTTTAATATATATTTGTCTAATTCGTATAACTATTAATTGAAATAGCATGGTTTGTATGTCCTTAATGTATATAAATATGAACACAAAACCATTTAAATACCAACTTACTCTCACTCACTCTCTCACTCTCTCTCACACACACTCACAATCACTCTCTCTCTCTCTCTCACACACAGTCCTTCCTTCCTTCCGTGGTCACGTGTCTCCCATGTGGGTATTTTCCGAATCCAGCCCTACCTGCTGATTGGTCCAGGGCTCAGCCAGTTAGGAGCCCTCAGTTTGACACCTGTGGGAGAAGGACTTGTTTTTGTTGTTTATTTTCATTTTCTTTGTTGTTTTTCTTGTCTTTTCTTTGTTATTATTTTTGTTGTACTGTTTTCATTCCTCTTTTTTCTTAGATTTGGTTTTGTTGTGTTTGTTTTGTTTCATTTTCATAATTTTCTTATCTTATTGTTGTACTGTTTTCATTCTGCTTTTTCTTAGATTTGTTTTTGTTGTGTTTGTTTCATTTTTATAATATTCTTCTGTATTCGTAAATTTCTTTCAATTCTTTCTATTCTATGTTCTGTTATTTATATATTATTAGTACTTATTCATTTTATTTTTGTATTTATTAGTAGTATTTTTTATTCAGTTTGTTTCTCTTTCGTTTTTAGTGTTGGTGTGGTTGTTGTTGTTGTTGTTATTGTTCTTGTTCGTGTCTTGTTTTGTTGTTCCTACTTTCTTATTATACCCCTGTGTATAATTTATAACCATGCTTGTTATAATAATAATTTTCTCAATTCATATTAAATTTTTCACCTCTCTTTTTCATCAATTAAATCGGTAAATATATTTGTCGTATCATTTTTATATTTTCTTTTTCCTTTCTTTTCGCTTTACGTTTTCTTTTACTTGTTCGCCTTAACTTATCAAATAGTGTTATGTTCTTGCTGTGTGTGTGTGTGTGTGTGTGTGTGTGTGTGTGTGTGTGTGTGTGTGTTTAGCTCGTTTCTTTGTGAGAGAGAGAGAGAGAGAGAACAAATGTTTTAGCTCATTTATTTTTACTGACCTCCACTAGGGTACTTGTTTATGGGTGCATATTAAAATGAGTGTAAGGCTGGACTACCACAGAGGGGGGTATGTTGTCATCAAACCAAGAACTTAAACCCTTTAGTACCGAGTTGTCCTTATCATGGTAATCTGGATATCATTAGACGATTTTATCCAGCTTACTGAGGACGTGTATAAATGAAAAGGCTTCAAACTATCTCGATTATCAATTTTAAATACCACGGTTTCCTCCTAAGCTGCACACAATCGTCTAAATATAGCTGAAATAACACAAAATACATCCTCGGTAAGGAAGAATGCCTTCGACCAGACCCTACCATGACAACAAGGAGGGTGTAATGTTTTAGAATTGGTTGTAGTTATAGTGGATTTTATGTAGTTATAGTGGATTTTATGTAGTTATATTGGATTTTATGTAGTTATATTGGATTTTATGTTAGTTATAGTGGATTTTATGTAGTTATAGTGGATTTTATGTAGTTATAGTGGATTTTATGTAGTTATATTGGATTTTATGTAGTTATAGTGGATTTTATGTAGTTATAGTGGATTTTATGTAGTTATATTGGATTTTATGTAGTTATAGTGGATTTTATGTAGTTATAGTGGATTTTATGTAGTTATAGTGGATTTTATGTTAGTTATAGTGGATTTTATGTAGTTATAGTGGATTTTATGTAGTTATAGTGGATTTTATGTAGTTATATTGGATTTTATGTTAGTTATAGTGGATTTTATGTTAGTTATAGTGGATTTTATGTTAGTTATAGTGGATTTCATGTAGTTATAGTGAATTTTATGTAGTTATAGTGGATTTTGTTAGTTATTATTTTATTCATATTTATTATTTATTACCGGTATTTCATTGTGTATATACTATTTATTTATTTAGTAAGTTTTTCTCTCTATACTTATTTTTTCCTTCTAGCACAGCAGTTGTCCTTAAATAAATACCAGTTTAGTTTAAGAAGGACCCTTCGCTAAGCCTTAAGCAGGCTTAGGCTTAGCGCGGGTTTGTTATAATCCTGATACTTCCCTTAATGTCAAAGAATGATTCTCCCACTTATTAAGAGAGAGAGAGAGAGAGAGAGAGAGAGAGAGAGAGAGAGAGAGAGAGAGAGAGAGAGAGAGAGAGAGAGAGAGAGAGAGGGATGGGGGAGGGGAGTAAAGGGAGAGTGAGGTGCGGAGGAGATATACACAAGAATAGAAGAATATTATGTTAAGGGGAGGTATTTAGTTTCTTCCCTAGAACTCCATCAAGCTTAAAATTACACCCCCTAGACCCCCTTTCAAGATAAATTTGTACATTTTTCGGTAGAAAAATTTCCCGGCCGAAGGCCGGTTCCTCTCAAACTGTCTTCGTGGTGCGATGTATAAGGTGTTGATTTTCGGTGTGAGCATCCTGGGTTCGAGTCCACGGACTGCCACATGTGTTTGTAAATTTCATTAATCGATTTTAGGAGTATGGTTGGTTGTTGGAAGGAACATAATAATTACAGGCTCGCTATCGCTCGCCAGGAAAAAAATCGACACCTAAATGGCACGAAAGTTCTTAAAATTTACAGAAATGAGGCGAAAGTTCTTAAAATCGACAAACTAAAGGGGGCGAGCGTCTTAAAATCTAAAAAGCAATGGGGTTAAACATGAGAGAGAAAGGGGTCCAGAAAAAAATCCCTCAAGTGGAAATCTCCCCTTAACTAACTGTATTGCTATTTATAACACCTATCATAACGGTGATCGGAAAGAAAGTATCAGGAAAAAATACAACGGTAAACAAGTAACAATTTTTGCTAGGAAAAAAAGGCAACAGAAAAAAAGTAACAATGTTTATTGTATTTAGGAAAAAAAGTAACAGCTGTCAAACTACGAATTTATTTTCATACCATTAAAACACATTACAACATTAAAACATTAAACACATTAAAACACATACAGGTTTAGACCTATGCCAGTGTTCGTGTTATACATATATTATGACCAATACCTTCTAAAAATTCTGAGATGGACTTTCTTCCTTCCACTCTGTCATTGCATAGACGTTGTAGTCGCTTCTGCATTTGAATGGCCTTTCTTCTGCTTTGGTTTGGATGCAGTGCCAATCATATCTTGTTGCACCAAGGTGTCGACGGTGGCATGATCCCTCCGGAAACACTGTATGCACTTAAATAGAGGGGTGGTGGTGTCCAACCAAGTTTGAGAACTTATTATTCCAATCTTCACATACATTGTTGGTACGGGAGTTGCCTTGTAATGTAGCTTCGTGCACATTCCAGACATTAGGGGGGTACTTCGGGGGTACAGCACGCAGCCTGATACCCTGTGAATCATCGAGCTGACGGGATCTGTAGCTGCCTGAGACGTAGGTTGCATCAAAGTAGTCCACCAGTTCACCAGCCTCGGGAGGAGTAATGGTCTTGAGGTACTCCATGCCCTCTTGTACCTCATCAGTGGGCAGGAAGGCGAGTCCGTCCAACATACCGCAGAAATGCCGGAACTTCTGGTCTGAATGGTAATGTTGTGTAAGACCAATCTCTTGAATTTTATGCCAAGTGCTCTGTGTAAGGTGGTAGAAACACCCCTTGCTCTTCACTTCTCTACCAAAGCTGGCACTAACTGCACGTAAAACAGCATCTTCAAAGTCGCTCACAACTGTCTGTACCTGAAGGTTAAATCCTAATTCCGAGCTACGGTCGACAATAACATCAAACAACTCTGAGTACACTGGTCTTGATTTCTTCTGTAGCAGAGCATAAACACAGGAAACATATATATCACTGAATAAAACTCTGAGCACGTACACCTGAGTGAACTGTGGTGGCGCCATCTTAAAGTTACCGTCTATGTAGATGGTCTCTGCAGCTGCTAGACGATTTAGGTCCTCTTCTGTGGCAACGGCAATGATACGAGAGTTTGCATCTGGCCCATTATCATAAAGGAGGAACTGCTGAGGGTTAGGTCCTAGTGTTACCTTCCACTCATCTGGCAATATTAAGTCATGTAGGTTTTCAGGGATTACTGGGGTGCGCCGCTGATACCGGAGGGATCGCTTGGTGTTCTCTTCACATGGAAATCGCTTCTAAACATCATGGTCTTGATTGGCAACTGCTTGGGCAAATATCTGGGATGGTTTGTCCAGGGAGGTGGCTGCTTGCTGCTTCATCATATTACTACACATTGTATAGGTCACGCAGGTTTGGTCAGAAGTGTGGTTATGAGGTAGCCCTGGCTGTGGATTATCCAACTGAGGTGTAGTGCTTAGACTTCCTCTACAATTTCTGCTCCCTTTCTCTGAACATTTCCACCACATTTTTTCCTTCCGGGTGCACGAACGTGTATAAATATATCCTTCAAAACAAATCTTGGTGCCACCCTTATTACTCTTTGTGACCTCCATGCTGTTATAAGAACATAAGAACATAAGAAATGGGATATGTGTTTAGCTACTCATCTGAAGTAGGCTCGTATTATGTTCGGAGCAAAACTCCGAATCAGTAAGTAAATTAATAAGCTCCGAAACAGAGAGCAAATTAATGTTGAGCAAACCTCTGAAATGAGTGAGCAATGAGTTGATGAGGTTTAAACCAACCCTCTGATGCTTTATTTCCTGTTACTTTCTTTCCTGTTACTTTTTTTCCTGTTACCTTTTTTCCTGATACTTTCTATCCTAGAATCATCTATAACACCCAGTAGGATTGTTTATAGTTATTAAGTATTTATTCATATTGTTATTTTTATCTATGTATAATGTTTACTTGTATATCAAATTATTGAGTTGTCTACTTATTGATTTGTTGATTAATCTATATTTACATTTTATTGTTTATTTATTTTAATTGTTTATTTAATTCTAGATGTTCAGTACTTCAGGTTAAATAGGAATTATGATAAACAACAATTTATTAACACTTAATCATTATTGTATTGTTACTTTTTATTACTTCTATTTAGTATTATTTATTATTTATTACTTCATCATGTACTTATCAATATCATAGCATTTCATCACTAATATAAGAACGTAAAAACATAAGAAAATGGGAGTTTGCAGAAAGCCGATCGGCCCACACAAGGCAGATCCCTCTCACACCCAACCCCAATTACAATACTAGTCATTATTTGCCCGCTAACATCATTACTCATTACCACAAGCATAATTTTATCATTGTTATTTAACATCATCTTTTAACATCAGTAACATCATTATTACATCATCACATCACCATATAATTAGTGTATTCCATATAATTAGTGTATTCCGTATAATTAGTGTATTCCGTATAATTAGTGTATTCCATATAATTAGTGTATTCCGTATAATTAGTGTATTCCATATAATTAGTGTATTCCGTATAATTAGTGTATTCCATATAATTAGTGTATTCCGTATAATTAGTGTATTCCATATATTAGTGTATTCCGTATAATTAGTGTATTCCATATAATTATTTCCGTATAATTAGTGTATTCCGTATAATTAGTGTATTCCATATAATTATTGTATTCCGTATAATTAGTGTATTCCATATAATTAGTGTATTCCATATAATTAGTGTATTCCGTATAATTAGTGTATTCCATATAATTAGGCCAGCAATCTTGACCAATAACCTCTATAACTAAACAAGACTAATCGAACTAATATTTATAGCATTTGGGAAGAGTTAGCCAGGGACAAGGTGTGGAAATGTACAGGCCATTAATTGCTCTAGCCCTTTATGAGATCCAGATGATAGACGTGAAGATTCCTGCTGGCCTACCACAAATTAATAGACTGTAGTAGCCATATCGTAGAGCCATTGTATTCGTCCTCACTATCACTACTAGGCTTGGGTATTATTAACCGAGTGAACATTTTCATATCCTTATCTTGATTGATAAACTTTTTGTATTAATAGTATGTAGTTCGTCGTAACACACACGCACGCACGCACGCACGCCCACACGCACGCCCACACACGGCCTGGTAGCGTAGTGGTAACGCTCTCGACTCACAATCAAGAGGTCCAGAGTTCGAATCCTCGGTCGGATGGAGACAATTTGGGCTTGTCTCCTTTCACATTGTACCGGAACCGGATATAATTCGAGGAGTTGTGATCTCGCTGCCCAGGTGTGTAAAAAAAAAAAAAAAAAAAAAAAAAAAAAAAAAAAAAAAAAAAAGCCTCAGCCTTATCCATAGATCGGATAATATGAGGTTTAATTTCTCTTCCGGGAGGCTAATAGCTGACGAGAGACCCTCAAGGATCCTCAAGATTGTAAGTGAATAATACACACAAACACACACACACACACACACTAATGGTGTAGTACATTCCTATTTTGCAATTATCATAAAATCGGCTGCTAAAGGTCAAGTTTCAAGACGTGCCATTTAGGTGTCGATTTTTTCCTGTCGAGCGATAACGAGCCTGTAATTATAGGCCGGGACGTTTCTTTTCTGAAAACTGTACACATTTATCTCAAATGGGGGTCTAGGGGGTGTTATTTAAGCTTGATGGAGGTCTAGCGAGGAAACTAAAAATCAAATATATATAAAATCTCAACCAGGCGAGACATTTGATAACCCTAGCGCCGCTATCTTGATACGTAAGGGCAAATGTACAGTTGTCCTTACAAACGAGAAATTGGAAAATATGAATTCCTCCACCGCTGCTTGATTTTAATAATTTGTATTTATAATTTGTATGTACTCAGGCACATAACCCATAGCTGAGGGTGGCCGACTCAAGACAGAGCCCGAATGAGGACCACACAACACATCACATAAACAAAATCTAAAATTCACACACATCTAGGTCACCCAAGAGAAGACCCAGAGACCTAAGCCCTTTTGGGGTCTCCAGCAAAAGACTCCCAGGTCCCAGACCTCCCGGAGAGGTTCCGGTCTCAGCAGGCAGACACGCAGCGAAGCTTACCACAAAAATGCCTGCCCACTTTTCTTCCAGGCATAACCCTTCACAACATAGACCAGCTCCCCGGGCCAAGTGCCTGACAGACTATTATCTAGAGTTCTAGACCAACGGGCGGCCGACCCCCTCTCCCTACGATCGCGATATCACTCATCCATTCACAAGCATTCTCCATTCATTACCATTTCTCTTGCCTGCTCTTCAGTCATCTCTCTCTACCTTCCAACGCTTGTATTACACCATCTCGTTATCTCAACCGAGGTCTTCCTTTCCCTCTACCTCCCCTTGTTTCTGACTCATATATTCTCTTTGTAAGCCTTTCATATCCCAATTGTTACTATATAATATCCCCCAAAGTAAAACAAGTCACAGCTCCATTATCATGACACGGGCATGATAGTTCCTCGCCCGATTACGATAAACAGCATAACAACTATCAAGGATATAATATTATCACGCAAGATACTGGACTGTCTGTTGCCGGAGACCAAGCCCACGCGTGGTGGTGGAGTGGGTTTGTTTACACTGCAGTTGGGTGACCTTGGTGTTGTGATAAAACTGGGATTCACGTTTTGTTAGCGTGGCCGAAGGAGGGGAAAGGAGAAGGAGGGGAGGGGGGGGGGGATGCTTAACCCCTACAGTACCATCATGTTATGCCAACTATTAGACAAATTGTTTTTAGCATAGGAAGGACCTCTAGCGATAATAAGACTTCAGACTATCACAACCAACCCTTTTAACTACGACAGATCCTTCCCAAGCTGCATACTATCGTCTAACTATAGCTAGATTAAAGTATAACACACGTCGCTGGTACTCAAAGGGTTAACCCCTTCAGCACCATGATGTTATTTTCATTATATTCTGGTTTCGCCGGTTCCTCTTAAATTACAGGTTCGCTATCGCTCGCCAGGGAAAAATCGACACCTAAATGACACGAAGTCTTAAAATTGACAAAGAAATGGGGCGAAAGGTCTTAAAATCGCCAAACTAATGAACCGAACCCCTTAAAATATGAACAGAAATGGGGCTAAACATGAGGGAGAAGGGGAACCAGAAAAACGGCCCATCTCCCCTTAAATGAATAGATTATAATGGACACTTTATATGTCCTTTTCTTGCCTATTATTTTTGACAGTATTAAGTAACACCCCGTTCTTAACATTAATCATCAATTACAAACCCCGATTAATGCACTTGAATAAACTAATGAAAGCATATATGGTCCTCCCGGGATTCGAACTCGGGACACAGTGTACCTAGCTAGCACGGTTACGCAAAGAGATACTGAAAGTTTATCTAGATTAGCTCACGCTGATTGTAACTAGAGTGTATAGTTGTTGTTGTTGTTGTTGTTGCTGTTGTTGTTTTGTTTCAGTTTACGGTAAATTGCCTTGTCCCTATCTTAATTACTCCGCTATTTCGAAGATTTTATAAGAACATATGAACATAAGAAAATGGGAGTCTGCAAAAAGCCGATCGGCCCATACAAGGCAGATCCCTGTCACACCCAACCCTAATTACAAGGCCCAATTATAGACCCGTTTCACTAATACCTTGAGTACTGACCCCACCAAAACGGTCAGAGATTAACACAAGATTACGGGGGTCTGCTGAGCGTCGATTGGCCCACACCTGGTATATCCCCCTCACACCCAACCCATCTGGTCCATATGCCTATCTAATTGTATCGTTAAAGCTCCCTATCGTTCTTGATCCCACTATATCACTTGGTAGCCTATTCCACCCATCTACAACTCTGTTACCAAACCAATATTTGCCTATATATTTTTTCTGAAACGAAATTTATCTAATTTGAAACCATTGTACGAGTTATTTCGCTATCACTGAGCTTTAGTACATTTTTCATGTCTCCTTTATTAATTCCACTAAACCACTTGAATACCTCTATCATGTCACCTCTAACTCTGCGTCTCTCTAACGAATGTAAGCCTAATTTCTTCAACCTTTCTTCATACGGAAGATTTCTAATATGGATCATTTTTGTCATGCTACGTTGTACTCTCTCCATAGTGAGATATGTTCGTTATTAGGTAAACATGACATTAGTATGTGATGCGGAGACAATAGTTTCATGTTATTAGTTGAATGTTATGGAATCGGCTGCGACGGATTCCATTTTCCGTCAGGTACTACACATAATTATAGGGTTAGGTCAGTATTCTCTCTCTCTCTCTCTCTCTCTCTCTCTCTCTCTCTCTCTCTCTCTCTCTCTCTCTCTCTCTCTCTCTCTCTCTTTCTTATGTTTCTCTGTTCTTATGTTCTTATGTTCTCTCTCTCTTAGTTGGTTAAAATAGGACTTCAAAGGCCATCAACCATTCTGGATTATTAAGCCAGCACACTGTAAGTCAAGAATGCGTCAGGACTGGAGCCCCTTTTCGAGAACTCCAGTAATTTTTCTCTCTCTCTCAATTAGTTATAATAATAATAATAAAGTTTATTTCCACCGACAGGGGTTATCCTTCTTACATAGTATTTACAAATATAATTATATACAGTTGGGGGTTTAGTGTTTTCAAAGTAGATACAATATAGGAACTAATACATAATTTAGTGTTACATACAGTAGACAATTGTACAATTCATTAATATATGTGTTGTTAGTTGTGTATTCAGACCAGGTGCGACGGACCACAATTCCTAAGCTGTAATTACAAATACACCGTAATTACAGCGTAGGAATTGTAGAATTGTAGATAGAGGGCAGATAAGCCTGTGGTAAATAGGTTAGCCCTTGCACCTGGCTCAGGGTAGGACACCTTCATATAGCCTATCTAAATACAGAAACTATTTAGAATACCTACTGCTAAGAATATATAACTTATATTAGTGAAACAATTATAATAATTATTAGGGCAAGAGAGTGTTAAATCAGGTATTAGACTAAATACTGATAACGAAAGTGTTTGGGTTGAGGTTAGCGAAGGTAGTGAGACCATAATTATTGGAGTTATTTATAGACCACCAAATATGAGTAGAAACGAAGGTACAGCTTTATGGCAGGAAGTGAAAATAGCATCAAGGTTTAGCAATGTGTGTATTATGGGGGATTTTAATTTTCCGAATATTGATTGGCAGCATCAAATCGGCGACTCAGATTCAAAAGAGTTTATTGAGGCGGTACAGGATAGTTTTTTATTTCAATTCATAGACTCGCCTACTAGAGGTAATAATATCCTCGATTTAGTTCTCAGTAATAATGAACAATGATAAATAATGTAGAGATAGGAGACCAACTAGGAAATAGTGATCATAAATCAATTATTTTAACATACAATGGACAGGAAAGGCTAAAGAGAATACAACACTTATCCCAGATTTCAGAAAAGCCAATTATGGTGGATTAAGACGAGCCTTAAGAGTCGATCCTATGGTTAAACTATTAAGTGGACCCAGGTGCGCTAATGAACATACTCTCTCTCAGATACCTGTCTTAACTCAGGATAATTTGACAGCTACATATAATAATTTTATTTCTTCACTCCACAATGCGCAAAATAAATATATCCCCAAAAGAAAATTTAGATCAACACAGAACCAACCCAAATGGATGAATAATAGACTATTAGACCTTCTAGGAAAAAAGAGAGGAATATATCGAAAAATTAAGAAAGGCGAAATTCACCTACTTGCTTACTATCAGAAGCTATCAAGAGAGGTTAAAAAATGTATAAGGACAGACAAAAGGATTATGAAATCAGGATAGCCAATGACTCAAAAAATAACCCTAAGGCTTTTTACCAGCTATATAAATCTAAAGTTAGAGATAAAATAGGCCCCCTTAAAACTTCGATAGGAGAAATGACAGAAAATGATTTAGAAATGTGCAGTACATTAAATAGTCAGTTTCTATCCGTTTTCACTAATGAAAATTTGGCACAGATTCCAGAAGTCCGTAAGGTATATAGCGATAGTATAGAAAATAGGTTAAGTACGGTTACTATAAGTAGAAATGATGTGCTTAAGGAAATTGACAGACTGAAACCTCAGAAATCGCCTGGCCCCGATGAGGTATATGCCAGAGTATTAAAAGAATGCAGAGATGAGTTAAGTTACCCATTAACATTTCTTTTTAACAATTCATTAGAAACAGGTATAGTTCCAGAAGCTTGGAAACTTGCAAATGTAGTTCCGATTTTCAAAAAAGGTGATAAATCAATAGCATCCAATTACCGTCCCATTAGTCTCACTTCAATCATAGGAAAGCTACTAGAGTCAATTATTGCTAGAAAAATGAGAAACCACTTAGAAACATTTAACTTAATCAATTCTTCTCAGCATGGATTCACTCAGGGACGTTCTTGCCTTACTAATTTGCTTAGTTTTTTCTCAGAGGTATATGAAGCAGTAGATAATGACAAGGCATACGATATTATATATTTAGATTTCAGTAAAGCTTTCGACAGAGTCCCTCATGAGAGATTGATGAGAAAGGTTGAGGCACATGGAATAGGTGGGGCGTTGTTGGGATGGATTAGGTCATGGCTAAGAGTGACAGAGAGTCAGCATAAATGGTACCAAGTCAGAGTGGGGAGCAGTCAAAAGTGGTGTCCCCCAGGGATCGGTATTAGGTCCCCTGTTGTTTCTTATATACATAAATGACCTAGATTTAGGTATAACTAGTAGGATAAGTAAATTCGCAGACGATACTAAAATGGGGAGATCAATTGATTCAGATAGCGATATAGAGTGCCTCCAAAGGGATCTAGATACCTTACATGAATGGTCAGTAAATTGGCAGATGAAGTTTAACATTGACAAATGCAAGGTATTAAAGATAGGGAAGATGCAAACAAATGTTAAATATAAACTAGCTAATTTAGAATTAGAAAATTCAGACTGCGAGAAAGATCTAGGTGTGTTTGTTAGCAATGATTTGAAGCCTAGAAAACAGTGTATAGGCGTTCGTAATAAGGCAAACAGGATTCTCGGGTTCATCTCTAGGAGTGTGAGTAACAGAACTGCTGATGTTATCTTAAAACTTTACTTGTCATTAGTGAGACCCCATATGGATTATGCTGTCCAATTTTGGTGTCCTTATTACAGAATGGACATAGATTCATTGGAGAGAGTACAGCGTAGAATGACAAAAATGATCCATAATATTAGAAATCTTCCGTATGAAGAAAGATTGAAGAAATTAGGTTTACATTCGTTAGAGAGACGCAGAGTTAGAGGGGATATGATAGAGGTGTTCAAGTGGGTTAGTGGGATTAACAAAGGGGACATGACAAATGTACTAAAGCTCAGTGATCGCGAAAGAACTCGTACCAATGGTTTCAAATTAGATAAATTTCGTTTCAGAAAAGATATAGGCAAATATTGGTTTGGTAACAGAGTTGTAGATGGGTGGAATGGACTACCAAGTGCTATAGTGGGATCTAAAACTGTAGGGAGCTTTAAGATAAAATTGGATAAGCATATGGACGAGAAGGGATGGGTGTGAAGGGGGATCATCCGGGTTGGGCCAATCAGCGCTCTGCAGACCCCCATAATCCTGCGTTAATCTCTAACCGTTTTGGTAAGATGATCCTCAGGGTATTAGAGTGTTGAGCCTATAATTGGGCTTTGTAATTGATTTGGGGTTGTGTGGGACAGGGATCTGCCTTGCTTAGGCCAATCGGCTTTCTGCAGACTCCCATTTTCTTATGTTCTTATGTTCTTATGTTCATACATTGTATTGACATATCATATAGGTTGCATATCCTTAATCTAACACATTCCATTTTCGGAGCAGAACAATGGAAAGTTCTCTTTAGTACAGTATTATATTTTTACATAAGAACATAACAGTGTATACAATTAAAATTAAAATTTAAAGACCTGCCGTTTAACTAAGACATACCCGGTACTGGAGAGAGAGAGAGAGAGAGAGAGAGAGAGAGAGAGAGAGAGAGAGAGAGAGAGAGAGAGAGAGAGAGAGAGAGAGAGAGATGACAGCGCGGGGGATTATGAGGGATTAAAATAGGGGTGGGAATCAGACAGAGAGATTAAGGATTTAGAGAGAGAGATATACAGTATACATACATATACATACATACACACATATATACGTACACACATATACATACACATACATACATATATATAGAGAGAGGGTCATGTCTAAAGATTTGTTTTGAACATTAATTTAATCATAAGCAGAGTTTAGCAGCAAGGTTTTAACATTAGTCTTAAAGGTTCCTAGGCTACTGGAAGTTTGTATAGGACTTCATAGGCTACCAACCCTATTAGATTATTAAGCCAGCACACTGTAAGTCAAGATTAGCGTCAGCACTGGAGCCCCTTTTCGAGATCTCCAGTCTCATGAATTGACTTCCTAGTTAGTTAGTTAAAATAGGACTTCAGAGGCTATCAACCATTCTGGATTAGTAAGCCAGCACACTGTAAGTCAAGAATAACCCTAATCTTAGATCAGTATCTCGACTGCGGACTTGACAGCAGCAAAACACTTGATAATAACTTCACCAGGGACTTTGATCATCTATGAGTTACAAGATTAGCCCCTCACTCCAAAGTTCATGTTATTAACTGTGTTGGTGGTGTAATGGTTTAGGTCATGTTATTAACTGTGTTGGTGGTGTAATGGTTTAGGTCATGTTATTAACTGTGTTGGTGGTGTAATGGTTTAGGTCATGTTATTAACTGTGTTGGTGGTGTAATGGTTTAGGTCATGTTATTAACTGTGTTGGTGGTGTAATGGTTTAGGTCATGTTATTAACTGTGTTGGTGGTGTAATGGTTTAGGTCATGTTATTAACTGTGTTGGTGGTGTAATGGTTTAGTTCATGTTATTAACTGTGTTGGTGGTGTAATGGTTTAGGTCATGTTATTAACTGTGTTGGTGGTGTAATGGTTTAGGTCATGTTATTAACTGTGTTGGTGGTGTAATGGTTTAGTTCATGTTATTAACTGTGTTGGTGGTGTAATGGTTTAGGTCATGTTATTAACTGTGTTGGTGGTGTAATGGTTTAGGTCAGTGGTTCCCAAACTCATGGTCGCGACCCAAACAAGGGTCACGAGGGGTTTTCTGAGGGTCTTGGGAAGATCTGGTGAAAAAAGTTAAATATAATGGAAAAACTACTATTAGTGCAAACATCCCATCGTGAAACGTGTGAATTTATAAATATGCTTACATAATCAAATTATGTTAGACTTAAGAATAAATATTCCTGTATTTGAAATCCTAACAATAGAATTTCCCATCACATGAAGAGTTTCGTTCATTAGCTATTCGGTGCAGCTACCGTTAATCATGTCAAATACTCGTAATTAAGCTGTACGGTACGGGATTAGATGTTGTGTGCCTGGCTTGGAGTCTGAACTGTCTGATACCCAGTGTGACTGTCCCTCACTCACTCAGTTACTCACCACTCGAACGTTGGCTAGTCCTACTATTCAGTGATATTCAAGAAGTTTGTTAACCCCTTCTGTACCGGCTAAATGTTTTTCACTTTATTCTGCCTACAATTAGACAATTGTATTCAGTTTAAAAATGGCTTCTAGCAAATAACAGGTTTCTAACTATCTAACTTTAGCATTTTTACTATCACAGATCCTTGTTAAACTGCACATAATCGTGTAAATATTGCTACAAGAAAATTAAAGACGTCCCTGGTAAAGAAGGGGTTAATGAATTATTAGTAGTGTCTGCATCCTACGTGTGTATGTATAATTGTATATACAGTATATACCGGTACTGCAATTCAACATGTTTGAAGATTTTTATTGTTTGCCACGATGTTCAGTAGTACGTGTTTAGGATAAGGTGAAGAATGGTACACGTTTGGGAAGTAAATCTAACAATGGCTATCCTAGGTCACCCTTATGATATATGTTTGTATTATACTACTATACTAGCCGTTTACACTTTCATCTTTAACCCAGCGAAATGAACTTGTTTGTTTTTTACGTATTGCATGTTACACAGAACAATATTTTGTCTTATTGCAATGAGTAACATAAGAACATAAGAAAATGGGAGTCTGCAGAAAGCCGATTGGCCTACACAAGGCAGATCCCTGTCACACCCAACCCTAATTATAAGCCCAGCTTAAAAACACCATTAGGACTTACCTCACCGAAACGGTCAGAGGTCAGAAAAACGGGGATCTGCAGAACCCCACACCTGGGCCACACCTGACAGATCACCCTCACACCCAACCCATCTGGTCCATATGCCTATCTAATTGTATCTTAAAGCTCCCTATCATTCTTGATCCCACTATAGCACTTGGTAGCCTATTCCACCTATCTACAACTCTGTTACCAAACCAATATTTGCCTATATCTTTCTTGAAACGAAATTTATCTAATTTGAAACCATTTGTACGAGTTCTTTCGCTATCACTGAGCTTTAGTACATTTTTCATGTCCCTTTTATTAATCCCACCAACCCACTTGAATACCTCTATCATGTCCCCTCTAACTCTGCGTCTCTCTAACGAATGTAAGCCTAATTTCTTCAATCTTTCTTTATACGGAAGATTTCTAATATTATGGATCATTGTTGTCATTCTACGTTGTACTCTCTCCAATGAATCTATGTCCATTCTGTAATAAGGACACCAAAATTGAACAGCATAATCCATATGGGGTCTCACTAATGACAAGTAAAGTTTTAAGATAACATCAGCAGTTCTGTTACTCACACTCCTAGAGATAAACCCGAGAATCCTGTTTGC
The DNA here is from genome assembly GCA_032716605.1 of Paralithodes platypus. Lineage (NCBI taxonomy): Eukaryota > Metazoa > Arthropoda > Malacostraca > Decapoda > Lithodidae > Paralithodes > Paralithodes platypus. The sequence continues at coordinate 52,054,639 of CM064568.1, read as the reverse complement.
CTTGTTTCGAACGCTTATACACTGTTTTCTAGGCTTCAAATCATTGCTAACAAACACACCTAGATCTTTCTCACAATTCGAGTTTTCTAATTCCATATTAGCTAGTTTATATTTAACATTTGTATGCCTCTTCCCTATCTTTAATACCTTGCATTTGTCAATGTTAAATTTAATCTGCCAATTTACTGACCATTCGTGTAAGGCATCTAGATCCCTTTGGAGGCACTCTATATCTCTATCTGAATCAATTGTTTTGGTAACAATGTCAATATGATATTTACTTTTTACTTATTAACAGTTTTCACACCACAATACAAGTAACATATCATTTAATTGACTTTGCATTTATTGCAAGAAGTTACAGACGTGTTTTTACTGATTGGAAGAAATAACATTGTCATTATAGCATATGTTTACTTACACCGCGACCTAAAACCCAAAATTGCCCATTTATATATGTTTTGTTATATTGTTCTTATTATCCGTTTGCATCCACAACCTAGATCCAGAAAACTATTGCAAGGATAATAGTAATATAATACATTGATATATGAACAAACAAGATCAATAATAGTCTTGATATTTTTGATGGGGCGAAGCCACAGAATGTACTTCAACAGTAAATATTATACATATACTTTTCAGTGTATGTGGATTATTACGAATATGACCTTAAATGTATGTATTATAAGCCTGTAAATGTGGGTTAGTGAGTGAATGATGGGGGTCTCGTTGAATGCATTTCATGGTGAATAATCTAACTTTGCATGTCTTTAGGCTTAATGTTGTGGTTGGCATATTATTATGCAAATTTTAGCAACAGTTAAATTTCCATTTTGACTGCCAGATAGACTGTTTGGGTAAACGAGTGTGAGTGAGGAAGATGTGTTGTGCAATCATCTATACGGGTTATCATGATGTGTGCATTGATATGAAATCTTATCATGTTGAGCACCTCGGTAATTTTCCCCTTGAAATATGACGTATTCTAAAAGTGTTTTATTTGTTTTAATTACTACTTTAATGGCAAGAATGTCAACGCAAAGTACAGTTACAGTATAGATCAGATCTTTTTAAGTATGGCTTCACTGAGTTTAGAGAACGGTCTGCAAATGCCAGACCTCGATGTTTCCAGTGCCTTCAAGTCCTAGCTATCGAATCCATGAAGGATAACAAATTGAAGTTCCATTTGAGTTCAGTTCATCCAAATTTCACCGGAAAGAACAAAAAGTTTTGGTAAAACGAAGGTGGATTGATGATCCCAGCTCATCATCTATTTCTCTGGGGAAGGCTTCATTGACGTCCTTTGAAGCAGCATGTAATATTGTGAGATGTAAAAAACCTTATGTGTCAGCTGGTGAAACCATCTGCAGTGGAAATGGTGAAAACTCTTTGTGGAACATACTAATATTATGTCAATAGGAAGTTGGAAACAGTACCACTTTCAAATAGTAGTATTAAACGTCGAATTGTCCTAATGTCAAAAGACATACTATCTCAACGTATTGTGGCTTTGAAAAAGTAGGAAATTTTTCACTACAGACAGATGAATCAGTGGACATTGCAGGTGGCCCCACAACTCATCTTTGTGGTTTGGTACCAACGAGAAGACATACACTAGAAGAGTTTCTTTATTGCAGTGCCCTGACATCTACCACCACTAGATTATAACATTCAATACAAATATAAACCGTACTAATCCAGTGTTTCAGGGAGTAGGGTCGCTTGGACCAGAACCATTGCATCAAGGGTCGCCATTAACATAGTTTGGGAACCACTGGTACTTTAGGTGCTTATGTTCTGGGTGTGCTGTCCCGAGTTCGAATCCCGGGAGGACCAATATGCTTTAATTAGTGTATTCAAGTACATTGGGGTTTGTAATTGATGATTAATGTTAAGGGAGCCCACCTCGCTTTTTTTTTCTCTTTCTCTCCCTCTCTCTTTGGCTTGTATCCATTCGGCCCCATTCAGCCTACTGTTTTAAGATGTTTACCCCCATCCAGGTGTCAATATTTTCCTGGCGAGCGGTAGCGATCCAGCATATATATATTTTGTTTTTTGACAGCAAGCTAAATTTGTACATTTTTCGATAGAAAAATTTCTCCGGCGAAGCCGGATTTCTCCATACAATGTTGGCTCGCTATCGCTCGCCAGGAAGAAATCGACACCTGGATGGGGATAAACGTCTTAAAATAGTTGGCTGAATGGGGCCGAATGGATACAAACCAGGGAAAGAGAGAAAAGGAGAGAAAGATAAAAAAGCCGGTGACCACCCTTAACAAGCGGGGTGTTACTTATTATTGATACCGTTGCTATGAAGTTGGATATAGCGGGGGGTTGTATTATGAAGTTGGATATAGCGGGGGGTTGTATTATGAAGTTGGATATAGCGGGGGGTTGTATTATGAAGTTGGATATAGCGGGGGGTTGTATTATGAAGTTGGATATAGCGGGGGGTTGTATTATGAAGTTGGATATAGCGGGGGTTGTATTATGAAGTTGGATATAGCGGGGGTTGTATTATGAAGTTGGATATAGCGGGGGGTTGTATTATGAAGTTGGATATAGCGGGGGTTGTATTATGAAGTTGGATATAGCGGGGGGTTGTATTATGAAGTTGGATATAGCGGGGGGTTGTATTATGAAGTTGGATATAGCGGGGGTTGTATTATGAAGTTGGATATAGCGGGGGGTTGTATTATGAAGTTGGATATAGCGGGGGGTTGTATTATGAAGTTGGATATAGCGGGGGGTTGTATTATGAAGTTGGATATAGCGGGGGGTTGTATTATGAAGTTGGATATAGGGGCGGGGGGTTGTATTATGATGTCGGATGTAGGGTGGGTTGTATTATGAAGTTGGATATAGCGGGGGTTGTATTATGAAGTTGGATATAGCGGGGGTAGTATTATGAAGTTGGATATAGCGGGGGTTGTATTATGAAGTTGGATATAGCGGGGGGTTGTATTATGAAGTTGGATATAGCGGGGGGTTGTATTATGAAGTTGGATATAGCGGGGGGTTGTATTATGAAGTTGGATATAGGGGGGGTTGTATTATGAAGTTGGATATAGGGGGGGGGTTGTATTATGAAGTTGGATATAGCGGGGGTTGTATTATGAAGTTGGATATAGGGGGGGGTTGTATTATGAAGTTGGATATAGCGGGGGTTTGTATTATGAAGTTGGATATAGGGGGGGGTTGTATTATGAAGTTGGATATAGCGGGGGTTGTATTATGAAGTTGGATATAGGGGGGGGAGGTTGTATTATGAGGTTGGGTATAGGGGGGTTGTATTATGAAGTTGGATATAGGGGGGGGTGTATTATGAAGTTGGATATAGCGTGGGTTGTATTATGAAGTTGGATATAGCGGGGGGTTGTATTATGAAGTTGGTTATAGCGGGGGGTTTTATTATGAAGTTGGATATAGCGGGGGTTGTATTATGAAGTTGGATATAGGGGGGGGGTTGTATTATGAAGTTGGATATAGCGGGGGGTTGTATTATGAAGTTGGATATAGCGGGGGTTGTATTATGAAGTTGGATATAGGGGGGGGGGTTGTATTATGAAGTTGGATATAGCGGGGGGTTGTATTATGAAGTTGGATATAGCGGGGGTTGTATTATGAAGTTGGATATAGGGGGGGGGTTGTATTATGAAGTTGGATATAGCGGGGGGTTGTATTATGAAGTTGGATATAGCGGGGGGGGGGGGGGTTGTATTATGACTCAACCATTACATTTGATCATATTAACCCCTTCTGTATCGGTGACGTCCTTTTCATTGTGTTCTGGCAATTATTAGAGACGATTGTATTCAGCTTCGGACGAACGTGTAGCAAATCAGGGGCTAACTACCTCTACTACCTCTATTAAGGGGCGATATCGACTTGAGGGACTTTTTTCTGGACCCCTTTCTCCCTCATGTTTAGCCCCATTGCTTTTGAGATTTTAAGACAGTCGCCCCATTAGTTGGGCGATTTTAAGAACTTTCGCCCCATTTCCGTCAATTTTAAGACCTTTCGTGCAATTTAGGTGTCGATTTTATCCTGGCGAGCGATAGCGAGCCTGTAATTTAAGAGGAACCGGCTTTCAGCCGGGACATTTGTCTACCGAAAAATTTACAAATTTATCTTGAAAGGGGTTCAAGGGGGTGTAATCTTAAGCTTGATGGATATCTAGAGACCAAACTAAAAACCTCCCCTTAATCCTCTTAACTACCACAGATCCTTTCTAAGCTGCATAAAGCTGACGTAAAACAAGAGACATCCGCGGTAGCGAAAGGGTTAACGTCTTGTTTCGAGATTTTAACCCCTTCTGTACCGGCGACATCTTTTTTTATTTTATCCTGGCTATATTTAGACGATTTTGTGCAGTTTAATAAAGACAAAAGGTAGCTTAAAAGGTTGAATTGAGAGAGTGTCTATCCTTATAATTGGTAGACCTCCTTCCTTAGCTGAATAAAATCTTCAAACTTTACTTGTCATTAGTGAGACCCCATATGGATTATGCTGTTCAATGTTGGTGTCCTTATTACAGAATGGACATAGATTCATTGGAGAGAGTACAACGTAGAATGACAAAAATGATCCATAATATTAGAAATCTTCCGTATGAAGAAAGGTTGAAGAAATTAGGCTTACATTCGTTAGAGCGACGCAGAGTTAAAGGGGATATGATAGACGTATTCAAGTGGGTCAGTGGGATTAATAAAGGGGACATGAACAATGTACTAAAGCTCAGTGATAGCGAAAGAACTCATACAAATGGTTTCAAATTAGATAAATTTCGGTTCAAGAAAGATATAGGCAAATATTGGTTTGGTAACAGAGTTGTAGATAGGTGGAATCGGCTACCAAGTGCTATAGTGAGATCAAGAACGATAGGGAGGTTTAAGATACAATTAGATAGGCATATGGACGAGATGGGTTGGGTGTGGTGGGGATCTGTCAGGTGTGGGCCAATCGGCGCTCTGCAGACCTCCGTTTTCTGAGCTCTGAGCGTTTCGGTGAGGTAAGTCCTAATGGTGTTAGTGAGCTGGGCATATAATTAGGGTTGGGTGTGACAGGGATCTGCCTGTGTAGGCCAATCGGCTTTCTGCAGACTCCCATTTTCTTATGTTCTCTCTCTCTCTCTCTCTCTCTCTCTCTCTCTCTCTCTCTCTCTCTCTCTCTCTCTCTCTCTCTCTCTCTCTCTCTCTCTCTCTCTCTCTCTCTCTCTCTCTCTCTGTTTGTTTCAGTGTATTGTTAATCAAGTTGATTTGTCGCATTTGTTCATTAAATACCTTGGTTTTAGGCACATGACTTTGATTTTCTTTATTCGAGTATTCACGATTTGGTGAAATTCGATATTGATTGTATTATTATCCAAAATATAGGCTTGTGTGAATCAGTAGGTTTGTGGAGGTTTTCTGTCTTTAGTAAATCAGATTATGAGAGAGAGAGAGAGAGAGAGAGAGAGAGAAAGAGAGAGAGAGAGAGAGAGAGAGAGAGAGAGAGAGAATACAAGAGGATAGATAGATACAGTTGAAACGAGATAGAATATATATATGAGAGAGAGAGAGAGAGAGAGAGAGTTATAGGAAAGATACTGGATAAACCTGGACCTGACCTAAGAACCCTCCAGCATCAAGGCCAGGCAGGGAGAGCAGTTTGCAAAGAATAGTTACTATCTCAAAGACCTTGCAAGCTATTCATGTGAAGTACATGGGATCAATTAATGAAGCCAGTGTACAGTTTGCCCATTCGGCCCCATTCAGCCAACGGTTTAAAGACGTTTATCCCCATCCATGTGTCGATTTCTTCCTGGCGAGCGATAGCGAGCCAGCATTGTATAGAGAAATCCGGCTTCGCCGGAAAAAAAATTCTATCGAAAAATTTACAAATTTAGCGTGCTGTCAAAACAAAAATATATATATGCTGGCTCGCTACCGCTCGTCAGGAAAATATTGACACCTGGATGGGGGTAAACGTCTTAACACAGTAGGCCGGATGGGGCCGAATGAATGCAAGCCAAAGAGAGAAGGAGAGAAAGAGAAAAAAGCGAGGTGGGCTCCCTTAAATGCTCTACTGGCGTTTGATTTAGTGTCACAGAGTTCCGTGTTCTAGATACAATAGATCATGCCAGGATATGCGATGAAGGGTCCACTTTACTATAGCATATTCTCTATAGGTAGGCTAGAAATCTTGACAATGTTGTGTAACCAATAAGGGCTAGATCAAATGGGCAGAAATTGTCCACACCTATTACCTTGTTGGCTGTTCTCAAATTATAGAAATATAAATGTTATTGCTCTAGGCCTTCATGAGTTATAAGATATAAGTAAACACTATTTCTAGCCTAATTATAGTATACTGTATATACTGTATGTATGCTATATATATATATATATATATATATATATATATATATATATATATATATATATATATATATATATATATACATATATACAGTATATATACATATGTATATATATATTAGTATATAATATTATACTGTATATAGTATTGAGAAATAGATAGATAGATAGAGAGATAGAGAGAGAGAGAGAGAGAGAGAGAATAAGAGAAAGGGAGGGGGTGGGGGGAGCGAGAGAAAGGTAGTGACCCAGAGATACTGTATAACACCTCCACTACCCCACCCACCCACCCACCCACCAACCCACCCACACAACTCCATCTCCTTGGGAAGATTCCATCCCGGGTGGGGGGTTGCCATAATACCTGCTTTCCAATTCTTCGTCAGGTAATTAATTTACTTTAGATACTATGCTTTTTAATCGCCACGAAGTTTAACGTTTTTCCTGGAGATATTAACCACTTAGTTACTAATTTTAAAGATATTTCTCTGTATTTTGCCATCATTCTGCATTTCATTGTATAATAAGATATAATATAAACCTGCTGGTTCTAGCACCTGTATTCACCTATGTATGCCATATCTCCACACCTTACAATTCAGTTCTCTCGTTTACAAAAAAAGTATATTCAATTTGCAAACCATATATTGAGTAAAACTATCAAGATCATGCATTTGTTTTACCTCTAGACCCCCCGCACGTCACGTTACATAAGAGAAAACACAGCATGTACTGTATCTGGGGAGGAATAAACCTTGGAATAAACGAGTGATATTATGGTCACTGGCAACTCAGCCCCGGATCGCCTCTTCCCGTGCCCTAAGCCTATATAAACACCTTTCCCTACCTGTCCAACCACCATTCCTTCCAAAACCACCGCAAGTACCTACCACAACTACCACAACTACCACTCCTATGGGCTCCTCACTCGGTCTACTTGGAGTTAATTGTAGCTGGTATTACCCTTACGTCGGAAAATTACGTAGGAGAAGAGACAACATCTTACATAGATAGAGGTCTGGGGAGTGGAAAGGGTTTAGGGTAGAGTCTGTGGTTTGTGTGTGTGTGTTTTTTTTATGATTTATCGTGGTGGTGATATCGCTAATGTTGCTGCTCTATGCCAGTGCTTCTAAAGTGGTGTGCTGAACATCGAATCAACAACAACAACAACAACAATAATAACAACGAAGAAGAAAGAAGTAACGAGCAGAAAAGAAAAACAATTCCAAGAAGAAAAAACAATACCAAGACGAAAGAAGCACGAGAAACACCAAGAAGATTTGACCATCGTGCAAATATAAACCATCTGGAAATATAATAACATTTAAAAGGGTGTTACTCGAGCAAGGAACAAAAATCAAGTTAGCCCCACCACCAAGAAATTGTAACCAACCATCAACAGTACAAAAAGATTATCGGGAGAATTATAGCATCATTAACAACAAATTAATCATCCCTTCACACATGATCACAGCTTATATTTGCATCTTATAGATGTACTGCTTGCTCTTGTGAGCAACATAGTATTTATATCCCAAGGTATATATAGTTTTACTCGAGCCACAATGGTTCACCTACCTAAATTTATTAAACCCGGCATTCGCCTGCCTAACCAGAAATTCACGGAAAAGGAACGTCGCGGAGTGGCCAAGATCCTGGTGCCCCTAAGCAACAAGAAATTCTACGGACATGATCACCGCTCGCCCTCCAGACCCCTCGGCAAGAAGTTCGGGGTAGAGGAGAATCAGCTGGCCTCAAAGTCCCTCGCCAGGAAATTCGGCGGACAAAATCAACGACTGGAATCCCGGGTGATCCTGAATTCCCGGTCTCGAGATGTCCCCCTGGAGTCCCACCTGCCCACTGCCCTGCCTCGGTCTCTGGGTCACATTGGTCTGCCGGTGTTGGGTGGCTGGCAGAGCGCGAACAGCCCTATGGGACGGGGTTTGATCCAGCCTTGCAGCCCCATCCTCATGCCTTCCACACGGGTGAATTCGACGAGGTTCTACTCCATCATCAAGGTTAGTATTCCGAATCCTTTGTCACACGAGACGTTTTATCGGTGAATGTAGCGGAGGAAAAATACACTGCTTAGGAGTCAATTGGCCGAAGATTTTAATGAACATAATATATAATTATACAGTTCATAAAATACAGTTCAGACGTAATAATGTAATGTAATAATAACGTAATAATTTTAATGGGTTGGGTTTGAAAGGGATCTGCCTTGTGTGGGTCAATCGGCTCTGTGGACTCCCGTTTTCTAATGTTCTTATAATCTGATATTAGAGTGAGATTAACACGTCAAAAATATAAGATATCTCGTCGGGAATATACAAATCTGATATAATTTCACTGGTAAAATTACTCGTGTGACGTCTTTTTTGCTTTTATGTAATGTATTAATTTGTCTGGGACTCGATGACAATAGATATGTTAATGAAATCTAGTTGATATATGAAATTAGGTTCGATTTTCTCTGGTAAGAGCATAAATCCAAAGAAGTTATCCTAACCCTTTACAATTCCTTAGTCCGCCCTCTTCTGGAATACTGCGTTCAATCCTGGTGCCCTTATTACCAAAAAGATATAAACAAGCTAGAACGAGTTCAACGTAGAGTTACCAAAATGATACCTAGCCTAAAGAACAAACCATACGAAGAGCGTCTTAGAGAATTAAATCTATTTCCTTTAACCCAGCGCAGATTAAGAGGCGACTTAATTCAAGTGTTCAAAATCATCAAAGGCATCGACAATATGAACTGTAGTAAGTACTTCACTATCGACCAATCTAATTACACGTGGGGAAACGGTTGCAAAATTATTGGTAAATCTTTTAACTCGCACGAATCTAAGAATTTCTTCTTCAATCGAGTTGTCAACTTGTGGAATGGGCTTCCCCGAGACGTTATAGACTGCAGCACCGTTGATTCATTTAAATTCCGCCTAGACAAATATCTCGCATCAAACCCGCGACTGACTGCGTTTGTAAATGAATAACTTTATCCTCCCCTCAGTTACTAACCCATATGTCCCCTACTAACTTCCTAGTCCTGCCACGTTAGTGGCAGGGCAGTAGTTCCCTTTCCAATGTTCCCTTACCCACTCTAAACCACTGTTTGGACACTTGATCCTCAGTGTTTTGGAGGACAAGCAGCCTAGAAGGGTCACTAGATCTGTTGTTGCTTGATTTCCTTTGTACTCCTTTGTACTCCTTTGTAAGTGGTTCGATTCCAAGAGAGGTATATATTCGATGCTATAACACAGGGTACAGGTGGCTAAGAACATAATCTCTCTCTCTCTCTCATAACCCTTTTCTCTTCTACTCTTCCCTTTCGATCTCTCTTTATTGCTGCTTGCATCCAATCATTCCCCCCCCCCATCTCTACCTCTCTAACACACACACACACACACACACACACACACACACCACAAGAAGTCGAAATCCCAATTAATTTTGACCTTTATTAACCTCGCATTAACACAGGTCAATTGTCAAACACACTGCGAAATTATCGGTATCTCGCCTATCACCTCATGCTCACTCTTCTCTCTCTCTCTCTCTCTCTCTCTCTCTCTCTCTCTCTCTCTCTCTCTCTCTCTCTCTCTCTGAACACTAGGGCTACAAAACTTATACCATCGATTAGGAGATTAAGCTATTAAACACACGGTGAAGCTATCTGTATAATTATCTTGATCACCACCACACATTCAAGATAACGGCTTGGTAGACATTGATCTCTCTCAATTATCTTATCTTTGGAGGGGCTATCTTGAGACACAAACTATCTAGTAGGTTTAACGATTTATCTTGTCAGTTAGCCTAGATGGATTTATTTAGTTTAAGGATTAAACGATTTTATTCAGTTTAGGATTACCTCGCATTGAGCTCATTCTTGTTAGTTGATTATCAGATCCTACCATTAAAATCTGGCACCATGTATATTAATTATTCATGGGAGCTGTCTCGTGTGGGCCGCATGGCCTTATGCAGTTTCCCGCGATCTTATGTTCTTATTAATGTATGTATTGTGCTACACACTACACATTCAGATACATTTACTTGAACATTTTGAATAGTCAGCACACACACACACACACACACACACACACACACACACACACACACACACACACACACAGCCCGTAGCCTAGTAGGTAGAGCTCTCGTCTCACACACGAGGGGTCGGGGGTTCAATCCCCGGCCGGGCGGAGACAAATTGGGCTTGTCTCCTTTCATGTGTTAGCCTCAGTTCACCTAGCTGTAAAATAGGTACCTGGAATAAGTGGACGACGTTGTGACGTCCCATCTGGGGTTGGCAAAAATGGTACAAGGCGAGATGGGTATCATATGGTTCACCTAAGCTGATGGCTACCTAAGCCTTCGGGCGAGACGGTACCGTCTATAGTGAGAATGGTACCATACAGATCCACCCTAAGCCTTCGTTTCCGATGTCGCCAATTGGCTAAAAATACAGACTACACACACATCCACAGCCATTCCAACGATACATATAACACCTACACATATAGGAGGCGGGAAATAACGAGCATGCTCACTCCCGCAATACAACTAGAGTAAGTACAACTAGAGTAAGTACACACACACACACACACATCCTGTTTTTAATTTTTACCATACAGGTAATTACCTTGTATAATATATATTATTGTAACCTGTAAAACAAACCAAAACATTGTCAAGTAACTCTATTATTGTTGGAAGTTGAAGACATCACAATACATTTCAGTGTCAATAGACAGTCAATAGACACGAGATGCATTTATATAAAGGAATATGAGGATTTTTTGTTTGTTTTAGCTAGAATAGTTAAGACATAGGCTGAGCTAGCCTCTTTGGTACGGTTAAGAGGAGGTTTTTAGTGTGTTTCCTAGACTTCCATCAAGCTTGAAATTACACCCCCTTGACCCCCTTTCAAGATAAATTTGTACATTTTTCGGTAGAAAAATGTCCCGGCCAAAGGCCGGTTGCTCTTAAATTACAGGCTCGCTATCGCTCGCCAGGAAAAAATCGACACCTAAATGGGACGAAAGGTCTTAAAAGTGACAAATGGGGTGAAACTTAAAATCGCCAAACTAATGGGGCGAACGTCTTAAAACTTCAAAAGCAATGGGGCTAAACATAAGGGAGAAAGGGGTAAAGAAAAAAAATCCCTCAAGTGGAAATCGACCCTTAACCATTTATTTTTACTCTAGTTATTATAAAAACGGGTTTATTCAGATTAGGAAAGCTGTATAATAATCGAGAGATATAACACTACCTCAAGCAAACAAAATCACTCCAATTATATCATGTTGCATTTGGTTTTTATTAAGCTTAAGGGGAGATATCCACTTGAGGGACTTTTTTCTTGACCCCTTTCTCCCTCATGTTTAGCCCCATTGCTTGTGAGATTTAAAGACGCTTGCCCCATTAGTTTGGCGATTTTAAGAACCCTCGCCCCATTTCTGTCAATTTTAAGACCATTCGTGCCATTTAGGTGTCGATTTTTTCCTGGCGAGCGAAAGCGAGCCTGTAATTTAAGGGGAATCGGCCTTTCGGCCTTCGGCCGGGACATTTTTCTACCGAAAAATGTACAAATTTATCTTGAAAGGTGGTCAACGGGGAGTAATGTTAAGCTTGATGGAAGTCTAGGGAATCAACTAAAAACCTCCCCTTAAGTAAGGCCCCACCGCCCACCTAAACATCTAACACAACCCGAAGCGTGTCAGAGAATCACATACGAACAGTACAGCACATATGCATTTACCTTTCTTAGAGACATACAAACAATGACCTAGATTGCATGAGCCGTGTTGATTGTAGCCTATATCAACAACTTACTCTGACCCCCCCCCCCCTCTTCTCCCACATAGTAGCCTATAATATTTATGTAGCTCTCTACTTCACCTACCAGGGCTACTGTACTTACATAGATTATCTTTTTCCTATTGTGCCAAGATTATATTGCCAACCACTAGGATCTCGAAGTATGCCCATTTAAACCCCAATGAGTCTTGATAGCGTTATGGTTAGTGCGCGGAATTTTGGTGAGTATCCTAGGTTCGAATCCTTGGAGTACCATATGTATTCATTAGTTGCATTGATTTCATTAATTAGGTTTATTTGTAATTTAATTGGTGGGTTGGTGATAATATGAATTTTAATCTTTTGTAATAGCCCTGTTTCTCTTACTAAATCACAGGATATGCACATCGACTCTCGCTCCATCTCTCGCACCAACGGGTCAGCGGCGGCGTTCCAGCACCGGCAGCAGTTGAGTCACGCCCGCCGTATCGTGGTTAAGTTGGGGTCCGCCGTCGTCACCAGGGCGGACGGATGTGGTCTGGCGCTAGGACGATTGGCTTCTATTGTGGAACAGGTCAGTTCATAGGTCAGGTTATAGGTAATAGGTCATTGTTTTAACCCTTAGAGTACCGGCGGGTACTGTCTTAAAATTTCGAAACTATGGGGCTAAACATGTGGGAGAAGGGGTCCAGAAAAACAATATATTCCCTGAAGTGGGTCAAGTAGTAAAGTTGTTGTTGTTGTTGTTGTTGCTATTCCCGTTCCCGTTCCCCAGGCTGCCTGGCTGAACAGCCCCAAGGCCCCGAGCAAGGTCAAGGCCATAACCGAGCGCCCCCACCGAACTCTCCCTGCCTACCACAATAAAGCCTGGGTGACCGTAGCCACTCTATGGCGGGGAGCTGAGGAGGGTGCGGAAACGCCCAGGAAACCAAAGTCCCACCGAGGGCCCTGTGCCCCTCAGCAATTATGAAGAGAAAGTTGAGGGGCAAAGGAAAAATGTGACGCGTTGGCTTCCACTCTGCCAACTTCTAGGTTGGCAGATTGGGAGGTCAATCCACGGAAGAGACACGCTGTCACTTAAAGCAAGACCGTCCCTCAATTCTTCTCAGCATGGATTCACTCAGGGACGGTCTTGCCTTACTAATTTGCTTAGTTTTTTCTCAGAGGTATATGAAGCAGTAGATAATGACAAGTCATATGATATTATATATTTAGATTTCAGTAAAGCTTTCGACAGAGTCCCTCATGAGAGATTGATGAGAAAGGTTGAGGCACATGGAATAGGTGGGGCGTTGTTAGGATGGATTAGGTCATGGCTAATTGGTAGGAAGCAGAGAGTCAGCATAAATGGTACCAAGTCAGAATGGGGAGCAGTCAAAAGTGGTGTCCCCCAGGGATCTGTATTAGGTCCTCTGTTGTTTATTATATACATAAATTACCTTGATTTAGGTATAACTAGTAGGATAAGTAAATTTGCAGACGATACCAAAATCAAAATGGGGAGAAAAATTGATTCAGATAAAGATATAGAGTGTCTGCAAAGGGATCTAAATACCTTACACGAATGGTCAGTAAATTGGCAGATGAAGTTTAACATTGACAAATGCAAGGTATTAAAGATAGGGAAGATGCATACAAATGTTAAATATAAACTAGCTAATATGGAATTAGAAAACTCAGACTGTGAGAAAGATCTAGGTGTGTTTGTTAGCAATGATTTGAAGCCTAGAAAACAATGTATAAGCGTTCGTAACAAGGCAAACAGGATTCTCGGGTTCATATCTAGGAGTGTGAGTAACAGAACTGCTGATGTTATCTTAAAACTTTACTTGTCATTAGTGAGACCCCATATGGATTATGCTGTTCAATTGTGGTGTCCTTATTACAGAATGGACATAGATTCATTGGAGAGAGTACAACGTAGAATGACAAAAATGATCCATATTAGAAATTTTCCGTATGAAGAAAGGTTGAAGAAATTAGGCTTACATTCGTTAGAGAGACGCAGAGTTAGAGGTGACATGATAGAGGTATTCAAGTGGGTTAGTGGAATTAATAAAGGAGACATGAAAAATGTACTAAAGCTCAGTGATAGCGAAAGAACTTGTTCAAATGGTTTCAAATCAGATAAATTTCGTTTCAGAAAAGATATAGGCAAATATTGGTTTGGTAACAGTGTTGTAGATGGGTGGAATAGGCTACCAAGTGATATAGTGGGATCAAAAACGATAGGGAGCTTAAAGATAAAATTAAATAGGCATATGGACGAGATGGGTTGGGTGTGAGGGGGATCTACCAGGTGTGGGCCAATCGGCGCTCAGCAGACCCCCGTAATCTTGTGTTAATCCCTGACCATTTTGGTGGGGGCAGTACTTAAGGTATTAGTGAGTTGGGCCTATAATTGGGCCTTGTAATTGGGGTTGGGTGTGACAGGGATCTGCCTTGTATGGGCCGATCGGCTTTTTGCAGACTCCATTTTCTTATGTTCTTATGTAAAAGGAACAGTCAGAGTAAGCTATGGGCATGGCAGAGATCGCTCAGTTCTCACTCTGATAGACCAGCCCACCACCACATGACTAGAACCCAATCCTCTCAACATCAGCTAGGAAAGACCTTAGAAAGCTGCCTTTGGCGGGGGGATAGCTCCCCTATTTCAACCCCTTTCGGGGTTGGGCACCCGCCATAGTAGTAAAGTTATAAAATCTTATTCATTGTCTGAGAATACTAAGGCATAGATTGATAGATTATTAGGTAATTAGCTGTCCATGATAAAGATTAACTTTACCTATTTTTCTAGTTATATTAAATTAATTACTTACAATTATTTTATTTGTATGCAGTGTGCGGAGCTGCAGAACGAGGGTCATGAACTACTGATGGTGACCTCTGGCGCCGTGGCTTTTGGCTCCCAGAAGATGGCCCAGGAGCTCATCATGTCTCTCAGTATGCGACAAACTCTCTCAGGCCGGGAGAGCCTTCGTGGGGTGAGTACTCTCAAACTTGATATATTAAGACGTTTGCCCCATTAGTTTGGCGATTTTAAGAAATTTCCCCCATTTTTAAGGGGAGGTTTTTAGTTTGTTCCCTAGACCTCCATCAAGCTTAAAACTACACCCGCTAAGATAAATTTGTACATTTTTCATTAGAAATTTTTTCCGGCCAAAGGCCGGTATCTCTTAAATTGACACCTAAATGGCACAAAAGGTTTTAAAATTGACAGAAATGGGGCGAAATTTCTTAAAACCGCCAAACTAATGGGGCGAACGTCCTAATATCTCAATATCAATGGGTCTAACATGAGGGAGAAAGGGGTCCACAAAAAATCCTTCAAGTGTAAATCTCTCCTTAAACTGGTTCACAAATAGCACACAATTGAATCAGTATCATATAAAACGAGACAATGCAATACTTTACTATATCTCAAATGTCTCAGAACTTAGTTTTATGGTTCTAAGATTCAGTTGAGTGTAACCTTATTAGTATTTACGACTGTACATTATTTAAAAAGATTATTCTATTATATATTAGTGAACAAGTGTATATTCTTTCAGGATTATGATACATTTTAAGCTAAGATTAATTGGCTAGTTATACATGCTTAAAAATATGGTTTCACATAAACAGCCTATTGAAAACTAATGATTTGGATGATAGACATATAATTAAACTCAGTAAATATGCTATCATAGTGTATGCATGATCCATCATTAAACTAAGGAGTATAAAATATAAAAAAAACATCGTCTGTTAAAGGATTTTTTTATTATTATAATTTGACTTAGTTTATAGTCACATAAATCTGTAGCATTTAAACAATGCTCTAGATGATAGTGTTTTTTATGTTGTATATTCTAACACAGAAAGAAGTTATTATAAGTGAATATTGATCATATTATAAGCATGACGTAATATTTACAGGAGGAGGTGCGCAGTGCGTTGGCCCCCAGAGCTTCGGCCGCCGTGGGACAGTCGGGCCTCATGTCGCTGTACGAGGCCATGTTCGCGCAGTATGGTGTTAAGGTGGCGCAGATCCTCATCACTAAACCTGACTTCTACAACACTGAGACCCGGCAGAACCTCAACTCCACACTGAACGAACTGATAGCCCTCAACATCCTCCCTATCATTAACACCAATGATGCAGTGACACCTCCACCGCAAGTTGATGAAGAGGTCAGCAAGAAGTTGGATATTCGGGATAATGACTCGCTGGCGGCACGTCTGGCTGTTGAGATCGAAACAGACTTGCTGATTCTGATGACAGATGTGGATGGCATTTATAACAAGCCTCCCAACGCTGAAGGAGCGAGGATGATAGACAGCTTTGTGCCAGATATGATTGGTTCAGTTGAATTTGGAAAGAAATCTACAGTGGGCACAGGAGGGATGGACTCTAAAGTTTTAGCGGCAAGTTGGGCGCTGAATAGAGGAACCTCTGTCGTGATCTGCAATGGTCTAGCCCAAGGAGCCATCAGGGGAATCCTGAAGGGGCGTAAGATTGGTACATTCTTCACAAACAACAATGACAGTGGATTGGAAGTAGAGGTGTTGGCCAAGAATGCTCGTCAGGGAAGTCGTCTGCTTCAGAAATTGGAGCCTTCTGAACGTGCTAGTGCCATTTTGACTTTAGCTGATCTTCTTGAGTCCCGTCAGCCTGATCTGCTTGTTGCGAATCAGCTGGACTTAGACGAGGCTGCCAAAACTGGACTCTCATCAGCCATGATCTCCAGACTCAGACTGACACCTGCTAAGTTGAACAGTCTAGCCGATGGTTTACGCCAAATTGCAAAAGATTCCAGTGACGTTTTAGGCCGAACTCTCTCAAAGACCCTCATCGCTGAAAACGTTGAGCTACGCAAGATCACCGTCCCAATTGGCGTTCTTCTGGTAATCTTTGAGTCTAGACCAGATTGCCTTCCACAAGTAGCAGCTTTGGCAATGGCAACAGGGAACGGACTTCTGCTAAAAGGCGGAAAAGAAGCGAACTACAGTAACCATGCATTAATGGACCTCGTCAAAGAATCTCTTGCTACTGTTGGAGCAACCGGCGCTATTTCTTTAGTCACCAAGCGAGACGACATATCCGACTTGCTGCAACTGGAAGGAGACATCGACTTGGTGATTCCCAGAGGGTCGTCGGACTTGGTGAAGTCAATCCAAGAGCAGTCAAGATCAATTCCTGTGCTGGGTCATGCTGAGGGCATCTGTCATGTTTACATTGATAAGAGTGCAGATCTGGAGAAGGCTGTAAAGATAGGTAAGTTTTAGAGAGAGAGTTGTAATTTTCTTTATTTACAATAGATATTACATTCTTCAGAGCAATAGATCGTTTCTAAGCAGATAATAAAAATGCAACCATAATATACAAGTTCATTGGTCTTTGACTGAGTGAAATAACCAACTGCAATAAATAGTGTAAAGTGCAGGTGTACAATGCTTATACTTGCTGCGAAGGACTTAAAACTCACAACATATTACATTTTAAACACCTGCCCTCCCTACAGTTTGTGATACTAAGTGTGACTTACACTTGCATGCTTTTACGCATATGATGATTGCCTAGAAACACGTAATTATATTTAGTATTTCTAACTTGTCGATGCCTGACCCCCAAACAGTTCGCGATGCCAAGTGTGACTACCCCTCGGCCTGCAACGCCATGGAGACACTTCTGATTGACCGCGAGATCTTCGAGAACTCCCGTGTCTTCACCAGCGTGTGCCAGATGTTGCAGCAGGAAGGAGTGGCCATCCAAGCCGGTCCTAAATTGTCCAAGCTACTGACCTTTGGACCTCCGCTGGCCAACACATTCAAGTGAGTGGATTTATTTTGGTAATTGGATTTTTGTAAGCGGGTGTGATCAGTGAAGGAAATGATTCTTTGTTTTAATGTAACTGATTGAAAATTATTAAACCTTTCAGCATGATGATGCTAAATCGATAATATTTTGGCTATCATTAGATGATTTTATGCATTTTAGGAAGGATAAGTAGAAATATAGGTTCATTGATTTCTAGAGATAATATCTGAATTGAATAAATTGCCTACCTTCATCTAGCATACTATGGAAAAAAGGAATAATATACCGAAGAGGTTAAACATTAAAAGTAATAATATCTTTGTGCCACCCCCAGGGTGGAATTCAGCGACCTGGAGTGCATCATTGAGGTGGTCTCTGACCTAGATGAAGCCATCGACCACATCCACCGCTACGGCTCGTCACACACGGACGTCATCGTTACTGAGGACAAGGAGGCTGCTGAACACTTCCTCCATTCTGTCGACTCTGCCTGTGTCTTCCACAACGTCTCGTCTCGCTTCGCCGATGGATACCGACTGGGATTGGGCGCCGAGGTTGGGATCAGCACAGCGCGAATTCACGCCCGCGGTCCTGTGGGTATGGAGGGTCTTCTTACAACGAAATGGGTGGTGCGCGGGGATTGTGCTGTAGCCTCTGAGTTTTCCCAAGGCCACCGAAAATTCCTGCATGAGAAACTGCCGGTTGATGGAGAGGTGATCCAAGGAACCATCTTCACGGAAGGACAGACAGTTGCCCAGTGACTTCCCATGCACCTGGATCAGCAACGACTCAACTGTTCAACTCAAGAATCTGCTGAATTACAAGATCTTGTAAGAATTCCAAATTATCCTGAAAGCATATTAGTCAGTCATGCTACTAATCGTCTCTCCAGATATGAATGCCAACCAGATTTAAAATATTCAACGGAAAGGACCTCCTTAAAACATCAGGGCATAGAAACTCCAAACCAAATGAACAATCAGGAAAATACTAATCTCCTTTCACCATCCTCCTTCACAGACTTAGAAAACAAGGCAAACAAGATAAATACTTCTAGATCAAATGAACTAGAATGGCAAGAGAAGGAAACAAAAGCAAGAGTGTATCAGTATAAGCGCTTTCCGATGGGTATGGCCGATATAGAACTCCCTTGTCTACATAGGCTTGACGGCCACATTTTTCCAGAACATCAATTGTTTGGGAGATTTTTTTTCTTCATCTGAGCGTTCGATAAAGGGATTCTTCCACTAGTCTGTTTCCTTGCTGCCAATAATTCTTACTATTATTGTACGAACAAAATACAGATATTAGCCTAGTGTAGTAGTTTTGTATGTTTTATGTATTGTTTTTAAAGTTCCTCATGTAATTACCGCAATATCATAGTACAGTAATCATATCGTAGGTAATTAATTCTTCCACGTACAGTACACCGTCATATTTATTACACCAAAATACTCGGAGCATACCAGATACAGTATATTTAATTGTTCTTAGCTATTAGTAGTCGACATAACTGGATATAGGCAGTAGATTAATTTTGTTATTAATTAATTTGTTATTAATTTTGTTTGAGGAAATAGCCCTGTGACAATGAGAGATTTTTCATAAGCTTGAACAAATTATCTATATTAGTAAAGATTAAAAGGAACAATATGTCTCGGAATTGAAATATATTTATGGAATTTAAAACCTGAAAATAATGACATATCTTCATCGGGTATACTACATTTGGTTGAAAATTGGATACTGATACATTTAAGACATGGTATGCATGTACAGTATATCACAGTAAACCACATTAATACAATTTATAATGCAATATAAATGCATATGGCCAGGGCACTAATAGACTAAAACTCAATCTAATCATGACATGTATTACTGAATATAAGGGAAAGTATAGCAATGAATATCCTTAGTAAATTATAGGACTCAATATTCTTAATAAATTATAGGAATTAAATTTCTTAGTAAATTAAACCTATGTGATTAACTGAAGCTAATGTTAGTTGTTCTCATTGTTAAGTGTTTACTAGTTAATAATGTAATAGTGTTGTATATTATTACTTGTTATATGCTTTTATACTGTGAAATATATATAACAACTTTTTTCTACTAACCGTGAATAGTTTTGTATGTTAGGCAGGCGTGAAGTTATGATATAAAATTTGATTATTATTTGTTGTTAATTATATTCATCCTTTACACTGGAATCATAGGAGGAATTATAACGTTTTATATATATATATATATATTTTATATTTTAACCCTTTCAGTACTATGACACCCTTTGCCATTGTATTCTACAGTAGCTATCGTAATACGATGTTCTGCAGTTTGGGAAGAACCTCTACTGTAGGCATAACAAATAAACAATTACCTTAATTAAGGCTGACCATCGCTCGCCAGGATAAATAGATGCCCAAATGGCACGAATGGTCTTAATATTGGAAAAGAAATGGCGGGAAAAGCCTTGCAATCGCCAAACTAATGGGGTGAACTTCATATATTACTTTGTCCAGGCTGTCGTATCTATATTGCTTTGTGATATGCAAAATTTGGGCACTTGTTGGATGATTTTTTAATTTTTAGTTTCCAATGGCATATTTGGATTCGTCACGTCGTTGCGATTCCACCAACGATTTATGGATGTTTATATTTTGGACATTTCTTTTAGGACCAATAGGCCTCTTTTATTATTTCGAAAACAAAAAATCACCCATAGACGAGGTAAAATGCATTGATTTTGCTTAAATTTGTATCACAAATGTACACTTTTGACCCGCTAAATCCATTGGTACCATCATAATTGTAATCGGACCATTATTATAGGATTTTGATTTTCAATTGACCTCCCAAAACGGTCAAAATTATCCAATATTGAACCTTGAAAGTCGTCTGTAACTCAAACTATAGGTCCGAATTTATTTTACCTTACGCCAATCAATTTCTCTCGGCCTACAGATTCCATAGATGGTCGCAGATTTAATTTTTTGACTAGTCATTCTCCCAGAATCCCAAATAGTTTTCCAAAATCACCTGGTAACTGGACTATCAAGACCTTTCGTGCCATTTGGTGTCGATTTTTTTCTGGCGAGCGATAGCGTGCCTGTAATACTGTGTAGCAAGCAACCTCTTTTAAGGGGAGACTTCTACTTGAAGGAATTTTGTCAGGACTCCTTTCTCCCTCATGTTTAGCCCCATTGTTTTTCTAATTTTAAGATATTTGCCCCATTATTTTGACGATTTTAAGAACTTTCAACCCATTTCTGTCAATTTTAAGACCTTTCGTGCCATTTAGGTGTCTATTTTATCCTGGCGAGCGATAGCGAGCCTGTAATTTAAGAGGAACCGGCTTTCAGCCGGGAAATTTGTCTACCGAAAAATGTACAAATTTATCTTGAAAGGGACTCAAGGGGGTGTAATCTTAAGCTTGAAGGATATCTAGGGACCAAACTAAATACCTCCCTGCGATGGCTCTATTTTGACTGTGTTCTGAATGACTAGACGATCTTATTCAAGTTAGCAAGGACCTACTGTATAGGAATCTAATGAGTACAGATAATCTAAATTAACTCTCAGATTCTTCCAGAACGTAATTGTAGATTCGTAGAAAGGTACCTAAATAACCCCCTTTGTACCGATGCCGTTTTTGTTTTCATTCTAGTTATACTTATACGCTTTTGTGCAGCTTAAGAAGGATCTGTGGGCTTAAAGAGGGTCAATTAAGATAGTTCGAAGCCTCTTAATTGCTGGAGGCCCTTCTTGAACTGAATAAAATCGTCTAATAGTAGCCAAAATAAAGGGAAAAGAATGTCGTCGGTATAGAAGGGGTTAAGGGGAGGCAGACTGTTTGTTTGATCTATTAATTCATTTATTCATATATTTTTATAGTTTCCTCCCTAGACCTCCATCAAGCTTAGAAAAATACCCCCTTCAAGATAAATTTGTAAATTTTTTGGTAGAACAATGTACCGCCCGAAAGCCGGTTCCTCTTAAAATTTCAGGCTCGCTATCGCTCGCCAGGAAATAATCGGCACCTAAATGGCACGAAAGGTCTTCAAATTGACAACGAAATGGGGCGAAATGTGTTAAAATCGCCAAGCTAATGGGCCGAATGTCTTACAATCTCAAAACTAGTGGGGCTAAACATTAGGGAGAAGGGGGTCCAGGAAAACGGTCTACCGGCTCGCTATCGCTCGCTAGGAAGAAATCGACACCTGGATGGGGATAAACGTCTTAAAACAGTTGGCTGAATGGGGCCGAATGGATACAAGCCAGAGAAAGAGAAACAAAGCCGGTGACCCCCCTTAAAGAGGTTTTTAGCTTACTTAATTGGAACAGGGTATAGTTGTTGTTGTTGTTGTTGTTCCCCAAGCTGCCTGGCCGAACAGCCCCAAAGCTCCGAGCACGGCCAAGGCCATATCCGAGCGCCCCCACAGAACCCTCCCTGCCGACCACAATAAAGCCTGGGTGACCGAAGCCACTCCATGGCGGGGAGCTGAGGAGGGTGCGGAAACGCCCGGGAAACCAAAGCCCCACCCAGGGCCCTGTGCCCCTCAGCAATTATGAAGAGAAAGTTGAGGGGCAAGGGAAAAATGTGACGCTTTGGCTTCCAATCTTGGTAGATTGGGAGGTCAATCCACGGAAGAGACGCCGTCACTTGAGATCTAGAAAATATATAAGTAAAAGGAACAGTCAGAGTAAGCTATGGGTATGGCAGAGACCGCTCAGTTCTCACTCTGATAGACCAGCCCAGGGTATAGTTTGATGTAGTTCTGTACCGGCGACGTTTTTTTTTTTTTATTTAATTTCAGCAACATTTAGACGATTTTATGAAGCTTAGAAAGGATATTATGGTGGCTGCAAGGATTAATTGAGATAGTTTGTAGCCTATTAATGAGTAGAGGTCCTTCCTGTAGTCTATTAATGAGTAGAGGTCCTTGCTAAGATGTAACAAAAAAATCGTCTAATAGATGCCAAAATATAATGAAAAGTACATCATCGGTATAGAAGGGGTTAATCGCCTTGTCAGCCCAACCTAAATTTAATTACTAAGATAAATTGATAGACATTTCAATATATCTTGGTCTTTTATCAATATCTCCACATAATAATGACTACTATATTCTAATCCAATTTAGTAGACCAAAACTCTTGAACATTAACCTCTATAACTCACAATTAAACGACTAGAGAGAGTAATCGACCGAATATGTTTACCATTTTGGGAAGGGTCAGCCAGAGAAAAGGTGTGGAAATGTACAGCCCATTTGAGTAGACCAAATCTCTTGAACATTAACCTCTATAACTCACAAACGACTAGAGAGAGTAATCGACCTAATATTTATCTACCATTTGGGAAGGGTTAGCCAGGGAAAAGGTGTTGAAATATACAGCCCATTTGCTCTAGCCATATTTGAGTAGTTACAGTAGTTAGGGGGGTCACGATATCTGGAATACCTATTTGAAATAGGATATAGTGCTGCGTTCATGTCGACCTCTTCCAGCGAGATGGCTCCAGTTGTATTACATTCTTGCTAACTCCAGACGATTTTATTCAGGTTAGCAAGGACTTCTAAGACTCAAAGGAGGCAAAAAAAAAAAAAAAATTTATTCTCCTCAGATCCTTCCAAAACCTAACAATATAATTTAAAGATAGCCAGCTTAATTGTTAGAATAATAATAATCGCCTTATATGACCGACTTAGAATTAATTAGTATGATAAGGCGGTAGATAACAGTTCAATAGCTCTTGGGAGTCTTGGTACGGGTTATCTTATCTATGTTGACTCCCAATAGATTCGCTGGAAAGAGTACAGCGAAGAATGACAAAAAGTATTCATAATATTAGAAATCTACCATATGAAGAAAGGTTGAAGAAATTAGGCTTACATTCGTTAGAGAGACGCAGAGTTAGAGGGGATGTGATAGAGGTGTTCAAGTAGGTTAGTGGGATTAATAAAGGGGACATGAAAGATTTAAAGCTCAGTGATAGAGAAATAATTCGAACAAATGGTTTCAAATTAGATAAATTTCGTTTCAGAAAAGTTATAGGCAAATATTGGTTTGGTAACAGAGTTGTAGACATGTGGAATAGGCTACCGAGTGATATTGTAGGATCGAGAACGATAGGGAGCTTTAAGATAAAATTAGATAGGCATATGCACGAGATGGGTTGGGTGTGAGGGTGGGCCAATCGGCGCTCTGTAGACTCCGTAATCTTGTGTTTATCTCTGACCGTTTTGGTGAGGTCAGTCCTCATGGTATTAGTGAGCCGGGCCTATAATTAGGGTTGAGTGTGGGAGGGGTCTGCCTTGTGTGGGCCAATCGGCTTTCTGCAGACTCCCATTTTCTTATGTTCTTATGTTCTAATGCATTTTTATTAACCTTTTCCGTTAACTCGGCTCCATATTTATTAATCTGGCTAAAATTAGACAATTTTATCCAGGTTAGCAAGGACCTCTCGGAGTCAAGGGACACACATTTTCTCTATTAACCCTCCTAGCCCCACAAATCCCTATAAAACTTAAAGTAACCGTCTAATGATAACCATAATATAAAGTAGAGTAGATTGAAGCATACTTATAATCGCCTCATTGCCCCAACCCAACCTATATGACGAAGATAAGGTGCGCGGCTATCTTATCCGTATTGACTTGTGAGGCATTTATGATAAGGGTAGCCAGTCATATGATAGCCTTTTCCGGCATAATTTTGGAGCAATTCTCGTCTGCTAACTTCAAAATTAAAGTTATCACTCTTAAGCCACCAAACATTTTATAATTTCAGTTTAGTTCCCAATACCAATTGAACAAAATAATAATAATATTAAATAAATTAAAAAAAAAAAAAAAAAAAAATCGAAATGTTGCGAAAAATATAAATTGCTCCTAGAATATTTCCGGAAAACGCTCTCATGTGACTGGCTACCCTAAAGGCAAATTCACACGGGCGCTATTTCCGGAAATTTTCTAAGAGCAAGTTTTTGCATTGCAAGGTTTCATTTTTTTTTTTTTTTTTTTTTTTTTTTACATTGGTTTCGGGAACTAGACTGCAAATATAATATGCCTGGTGGCTAAACATTAATAACAATTTAATTCTGAAGTTACCAGACGAGAATTGCTCCAAAATATTACCGGGAAATTTGCTCATGTGATACTGGCTTGATAAAAGGGTGTATAATCAATGTAATATAAAGTCGTTTATCATTTATTTATAGTTCTACAATCTGACAGTATTAATTCTTATCAGCACATGCTTTTCTTTGGGCTGAACTATACTCGGTTTCTTTTCAGCTGACGATAAATTGAATCCCTTAGCAACTGATTTGTCGACAATTAATGTGAGAATATGAAATTACTGTCTCTCTATCTTATTAATGCCAATCTTAAATTATTAACACCATATTTCACTACAAAATATTACTAAATAACTGAGAATTGTGTATGTGAACTTTGTAATTTACCGTCAGCTGGAAAAACAAAAGTATAGTCAATCCCGCAGAAAAAAAAATAATAATAAATAAATAGCTGGGTGGCTCTTCAGTTGACCACTCGCAAATTTCGGACTATAAGGAAGTTGGAGCTGTAGACCGATATTTAGCAGAATTTCCAGTTCAAATAAAGTTGTAGTACATTCATAAATACATATAACTAAATTCATCAGATGCCAACATTAGGATATTGTTGTATAGGTGCTGAAGTGACGAACATAGGTGTTGACATGGAAGTGACGAACATAGGTGTTGACATGGAAGTGACGAACATAGGTGTTGACATGGAAGTCACCCCTCCCAAACTGGTCGCTATTTACATAGTTAACTCTGGACTCAGAGCTACCTATTTTATTTGAGTGGTGACAAACAGGCGACTCTGAATCCAGTGTAATGCCATGAGCTTGATTTGGGAGGGATTTTGGCGGAGTAGAAGGGTTTATGTTGATGGTGTCTTGTTCCTCGAGGTCCTGGATGATACTCTTCTTGTTATTACATTTGCCTGTGATGTTTAATTATAAAAACATATGGTTTACAATAATGTGTTCTAATATTCAAGTATCGATACAATGAAAAACAAATAGATAAACAAAAAATACACAGACAAAACATGGCCAAAACACTCCAAATCTCAAGTTTACCAAAAATACCAAGAATAAGACATATTAACAGGTTGCCCAAAATAGCTAGGTAGCCCACCAACGTGTTCTCTCTCTCTTAAATTTATATTTTTCCTATTTTACCTCACTACTTTCCTCCCTCTCTTGTTCTCTTTCCTACTTGTAACACCCACTCTCTCTCTCTCTCTCTTAAATGAGCATATTTCCTATTATACCTCGATACGACCGTTTCTGCCCTCTCGTTCTCTTACCTGCTTGTACTCTCTCTCTCTCTCTTCCTACTTTAACCTTCCTATTCTGCGCTTCTAAGCACACATCTTAAAAGTTGATGGCAAAGTAAACAAATAATTCATCAGATCTGTATATAATACATTTATATCGGAGTAACACTAGCCTATTTTGATTACATTAATATATATATATATATATATATATATATATATATATATATATATATATATATATATATATATATATATATATATATATATATATATATATATATATATATATATATATATATATACTGTATATACATATATATATATATATATATATATATATATATATATATATATATATATATATATATATATATATAAATAAATAAATAAATAATATCAAACTAGGCTATTTTTTACCAGATTAAGTTGCATATACAAATATCATAAAAAATTAACCACTCGTAATAATAACAACATAATTTCATCCTAAGTTAATATAAACAGTATATTAAAAATCATAGTTAAAGGGTAAAGTTCGTGTCCATAATAATCCAAATTAACTTTTTGGTCGATTGTTCATGCCTTAATTATTTGTTATAGTGTCCTCCCTAGACCTCCATCAAACTTAAAACAAAAATCCATTAGATCCCCCTTCTAGATTAATGTGTACATTTTTCAGTAGAAAAATGTCGCGGCCGAAGGCCGAGTCTTCCAAAATTACAGGCTCATTATATCGTTCGCCAGGAAAAATAATAGACACTTAAATATCACGAAAGGTCTTAATATTGACAAGGAAATGGGGCGGAAGGTCTTAAAATCGACAAACTAATGGGGCAAACGTCTTAAAATCTGAAAACTAATGGGGCTAAACATGAGGGAAAAGGGAGTCCAGAAAAAGCGACTACCTCCCCCTTAAAAGTTACACTGACCAGTGGTAACAACAAATAATTCTCAATGCATGGTTCCCAATTTCCCATATACAGTATACCTGACCTTCATGTAAGAGGGAGGTACTCACTTTGTCTGGCCCCCCTTCTCCCTCATGTTTAGACCCATTAGTTTTGCGATTTTAAGAAGTTCGTTTACTATAGTCTATTCGCTGTAAGTAGGCGAGAAATCATAACCTCTATCCTCTGTAACTCAAAAAGGGCAATAGCAAATTATCTGTACATTTCCACATAGGCTATATTCCTTGACTGACTCTTCCCAAATGGTAGAAATATTACTCTAGTCGTTTTTGAGTTACAGAGGATAGAGGTCATGATTTCTCGCCTACTTACAGCGAACAGACTATAGTTTGGCGATTTTGGCTAACTTTAGACGATTTTGCTCAGATTAGTAAAGGCCCCTAGCAATCAAAGGGTTAGCCACTCAATTAACCCTCTGAATTCCATAGGTCTTTCCTAATCTGAACGAAATTGCCTGCTGATGGCCAATTAATGAAAGAGAAGTGTCAAGGTATAGAGGAAAGGGTTAATTAATATGAACGGTTGCCCACATTAATTTGTATACACTCCATGTTTTAACCCATTCAGTGCCAGGGACGTCCTTTTCATCATATTCTGGCAACTATTAGATGACTTTATTCAGCTTAGGAAGGACCCCTAGCAATAATAAGGTTCCAAACTATCTCAACCAACCCTTTTAATTACCAAGGTCCTTCCTAAGCTGCACAATATCGTCCACATATAGCTAGAATCAAATATAACCCACGTCGCTGGTATTTAAAGGGTTAATGTATGGAAGGAAAAGTGGTGATTTAATTAGAAGTGTATTGTCTGATGCAATGGCTAAATTATATGAGCAGTTAATGGTTTTAGGACAGATTCTTCTTGTAAGTCAGTCACACTGTTTCTGTCCATGCATAAATTAATCCATTATGTACCAGCGATGTCGCTTTCATTTTATTTTTGCTATTATTAACGATTGTATTCAGTTTAAAAAGGGCCTCCAGCAAATAACAGGCTTCAAACTATCTCACTTAACCATTTGTATTGCCATAAATCCTTCTTAAGCTGCAAAAAATAGTCTAAACTATCTCACTTAACCATTTTTATTGCCATAAATCCTTCTTAAGCTGCAAACAATAGTCTAAATATAGCTAGGATCTAATTAATAAGACATTGCCGGTACAGAAGGGGTTAATGGTGTGGATACAAACTAATGTAACCAAATGTGTATATATCAGCTTTTGCATATTATCACCTTTTTTGTAAATGTATACTGGATATCACCTTTTGGTCTGGGTGATTGATGAATGAAAACCTTTATATCAATAATCACCATACCACTCATACACAGGGATATTGCTTAATTAAACCTTTTAGTATATAGGCTACAGACACATTTCTGTATTCTGTGGATAGGCTATCAGTATATTGTATTCAGCTTTGTAGGATTTCTGGCAATCCTAGGATTACAAACTATCACAATTAGCCCTCTAACACCAACACATCCCTCCTAAGCTGCATAGAATCGTCCCAGGATATCCAGAATACAAGGGCGTTATTGTATTATGATTGCACACGCTGACCCCTTAACCCCTTCTGTACCAGCGACGACTTTTAAATATATTCTTGCTATAATTAGACGATTTTGAGAATTTTATAAAGAATCTGACGTAGGAGAAAGGGTTACGTGGCATAGTTCGAAGCCTGTTAATTGGAGACCCTTTTTAAACGGAATAACATCGTTTAATAGTATCCAGAATATAGTTAAAAGACGTCGCCGGTACAGAAGGGGTTAACTTTGCAATTATTTATACAACCGGTATTGATTACACATAAATCTGAGTAGCCTACATAATATTTCATGCATAGTCGCTGCTAAAATATACGTGCGACTTCACCAATATACACTGTTCTCTTAACAATAATTATATATATAAACTTTAGCAACGCGTAGATACAATAGTTTGAAGCAATAGGAGCGTAGATTCCACTTCTCTTTGTTCAGTACAATTTTTTATAAATGTCATCGATTTTATCTCATCACTGTAAGTATTCAGTAATTTAAAGGCGAGTTTCTTTCATTACTTGTAGTATAATGATGGGTGATATTTAGTGTATTTTCACATATACAGCACTTGTCCTGATCAATTCAGTGTAGAGGTTATTGTCACGAATTTGAAAGTACGAATCACAAAACACAAGCGAACGATATATTTCCACTTTCCATGCATATTTACTCACCCTTTTCCATTCCCACACAACCCTCTTATTGTCTTGACCCCTTCACTGTCCCTATATCGTCGGTGTGGCTCTACCCCAAGTCGGACGGTGGGGATAGGGGAAAGGAGACGGGATAGGCTACTGGCGTGCTTGTGAACTTCTTCGCGTGACACATTGGTAACTCAAGAGGGCAGCGTTGGCGCGTTTTCCTTTCCAAATTAAATAGAACCCTCTTTAATAGCGGTTTTGCATATCTTAATCAAGCCGAGTTTGAATTACGGTAATCAGAGTCGTGTTTTGTGGGGTCTGGGGTTATATAAGGAACGATTAGGGTTCTGGGATGGCTAATATGAGCGTCCCCCACCCATTCGCACCCAATGACGACACACTGACGTCACGGATTCCGTCATACAAGGATAACTCAAAACGGGCTCCCATTGGCTGAGGTTCCACAGTGTTCAGGGTCTATGTGAAGATCTGCACGTACGCATTCAGTGCCGCCCGTGACGCGTGAGGGATGGGAGGGGCTTGCAATGCTGGGGACATGAGAGCCAGCACGATGCAAGGGAAGAGTAATATATTTAGAAGATACGAGCTATCAAATATTTAGTAACGGTCATAAATTACTATATCTGCCTTGGTGTTGGTTGCTATACATTTTTTCTACACTGAACTACTGCTCTTTATTGTTTACATTATAATACGAGTGTGATATGGACAGGTTGATGTGGTACACGAAGGTGATGCGTCATCCTCTGACGGCAATCGTTTTATAAGACGGGAAAGAAAAGATAATGTGTTAATTGATTGTTTCTCTCTCTCTCTCTCTCTCTCTCTCTCTCAGGCAGTATAAACAAACCATATTGATAGGAATTTAACCCTTTCAATAACGTGACGTCTCTTAGCATTATATTCTTGCTAACTCGAGATTAAATTATACAGCTTAGGAAAAACCTCATATGATCAAAAGGATAAACTACTACTGATTTAGCCCTTTGACTCGCACAGACCCTTTCTAATCTTAATAAACCTGTGTAATAATAATCAGAATCCCCCAAAAATTAATGCGTTACGTTATACTTAAATAGGTTAATTAAGCGGAGATAGGTCGTTTTTCTGGTACCCCTTCCTCATGATTAGCCCCATTAGTTTTGAAATTATAAGACGTTCGCCCTATTAGTTTTGCGATTTTAAGACCTTTCACCCCTTTTTTGTCAATATTAGGACCTTTCGTGCCATTTAGATTTCTATTTTTCCTGGCGAGCGATAGCGAGCTTTTAATTTTAGGAGGAATCGACCTTCGGCCGAGACATATTTCTACCGAAAAATGTACAAATTTATCTTGAAAGGGGGTCTAGGGGGTCTTTGTGTAAGCTTGATGGAGGTCTAGCGAGGAAACGCCAAAATAAATTAACTAATAAATATATCGACCAAAAAGAATAGGTATACTAATAAAGACAAAGTTAATCAAAGCCAATATTTTAATACAGAATATACAGTATACGTACAAAAGTAGGGTAGCCGAAGTTGGATACTCTTCAAGGGTTATTTTTCTGGACCACCGTATCTCTCGTGTTTAGCCCCATTCATTTTGAGATTGTAAAACTTCCGCCCCATTAGTTTGGCGATGTCCGTTCTCATTTATCTGTCAATCTGAAGACCTTTCGTGCCATGTAGGTGAGCGAGCGATAGCGTGATTGTAATGTAGGGGGTGGGGCATGTTTATACCGAAAATTGCCTAAATTGATCTCGAACGGGGGTCTTGGGGAATATATATAAATATATATATATATATATATATATATATATATATATATATATATAGAGAGAGAGAGATAGATAGATAGAGTAGTAGTAGTAATGGTACTGTTGTTGTACTCAACGAACTCTGTGGACTCTCTCTCTCTCTTCCGTGTTATCTTTCTCTTCCACTATCCATTATTTGAGGTACCACTATCTACTGAAATCAAGGCCTGACTACCTCGCTTGGATCGTAAAGTCTGTGTGGTCCGTGTATCCATGTAAATATATAATAACATTGTCCTTTTATCGATACTTATAGCTTTGACTGTAAGGCCTATATTTATCCATTAAGCAGGATATATTGGCTCAGTTAAGGGGTATTTTTTAGTTATTTGTTTATTTATATATTTATTTATTTATTGATATGTTTTAGCTTCCTCCCTATACCTCCATCAAGCGGAAACATACCCTCAATACAAAATAAAGAAAAACCTGTGCATTTTTCGGCAGCAGAGTGCCCCAGCCGAAGGACGATTCTTCCTAAATTGAGAGCTCTTCTCGCTCGCCAGGAAATAATCGATATGGTACGAAAGGTCTTAAAATCGCCAAACTGATTTGGCGAATGTCTAATAGTCACAAACCTAATGGGGTTAAACGAGGGAGAAGAGAGTTCAGATAACTCCCCCTTAACGATCTCGCTGGTGTAGTGACTAGCGTCTCGGACTTCCACCCAGAAGGCCCGGGATCGCGCCCACGCTCGGCGCATTAAAGATTTTTCACAAGCACTGAGTCGTTACCATCCCTCATGAGCAAGGGGATGGGGTAGTAGTACAGGACCCCAATGGAAATACGCCTAATCGGCCTTATTGGGCTATCCTTAGCTGGCTTAGCATGCGCTAGCTTTAAGAACTATTATTATTATTATTATAACCTTTTCAGTGTGCCATGACGCCTGTGTCTATATTCTGGAGAGTGTACACCATTTTATCAAGTTCAGGAAGGATCTTTATTAATCCAGCATTTTTCTAATGAAAATGCACACATTTATATCGAGGGAAGGTCTTGGGGGCATTTTTTAAAGCTTGGTAGAGGTCTATGAAAAAACAAAAAATACAAATATTCCCTTATTAAAACACACACACACACACACATCAACACACACACACATACAATCAACACACACACACACACTTTACAAACTAAGTGGTTTATAAGAGGTACGGTGTCAGTCTCATGACCTCAATATACCCAATTATGTGACCCAATCAATATTATAGGTTATATATATTAAGTAACTTCGTCTCTCTCTCTCTCTGTTCGGTATGTATATACTTACTCTAGTTGTACTTACTCTAGTTGTATTGCATGCTCGTTATTTCCCGTCTCCTATATGTGTAGGTGTTATATGTATCGTTGGAATGGCTGTGGATGTGTGTGTAGTCTGTATTTTTAGCCAATTGGCGACATCGGAAATGAAGGCATAGGGTGGATCTGTATGGTACCATTCTCACTATAGACGGTACCGTCTCGCCCGAAGGCTTAGGTAGCCATCAGCTTAGGTGAACCATATGATACCCATCTCGCCTTGTACCATTTTTGCCAACCCCAGATTGGACGTCACAACGTCGTCCACTTATTCCAGGTACCTATTTACAGCTAGGTGAACTGAGGCTAACACATGAAAGGAGACAAGCCCAATTTGTCTCCGCCCGGCTGGGGATTGAACCTCCGACCCCTCGTGTATGAGACGAGAGCTCTACCTACTAGGCTACGGGCTGTATGTATGCATGCGTATGATATGTGTGTATATATTGGGGTAAACCTGATTTTTTGGAGCGACAGCGATTTCAGTAAGTTTTATGTTTTTAATGTGGGCCTATGTGTACAGTATGTATGTGCATGTATTGGGGGAGGGAGAGATGTGGATGATTAGATGGATATAGATAGGTAGATAGATAGCGATAGCTAGATAGATAAATAGAGGTAGATAGAAAGGCCTCTCATTTTGCTACTATTATTCATACTATAGTCTATAGGGACCATCATCGTTGAGGGGGGTGTAATGTAAATATGCGGGTGTTTATCGAATGTATCCAAGTCTACCCAATATCAACACAGTTTTCTCTAATACCAATATTCTTCGCAGAGCATGTTTCTCAGCGTTGTCAACTTAGCTACTTTCCCGCTTGATTTAGAGGTATTTACTTTGTATTTATCTAGCGTCAAATTTATACATATAGTGACGTGAATACTAGCGATATTTTGGAGATTTGAACCATTTTGAGCAATATTCGAGAGAGAGTGGCATTTTCTAGTGATTTTCGGCATTTATTTATAGTCTATCGGCCTTGTAGCGACTTTTGAGAACGGATCTAGCTGTATTTTATGTTTGGATTTGGTAACTCTGATCTTCCTGTCTGGTTTGTTGACATTGAAGCCCCCAAAGTTATACAGGAGCTCGATCTATAGTCAGCGTGATCTTACAATACACTAATAATAATAATAATAATGATAATAATCACTTTATTCCTGTTATTAACCCTTTCATGATCCGATTACGCATTTTCTTTCTGTTTTCTGGCTGTTATTCGACGACTGTATTCAGATTAGGAAGAGTAATGGAAGTCAGAGGGTTAATTGAGATAGTCTTTACTTATAATTCTCACAGATCCTTCCTAAACTATTAAATCGTCTAATAGTGTGAGGGTTAAATGTTAAATAGATTGTACCTCATCCCTGAAGGCCATTTCTAAAATGAATACAAATCGTCTAATGATTAAATGTAGACATTCATGTTTAAATAGGGTTAAAGGGGGGAAGGTTTTGAATCCCTTTCTCCCTCATTTTTAGCCCCATTAGTTTTAAGATTATAAGACATTAGTCCATTTTGGTCTGGATTTTTTATTCTGGCGAGCGATAGCAAACGTCCAATTTATGAGGAGGATATTTTCCTACCGAAAAATGCACACTTGGGATCTTGCTCATCTTTGATTTTATATACAGTATATATATATACTGTATATATATATATATATATATATATATATATATATATCTCATGTATAGATATATATATATACTGTATAGATATATATATATATACTGTATATATATATATATAACTATAAATAAGTACATAAATACACATTTCCCCTTTTCCTCTTGAGGATTATAACTTATTTTGACAGTTGACAGTTTATTCTGGCTATCATTAGACGATTTTATTCAGATTAGCAAGGGTATATGAAAGGCAGAGGCATGATTGGGCCAGTCTTTACCCTTTTAACTCTCTAAAATCCTTCCCAAGCTGAACAAGATCGTCTAATGATAGCCAGCATATAGACCTACTGTTCAAAAGCGTCATAATCTTCAAGGGGTTAAGTTTGCAGTATCGGTGCGTAAAAGTAAAAGAGGAGTACGTGTTGGATGGTTGAAAGCCACATGCAATTGGTCGCGTGTTTGGGGCTAGTATCACGTGTACGGTATTATCAAAGCAGGCAGTCTTATAATTATATATATATATATATATATATATATATATATATATTATATATAAGGCATAACTTACCTTTACAAGCTTCAAATTTGCTTAGAATATGACAGGCTTCTCACAATACGTACTGTAGGTCTGTTGTGTTCTCGCTATATATCAGGCTAAGCATTTATTCAGTGGATTTTCAAGAGGTAGGATTTTTTATGTTATTATTATTATTATTATTATTAACTCGTCAGCCTTGGTCGGCAACCTGTCTAGGGGAGTAAACCTGATACAAATCTGTACTGCTTATCTAAGTGTAAGGCAGGTTAGTGGATGGACTAGCCGAACACCACTGAAGAAAAATAGTGCTAACAAGATACATGGAGGGTCTCGGAGTCGGACGGATCCTAAATTGAGTAGTCAATCCTGTAAGTCCTTCAGTAAACTGGCTCGGGTTGTCCCTCTACAGGGAATAGGTCCGCTTGGGGGCCTTCTGTGTATGATCACCCTTATTAATGGGAGTAAGGCGTCCGGCAATTGATAGGAGGAAACTAGCGTAAGGCACCTTTATTTGATCGAAGAGTATATAATTATTAAATTACTAGACTCGAACATAAACAGTTTTTTTTTAATCGAAAAAAAAAATACACTTCTTTAGGAAGACAAACCCAATAATACATACTAACATTTTATTTGGATAATGGTAGAGTTTCACCAAAGCATAGTAACTTATAGTGTATTCATTATAGGTAGGACAATAATTTTGACCACTAACCTCTATAACTCGTAAACGACTAGACTAATCGAGCTAATATTTCTACCATTTGGGAAGAGGTAGCCAGGAAATACGTGTGAACATTTCCAGCCCATTTGCTCGTGCCCTTTTTGAGTTACAGAGGTTAGGGGGTCACGATTTCTGACCTACCTATAATGACTGGACTAGTAGTTGTCTATAATGAAGCAGAATGGCTAAGTCATACAGCAACAGATAAGCAATGTGTTGGCAACTATATATGTTTAATCAATTCCCTGCAATTGTGCTAAGTTGGAGTAAATTGTGTTATAAATTACTCTGCACTACTTGAATTGGAAACATATTCTCACTTGATGAAAAAGGTATTTGCTGTAAAGATGCCACAGTTAGTATTGTATTTGGAATCCTCTTCACACCTGAGAATTGAAGAGGTCTCCAGTCAGCATCGAAACTGTCATGTTTTTACAATAAGCCCTTCTTCTTCCGTCATGTGGGCAGGCTGTCAAAAGAGCTATAAAGCCCATATTTTTCGTCACTCTATATACAAAGTTAAAATGTTGCTTTACAGATCTAATTATGTCTTTGGAAGTGATAAAATAACCAAAACAATACAATCCAGTGCTAATTTTCTTGTATTTCTCTTCATATTAATTCCATTCTTAAGTCGGTGAGCAAGTTTGTTCTCTTACTACTTTTGGTATTTTCGCATTGTAATCAGCAACTATTCTTAGTTTAGATTATGATAGGTAGCTAAATCTTTTATTTTGAACCTGCCAAGCTACAATTGCCCGAGAAAAGTGACGTACAATATGCTCATGTGACACCGGCTATAACACAAAATGGCCCTGGTTTGACACCCTGCATGTAGGTATAATTTCCTCGAATGGTGTATTGATCATAGTTACAGATTAGGCGTTTGCTCATTGGCAAGGATGGAACCAATGACATCCTCCTCGTCAATTGGTAGCGACTGGTGGAGAAATTGTCGCTGGCCCTGGGTGAAATCAGAGGCCACGGCACAATCTCCGCGCACCACCCATTTGGTCGTCAGCAGACCTTCCATGCCGACCGGTCCCCTAGCATGGATCCGCGCTGTGCTGATCCCAACTTCGGCGCCTAATCCTAATCGGTATCCGTCGGCAAAGCGCGAGGAGACGTTGTGGAAGACGCAGGCGGAGTCGACGGAGTTGAGGAAGTGCTCAGCTGCTTCCTGGTCCTCGGTGACAATGACATCGGTGTGAGAGGAGCCGTACTGATGGATGTGGTCGATCGCTTCGTCCAGGTCCTCGACTATCTCAATGATACACTCCAGGTCGCCGAACTCTACCCTGGAAACATATAGTAATACTTTAGCCAATCAATTCAATCCATCTTTTCACGTAAGACTCTCTAAATGAATCCTCGAACTCTTACAGGTCCTTCCTAAGCTGTGTGCAGTTGTATAATGATTGTCAGGAAAAAATCAGGAAAAACAATTGCGTTCAGCGTATGAAAAGGGTTAAGTAAATTTTCTTACTTACAGTAAATGTTTCTGGTAGTGAAGATCCAATGGTCAGAAAGTGCTCCAGTTTATGTCGTACATGAATGGTCTAACTCCCACAAGCACATAATTATATACAATCATCTATTAATAGCCAGGATAACATGGAAAGCAGCGTTCTTCATACAGAAAAGGGTTAATGGCAGACTTATTTTTTATTTACTTATTTTTTTCTAGAGTTAATGAAAGATTTGTTTTTTATTTACTTGTTTCTTTTTCTAGTTTCCTTCCTGAACCTCCATCAAGCTTGAAACAAAACCTCAAGACCTTCCCGTCGAGATAAATTTGTGCATTTTTTCGGTAGAAAAAATGCTCCGGGCCGATTTCTCCTAAATTGCAGTCTCGCTATCGCTCGTCTTGATAAAAATGTACACCTAAATTGCACAAAAGGTCTTAAAATTGACAAAGAAATGGGATGAATAGTCTTAAAATATTCAAAGTAATAGGGCGAACGTCTTAGAATCTCAAAACTAATGGTGTTAAACATGAGGGAGAAGGGAGTCCAGAAAAATGAAACTTTAAAAAATTACTGTTATCTACTTCTCACTTGAATGCCTCTGCTAGAGGTGGTCCGAAGGTAAGAAGGCCAGCCAGTTTAGGTCCTGCATGGATGATGACTCCCTCCTGCTGCAGAGTCTGACACACGCTGGTGAAGATGCGGGAGTCTTCGAAGATCTCCCGGTGGATCAGAAGCGTCTCCATGGCGTTGCAAGCCGAGGGGTAGTCGCATTTGGCATCGCGAACTGTCGGGGGTTGAAATATGTCGAGGTTAATATTATACTAAATGCCATTTTGTTTTGAGATTGGATTGAATACGGGATGTTATGAAAAGATGATTGGAGGTAATTTAACTAGAAAATCATGTAGGCCTACTCTTAAAACTCAGGCGATTAACGTTAATCCTACTTACTGTATGTCATTATGCTTTGAGAATGGTGATACTATGCAGTTGGAGGTGATCATATATTATGTGGAATAGCATATATGTGTAATCAAGCGTATCCATCGCGTTGTAGATCAAGGTGTGGTCGCACTTGGTGATACGAACTATTAGGATGATGTGAGTCTGAGTATTATATCAACGATGAATTAGCCGGGCAAGATATTGTGATTAAATGTGTGAGAGCTCTAAAGTAAAAGAACGATAATAATAGTAATTGAGATCACTTAGTGGGATAAATGTGTATCAATACCCAATAGACGCTACTAAATGGCTTCAGTGGACATGAATTATTTAATCATGGCATTACATTTAGAGAACTTGTTCATACTTTTCCGTACCTATCTTAACAGCTTTCTCCAGATCAGCTTTCTTGTCAACATAAACATGACAGATGCCTTCAGAATGACCTAGCACCGGGATGGACTTTGACTGCTCCTGGATCGTTCTCACCAATTCGTTCGACCCTCTGGGAATCACCAGGTCGATATCTCCTTCCAGCTGTAGTAGATCAGATATGTCGTCCCTCTTGGTGACTAAGGATATGGCACCGGTTGCTCCCACGGTTGCCAGGGCTTCTTTGACGAGACTCATAAGCGCCTCATTGCTGTAGTGTGCCTCCTTTCCACCCTTCAGCAGGAGTCCATTGCCCGTAGCCATTGCTAATGCCGCCACTTGTGGAAGGCAGTCTGGCCTAGACTCGAATATAACTAGCAGAACTCCTATGGGGACGGTGATCTTGCGTAGCTCGACATTCTCTGCAAGCAAGGTTCTGGTGATCGTTTGACCCACGACAGTCATGGAATCTGCGGCAATCTGCCTCAGTCCATTGGCTAGGTTATTCAACTTGGCAGGCGTCAATCTAAGTCTTGAAATTAAGGCTTTTGATAGCTTGGACTTTGTAGCCACGTCCAAGTCCATCTGATTTGCTGCAATTAAAACTGATTGCCGAGACTCCAGGAGGTCGGCCATTGTCCTAATGGCATTACTTCGTTCAGCAGGGCTCAAGAGTTGTAGCAGACGACTTCCTTGACGAGCGTTCTTTGCCAATACTTCCACTTCCTCTCCACTTTCATTGTTGTTAGTGAAGAAGGTTCCAATTTTTCGCCCCGAGACAATTCCCTTGATAGCTCCTTGTGTCAAACCATTGCAGATGACAACCGAGGTGCCTCTACCCAATGCCCAATTCGCAGCGTTGACTTTAGATTCCATTCCCCCTGTACCTACAGCTGACTTCTTGCCAAACTCTATTGAGTTTATCATCTCGGGTACCATGATGTCAAACAGCTTTGCTCCTTCGGATTTTGGAGGCTTATTGTAGATGCCATCTACATCTGTCATTAAAATGAGCAAGTTAGACTCTACTTCCACAGCCAGACGAGCTGCCAGGGAGTCATTATCTCGAATATCCAACTTTTTGCTGTTCTCTTCATCAACTTGCGGTGGAGGTGTCACTGCATCATTGGTGTTGATGATGGGAAGGATATTGAGGGCAATCAGTTCATTCAGAGTTGAGTTAAGGTTCTGGCGTGTTTCATTGTTGTAGAAGTCGGGTTTTGTTATAAGGATCTGAGCGACCTTAACACCATACTGCGCAAACATGGCCTCATACAGCGACATGAGGCCAGACTGTCCCACAGCGGCTGAAGCTCTGGGGGCCAACATACTACGCACCTCCTCCTACAAATATTTTTATTTTGAATTAGTAACATTAAGCACATAACACAGTCTTGTTATCCTAATAACTTCCTTGTCAGTGATACCATAAATGTGACATCATGAACATAGTATCGGTGTGGCATTCGTGACAATTTTAAAGTAATGCTGAAACTATAACTATTACTGTTTTATAGATGTATATGATTAAAATTTCTGAAAGAACTGAAATAGCTTATTTGAAACAATATTTCCAAAGACTCCAGAACAGTAAATCAGTTTTCGCAAATAAGTTCTTAGTTTATGTCATTACTCACCCCACGAAGGCTTTCTCTTCCAGACAAAGTTTGCCGCATACTGAGAGACATGATGAGCTCCTGGGCCATCTTCTGTGACCCGAATGCCACGGCTCCGGAAGTTACTATCAGAAGCTCGTGTCCCTTGATCTGAAGCTCGGCACACTGAAATAACAACCAATTCAGTACCAGTGCCGCCCTTTTCATTTATGCTGGCTATATTTAGGCAACTGTATTCAGTTTAAAAAGGGCTTCGAGCAATTAACAGGTTTCAAGCGATCCTAGATAACCCGTTTTACTACCATATATCCTGCTTAGCTGCATAATATCATCTAAATATAGCTGGAATACAATAAAAAAAGACGTCGCCGGTACAGCAAGTGTTAACAAATAATCATAAGGGAACTACCGGCTTGTATTGTTGTTGTTGTTGTTCTAGTAGCCCTAAGATACCCTTTATGGGAATCACGCGGTGTCTAGGTAGTTGTATCAAAGGTGAATATGTAATCTCATATAACAATAAACTGGAAAATATACTAACTTTTAGGATCTTGCTATATCATTCTAAATCATAATTTCTCAAAGTATAAATGTCAGCATGCAACACAGTCTTATATTCAAATGCTAACGACGACAATATCCATGATACTGAGCAAATTACTTGCACTGAACGTTCTATATCTGTGACCTGACCAGACCTATCTAAGCTCTCTGTCACAGCCTTACTTGGAAACATATTACCTAAGTGGAAGCCTGATCTGACCTTCACGTGACTTGGTGATAAAACTGAGATTGATCTTTTCACCAAGGACGCAAGGTACCCCAGAGTTAGAATGATCTCTCCCACATGCTGTGTACCTCACAATTCAATGCCCTGGTCTATCTTTAAGGCCTGACCTGATGTGTTCAACTATAGAAGTCAGCTGTCCTACAGCCACCATATCAGTCCTATCTGATGGCTTGATATAGAAACTAAGTAAACCTGACCTAACTAAGCTACCTGGCCTGATCTACTACCTACCCTCTTCAACAATAGATGCTTGTCATCGTAAGGCCAGTTCACATCCGTTCTTTCTGGTGACGTTGGACTAGATTATAATTAGTGACCTGACTTGACTTGATATAATGTGATACCCTAACCTGCTCTGACCTGACCTGACCTGTTCAACAATAGAAGCCAGCCGTCCGAGTGCCAGACCATCTCCGTCTGCCCTGGTGACAACGGCAGACCCCAGCTTAACCACGATGCGGCGGGCATGACTCAACTGCTGCCGGTGCTGGAACGCCGCCACAGACCCGTTGGTGCGAGACAGTGAGCGGGAGTCCATGCGCATACCCTGGAGTTGAGGGAGAGATACAAAGATTTAGACAGTAGGATTAAAAGGATGTGGTCGGATAAGAAACGTGAGTCAGAAAATTTAGGATTGTTGCGAAATTATGAAAGTGGTCAGTAATCCATTCGAGTGAGACACAGAGCAAGGGTCAATGCGCATGATCTGATATTAATAGAAAGTTGAAGATAAAATTATATGGGTGTAGAAAAGAGGGGAAAGATATAGATAGGTCAAATAAGTACTATCGACCTCGGTTAACCTTGATGAGACGAGTGGGACTAAACTGCTGCCGATGCTGGATGGCTGCCGCTGGCCCGTTGGCGCGAGTCATGGAAGGAGAGTCGATGAGTTGGCTCTGGTGGATTAAGAGATGCAGAAATATTATATGTACAAGGATTCGAAAGATATATTTGGATATAAAATTGTTATGGACAGTGAGTTGATGATTTTTTTTTTTTTTTTATTGCGGAGGGGACCTGTGGTAGGGGTGGAATAGGGAGAGAGACGCTGGGGGTACGGAGAGGGCTGCTGGGAGGTAGAGGGGGGTAGGGAGAGAGCTGCTGGGTGGGGGGGGGGTAGGGAGAGAGCTGCTGGGAGGTAGGGGAGGGGGGGTTAGGGAGAGAGTTTCTGGGAGGTAGGGGGGTAGGGAGAGAGCTGATGGGTGGTAGGGGGGTAGGGAGAGAGCTGCTGGGAGGTAGGGAGAGCTGCTGGGAAATTTAAGTACTGTATGTAAGTCTGGAAGAGAAATGAGTGAGATGCAAATTTAGGAACACCCCGTTCTTAACATTAATCCTCCATTACAAACCCCAATGTACAGTACTTGAATAAATTTATGAGAACATAATTTATGATCTTCCCGGGATTCGAACTCGGGATACCACACTCAGAACATAATCACCTAAACCATTACACCACCAACACAGTTAATCATATGAGATAAGATTAGCAATGAAAGAGATACACCAGATATTGACTGGTTTTAGAGGGATGTTATGATGTAGGCTAACTCAAAGATAATTATAAAATCCGTCAGAATGAGTACGGATAAAAAGCGTTGAATAGATGGTAATTAAATCGATGGTAATTAAATAGATGGTAATTAAACAGATGGTAATTAAATAGATGGTAATTAAACAGATGGTAATTAAATAGATGGTAATTAAATAGATGGTAATTAAACAGAAAGAGAAAGGGGGAGGGGACTGTGAAAACTTTTTAGAAGACTAATTATACGAGTAATAGGCTCGCTATCGCTTGCCAGGAAATAATCGACACCTAAATGGCACAAAAGGTCTTAAGGGGAGGTTTTTAGTATGTTTCCTAGACTTCCATCAAGCTTGAAATTACACCCCCTTTCAAGATAAATTTGTACATTTTTCGGTAGAAAAATGTCCCAGCCGAAGGCCGTTTCCTCTTAAATTACAGGCTCGCTATCGCTCGCCAGGAAAAAATCGACACCTAAATGGGACGAAAGGTCTTAAAAGTGACATAAATGGGGTGAAAGTTCTTAAAATCGCCAAACTAATGGGGCGAATGTCTTAAAATCTCAATAGCAATGGGGCTAAACATGAGGAAGAATGGGGTAAAGAAAAAAATCCCTCAAGTGGAAATCTCCCCTTAATAATGACTAAGGTATAGGGCGAAAAGTCTTAAAATCGCCAAACTAATGGGCCGGGAAAAGGGGAGGCAGAAAAACCAACCATAGGGAGAATTCCACTCGAGGGATTTTATTCTGTACCCCATTTTCCATCATGTTTAGCCCCATTGTCTTTTGAAATTTTAAGACGTTCGCCCCATTAGTTTGACGATTTTAAGAACTTTCGCCCCCTTTCGTGCCATTTAGGTGTCGATTTTTTTTCCTGGCGAGCGATAGCGAGCCTGAAATTTAAGAGGAAGCGGCCTCCTCTCGGTGATTACGGCATCTGGCAATAGTTAGATAGTTAACACTTTTAGAACAATAGGTCATTTCTAATTAAACTATAATGATTAACTTCGGTGGCGGGTGCCCAACCCCGAAAAGGGTTGAAATAGGGGAGCTATCCCCCCGCCAAAGGCGGCTTTCTAGGGCCCTTTCCTAGCTGATGCTGAGAGGATTGGGTTCTAGTCATGTAGTGATGGGCTGGTCTATCAGAGTGAGAACTGAGCGATCTCTGCCATACCCATAGCTTACTCTGACTGTTCCTTTTACTTATATATTTTCTAGATCTCAAGTGACGGCGTCTCTTGCGTGGATTGACCTCCTAATCTACCAAGATTGGAAGCCAAAGCGTCACATCTTTCCTTTGCCCCTCAACTTTCTCTTCATAATTGCTGAGGGGCACAGGGCCCTGGGTGGGGCTTTGGTTTCCCGGGCGTTTCCGCGCCCTCCTCAACTCCCCGCCATGGAGTGGCTTCGGTCACTCAGGCTTTATTGTGGTCGGCGGGGAGGGTTCTGTGGGGGCGCTCGGTTGTGGCCTTGGCCTTGCTCGGGGCCTTGGGGCTGTTCGGC
This sequence comes from Paralithodes platypus, assembly GCA_032716605.1. Lineage (NCBI taxonomy): Eukaryota > Metazoa > Arthropoda > Malacostraca > Decapoda > Lithodidae > Paralithodes > Paralithodes platypus. The sequence goes on along the minus strand of CM064568.1, from coordinate 52,010,934 downwards.
CAGGCAGCTTGGGGAAAAACAACAACAACAACAACAACTTCGGTGGCGATGGGCTGGTCTATCAGAGTGAGAACTGAGCGATCTCTGCCATACCCATAGCTTACTCTGACTGTTCCTTTTACTTATATATTCTCTAGATCTCAAGTGACGGCGTCTCTTTTGTGGATTGACCTCCCAATCTATCAAGATTGGAAGCGAAAGCGTCACATTTTTCCTTTGCCCCTCAACTTTCTCTTCATAATTGCTGAGGGGCACAGGGCCCTGGGTGGGGCTTTGGTTTCCCTGGCGTTTCCGCACCCTCCTCAGCTCCCCGCCATGGAGTGGCTTTGGTCACCCAGGCTTTATTGTGGTAAGCAGGGAGGGTTCTGTGGGGGCGCTCGGTTGTGGCCTTGGCTCTGCTCTGGGCTTCGGGGCTGTTCGGCCAGGCAGCTTGGGGAACAACAACAACAACAACAACTTCGGTGGCTGAACATGAAAGTGAAAATCTGGGTCTTTATCACTCGTCTGTGAAAGGGGGGTCACCTTTTTGTTTTATCTTTCTCTCCTTCTCTCTCTTTCCCTGGCTTGTATCTATTCGGCCCCATTCAGCCAACTGTTTTAAGACTTTTATCCCCATCCAGGTGTCGATTTCTTTCTGGCGCGCGATAGCCAGCCAGCATTGTATGGAGAAATCCGGCTTCGCCGGAGACATTTTTCGATAGAAAAATGTACAAATTTAGCTTCCTGTCAAAACAAAAATATATATATGCTGGCTCGCTACCGCTCGCCAGGAAAATATTGACACCTGGATGGGGTAAACGTCTTAAAACAGTAGGCTGAATGGGGCCGAATGGATGCAAGCCAAAGAGAGAGGGAGAGAAAGAGAAAAAAGCGAGGGGGACTCCCTTAAAGGTTTTGTAATCAAGGCCGGTATACTGATATGTTGAAACGAATACAAGTGCAATTTTAGTAACATATTTAATTATGCAGTGATACTCATTACTTACTCGATTGGCTGTCAGAGAATTAATAACATATTTTACAACTGATCGAATTAAGCAAATGCTAATAATGTTAGATGAACATTCTATTATTTTTAGTAAATGGGAAAGAAAATTTTGTATATTCATAACACAATATTTCATCTGTGTATAAGAATATTATAACATGTAAGGTTTTATCAATTACGTAAAGGGTTTATATATATGATTGTTATTAATGCATTTAATAATTACTAACCTGTAAACCCGAATCACGGTAGTGCCTGACCTGTTGAGCGGCAGAGCAGACAGAGACTTTCGAAGATCGACGAACTATGCGTTGAATGGGACTCAAAACTTGGCGTTGGATGGGGCCCAGGAGATTTGTATGAAGTGGGGCCATAATTTTATTCTGTATGGGGCCCATAGTTTTGCCTGGAAAGGAGCCCATTAGACTAGCTTCCAGTGACCGATTTTCTTGGAATGAGCCCTCGACTCGGCTTGGCTGTTGATCCCCAACTTGGCTTCGGAGGGGGCCCATTAGGCTAGTCGTAAGGGGCCCCACATGCCCCATTGAGCGTGCCCTGTCAGCCCCAATAAGGGAGACACGGAGAGAGGCCCCCTTCAGCCCATTCTTCATATACCAGGGAGTGCAGTAGCGAAAATTGAGCAATTTGGAAGGCGCGCCGTGAACGCTATGAGGTTTGGTGAGCACTCTATGCCTGAAGGCCTTTTGTAGGGGCATCATCTTTGAGAGGTTCCCTTCAATTTGCTGACGATTTCCTTATGATTTTGAATTCTCGTATTTCGATGACAGGTCTTTGTTTATTTGGTTCTTGGTATACCGACTAGAAATGTGTATACAGCTTGCAAAGGTCTGAAACGAACTATTTATGCCCCCTTATGCTTTTGCCACAAGCCCCTAAAAATGACTTCAGAGACAGATGAAATGACTTCAGAGACAGATTAAATGACACGTGGAATATAAATCACGTCTTGCTGGAAAATAGTTCACGTTTCACAGAACCATGATACAAAATAAGAATCGATTATTTTTGACATTCAGTGCCCAGACACAGAAGAAAGAGGTACCATACCAGGCAATTCAACAAGTATACCAATTCCACCAGTAGCTCTAAACCAGTGCCATTACAACCTATACTAAAGTTGGTGAATTTAGGTTAGAACTTCAACTTAGCACTGGTTGATTTAGTACTGGTTGAGATCTATTTGGTTGAAATGGCTCACTAGTTGAGTCGTCCGGGAAACGCGGAACGACGATATTTGACGAAGTACTCGCTAAGAAGGACGAAGAGAGACTCGAGAGCTGAAGCACAGTAGATGCTTTATCAGAAGGAGAGAGAGAAGTGGATTGTTGATGAGCAGGTGAGCTGATTATATGTAGCCATGTTTGCGCGGGAGATTCCGTGCTTAGCATTTTCGCGTTTTTTTTTTTTTCCTATGTTTCTTCTCTTGGGAGGTTAGACAGGGTGTTTATTATTTCGGCTTTCTCTTGCCTTTTGTATATCTGTTATCTGTATGTAATGTGTCTTTCCTTTGTCAGTGTATATGTGTGTGTTTGTCTTTTGTTTTTGTTTATAAGTTTATTTTATTTTCTCTATTTTCTTGTTTGTATCCATCTATTAATTTCCCCTCATTTCACTTACCCACACACTCCGATAACCACCCACTCGCAAAAACAACCCCCATCCCACACTTTTCCACACACTCACACTTACAAACTTTCCTCCACTCACACACGCTCATATACAGTATACACAAACACACACATAAACCCACATCACACACAGTACCCCTCCCTCCCACACATACACACCACTCCACCGCCCATCACCTCCACCCCCCACACAAGCGCACACATCCCCCCCCCCCCACCCAACACACACACGTCCACACTACCTCCCCCCCCCCCCCCCCCCACACACACGCACATGAATCAGACATATGCCCACCGCTCTAACCCCCCTACCCCCACACACCCACTCAAGCGCACACATTCCCCCCCCCCCCCCACCCAACACACACCCCCACCCCACCCCACATACCCCCCACCCCAACACGCTCCTCCCTCCCCTCACACATACACACCGCTCCACCGCCCACCCCCCAACCCCTCCCCGGCCCACCCACACATCTCAACCTATCCCCACCCAGATGTCACCCCCACCCCCACCCCCACCCACCCACCAACCCAGCCATCACCCACCCCCACACCCCTACCCACCCAACCATCACACACACACACACGGAATCTTCCCTGAATCAGCACCCCGGCTTGTATTGGTAACCCACTCTGACTAATGTGAGTGGCCTGGAGGTGGCTAAGGTTGTTGACGGGTTTGGTGGTACACAGTCTGATCACGTGGAGTAAACAACACTACGGAGAGATAGAGAGATAGATAGATAGATAGAGACAGAGGGGGGCTTACAATAAATAGCTAAAATACAGTTAGGTAAATCTAATAGTACATTACGCAATATATATATATATATATATATATATATATATATATATATATATATATATATATATATATATATATATATCCTAAAATTTACCCAAATCGATATATCTTCTGAGTCAAAGTGCCCCTAAATGTTGAAAAACTTGTTTATGAACCATTTTAGACCATTTTGGTCCCATATGGGCCGAAGTAGCTTAACTCCCCCAGACATATATGACGCGATCGCGTCATATGGGAGAGTGAACCAAAAAGTCATATGACGCAATCGCGTTATATGGACTTATCTCTATACCTCTCCAATAAGTTTATGACGCGATTTTGCGTCATATGAGCTCAGTAAGTCCGATAAGTTACCATACGATAAAACCGTTGGTGGCAACCTCATTCACCTCCGATAATTCTAACGGCCGCAGTGTTGTTTTGAGTGTAGTGCGGGGCAGTGGCAATGATCCCGGGGCTCCCGCCTCCTCGGACTTATTGGAACATAATATGTCGGAGGGAGTTAATAACGCTTATTTCGGGTCAAATCCGGTTAAATCATATGAATGGAAAACAAATTGGACCAAATCGATTTATCTATTTTCATGTATTTATTTATTTAATTATTTGTATTTTTTGTTTTTTTCAGGAGATATGGAATGAGCGAGGGGATCATCCAATAGTAGGTAGAGGTTAATCGTTTCTATTTGGGTACCAAGTGAAGATACCGACCAAATATCATCTAATTACATCCACGACAGTCTCTTATATAATTATATAAACTCCACAATTATTTTGGGAGGTAGATAGATATAGGTAGATTCAACCAGCGCTATGTAACAGAATCATGTATTATTGCAAAAGCCTAGCAAGCAACAGTATATGACATGGCAACAGCATACATCAAGCAATAGAAGGACAAAACGGTCAGGTACAGGTGTCCACATAAGTTCTGTTCCTCTCCGTGATCTTAAACATGGAAATATGATGCGCATGATTTGATTACGAGTGCTGATTCTTATGCAAGGGGTTATAACTCATCTGATCAGTCAACTTATAATGACAAGATACCACACTCATTCATACTATTTTACTTTGTTACATAAGATCACGACGAGGAGCAGAACTATGTGGCCAACTGTACACTGGAAGGCACAAAAGGCATAATGCAAGCAGAGAGAGAGAGAGAGTGTGTGTGATGGACAGGGTTACCAAATCAAAATACATAATACCGCTCGATCCGTTGTCGATAGTACAAAGGGAGTACAAAGGAAATCAAGCAACAATAGGTCTAGTGACCCTTCTAGGCTGCTTGTCCTCCAAAACACTGAGGATCAAGCGTCCAAACAGTGGTTTAGAGTGAGTAAGGGAACATTGGAAAGGGAACTACTGCCCTGGAACTAATGTCCGTGGCAGGATTAGGAAGTTAGTAGGGGGCAGATGGGTTACTAACTGAGGGGGGAATAAAATAAAGTTTGTCATTTACAAACGTAGTCCGTCGCGGGTTTGATGCAAGATATTTGTCTAGGCGAAGTTTAAATTAATCAACGGTGCTGCAGTCTATAAGGTCCCTAGTCGCTAGAATCATGGCTAGATAGTAAATATATGTATAATATATATGTATAAAGTTCTAACCTAAATAGATATGTATATAAGATAATGCCACAGTCTCCAGAATATCTCTCTTTTAAGTGTCCTAAATCGCTCAAATATCGCTAGGAATCATGTCGCTAGATGTAAAAAATTGCCGCTAAATCGAAGTACAGTACTGTATACTGTATACCTTTAGATCTAGCGGTAAAGTAGCTAGATTGGCATCACTGGTCCTGACAGAGGTGAGGAAAGGAGTTTGAGCGGGATCCATAATTAACACATCAGTACCGGTGACGTCTTTTGTACCTGATTTCGGTTACATTAACCCTTTCAGGATACGATGACGTAATTCTTTTCTGTTGTGGGCTATTATTTTAGCGTTTTATTTAGATTAGGAAGGGTATATGGAAGTCAGAGGATAATTGAGATAGTCTTTACCCTTATAATTCCCAAAGGGGTTAATGGTTTCAGAAAGGGTCGTCCTCGTATTATGCTAATCCTTTTCAATCAGTCCTTCCTCTTTATTCTCTTATATATTTCTTTTATGTCCATTAATATCAGATTTCTTCCCATATTGTCCTACATAAATCGATTAGGTACAGTATGATAGGTGACTACGTAAAGGATAAGCAGCGTACATTCATAGTTAGTTAACCCTCTCAAGGGATAAGATGACGCATCTGTATTTTGGCTATTATTAGACGATGTTATTCAGATTAAGAAGGGTATATGGAAGTCAGAGGGTTATTGAGATAGTTTTTACCCTTATAATTCCCACAGATCCCTCCGAAAATGTATAACAAAAAGGGGGGGGTAGCCGATTCGAGACAGAGCCCGAATAGGGACAACACAACACAACAGAAAAACAATGAAGACACAAAAACAAAACACACATTCACATACATCTAGGTAATAATCTGTCAAAAATGCGTCATAATCTTCAAAGGGTTATGTAGTCAATTGACCGTTTTCTGTTTGGCTGGGAGAACAGGAAGAGCGTATCACCATTCCTAATCCATCCATGACGTCATAATGGTGTGGCCAAAGCGACTATAGTCAATTATATTTCAGCTGACGGTAAATTGAATCCCTTGGCAGCTAATTATGAAACCGCTTTGTCGATATCTGCACCATAATAAGACCAAGATTATATTATTTAAAACCATATTTCACTACAATATCTTCAAAATAACAAAAATCTTGATGGCAATTCTGCACTTTACCGTCAATTATAATTAGTTGTATCTATTTTATTAGCTCATATAATACATAGTCAGCTGTAAGAGGCATATATTCTGCAAATGTATATTTCGTTAGTTATATATCAACTAAGTTAGTCTTTGTCGGAAGGATTTTAAGGGGCATTTTTTTTCTTCCGAAAAATACACAGATTTATCTCGATTTTTTTTTTTTTTTGAAGGAGCTGGAGGAATTAACTTAGAAAACGGCTAAATAGATGAATAAATATACACATTAATTAAAAAATATCCGATTCATTCCGTGAAGGCCAAGGGGAATTATACCTTTTCTGTGTTCACAAAACTCATGCAAACAGATCAAGAAATGCGATAATATGTGTGTCTTTTTATTCAGTATTTGTCGTAAAAATTGTAGCATAATATACATAACATACATAATTATTATATCACTATACTATAAATCAACTCTATATATTAGAGTAGATTGAAGTGAAATAATATGTTTGATGACATTAAGATTTTAATATTGGAGTGATTTGAGGAAACTTTCAAAGTATTAAATTTGACAGTCTTACTTTCTAGACAAGACTAACAAGACTATTACCATTCAATTTTACCTCTCTTGGAGCATGGAGAGTTGTTTGACCAAAGTTTTATTGATATAATTACTTCACTAGCTTTATGAAACTGAACATATTTATACATAATTTAATATATGTTTAAAGTACATAAATGTAATTTATATTCAATAAATAAATATATGAGTCATTATCTTAGGTAAGATGTCTGACAACTTTTGCTCTATTGAAAAAATCATTACAACCATTGATTGCTATCATAACTGTTGATAAAGAAAGAAAATATAGCATCTAATGAAATATATACTGTATATTAATTTATAAATAAATACTTAAATAACAGCTGTTTTGTTTAGAGTATGATAGAGGATATGTAACTCTCTACATTTTATCGTGGAGAGAAGAACACGTTTCTCCCGCTCTGAAACCCAAGGAACGGGACGGATTTGGGAACCTTGAACTTCATGCTGTTTTCGGGTTTCAAGCGGTTCGGTGACAATGGTTTCTGGAGACGCCGAGAGTACACGCCAGCATAGATCTCGTTCCATATGGTTTCTAAATCCAGATCTTCCAGTTGCTGTTGAACTGGATCCAATACGCTAACAGGTGGCTTCGGAGCGGGGGAAGGTTTGGGGTTCGATGCTGAGAGAATGGAGGAAGGACGAGGAGTAATGAAGAATGAAACGGAAGGAGGTGTCAGAGAAGCGAAGCTATTGGACACATTAGGATTAGGAGAGAGAATCGAAGGCAAAAAGGGAGACCTGGTTGGGTTTCTAGAAGGTATGCGAAGGGTGTTGTCATTCTGGAACGGCCTTGGCGATGAAGGTAATGCTCTAGGGGGAGCAATTGTAGTTGTAGTTACAGGTCGTTGGAAGGATAAGAGAGGTCGCAGTTGGTTCCTCTGATTTATTGGACTTCTTATATTGTTCTGTGGAGTCAGCTGTGTGTTTCTCACTCTGCCAGCCTCAGCTGCCGTTTTAGTCGCAGCCTGAAGGGACGTCCCGCGTGAGGGTATGCGGATTGGAGTTGATTCTATGGTTGGTACCTTTGGAAGTCTCAGGTTTATGCATCCAATACTGTATATACTCCCCTCTACTGTACAAAGACCGTGTTCTATCGTTGCCTGATGAACGTCGAGAACAAACGGGTCGACAACAGTTTGGAGGGATTGCAGATAGTCCTGGAAAATATCGCAGGAACATTCACCAAATGTGTTGTTGGGTATGGCTACGTTGAACACTGGCTTAGGTGGAAAGAATGGCCTTCTTGGGAGCAGTTGGGTCAAGACGTTGCTGGTGAAATGGAAAAATGGAGCTGAGGGCTGACCACGATGACCGGAAGCTTCAATATGAAACAAAGATTTGCCCTCATCGCCTTCAATTTCTACGGGATTGATGGAATTCTTATCGATCATAACTCCGCTGTGGAATACACCTCCTATTCCACCAACTTCATATTGATCAATTCTACTTCGTGTTAGATAGAAGAAGAATGAGTCTTCGACCCTCACAGCCCCGCGAACAACCCTGGCAATGTTGGTCCGATCAATCTGAAGTACATCAGCACTCTGAAGCCACATTCCTCTTTCCTTTATTGTTCCAATCTGGCATCGATCAACTTTCAGATTATCAACGCGGCTTCGGCCTCGTCCAAACGCATTACGCTCGATTAAACCTATCTTGGAACCCGTAAACTGCAGAAACCGCAGCCGCACAAGATCTGAGAAAGCATCCGCCAACACATTGCCAATATCAACCCTTAAGAACTCAACATTCAACCCACCGATGCCCCCAACCATTCCGCTCAAGCTGAAACTCGGGACAACTGGTATCCCCGTATCTTCAATGATGACCGAAGAGAGCCTCCTTAGACCCAAAAGCAGGGCCCTGGTTGGTAATTCTAGAACGCGGACATTTGTGATGCGGAGGGACTGGAGGCGCGGTGTGTTGAGGGGGTCCTGGAACCTGAGGGTGCCACAGCCGGAGATGCTCAGGTTGTGAAGGTTTGGAGGAAGATCTGGGGACGTGATGGTCAGCCTCTGTGAATGAAAATAGGCAAACATGATTAGTTTGTGTGAAATGGTGTTGATTAATTGATTTAAGTATATCACTGACTAATTGAAAGGGATAGGTAGGAAATCATGATATAAACTTGGATGCAGGGAATAATGATAATGACAACAGGCTTATGGGTTTAGAGAAAGAGAGAAAGTTGTTTGACGATGACTGCTTTGACAAACAACAGGAAATAATATATGAAGTAAATAGAGACAAGGACTCGTGTGTGTGTGTGTGTGTGTGTGTGTGTGTGTGTGTGTGTGTGTGTGTGGAGAGAGAGAGAGAGAGAGAGCAATGCATTAGAGAAAGGCAGAAAGTGTTTGTTTAACTTAATAATTTGACTATTTATTTATGTTTACAACTTCATAATATAAAGAGAAAGTTAGAGCGAGAGCGTGTGTTTTAGTTATTTGATTATTTTGTATTTATGGGAGTGAGTGTCTTGTTTAATCATGTATTTGATTACATAATCATTATTAATCTACACATATATAACAAGAAAGTGTGAAGAGAAAAGTAATGAGTGTTTTATTTTCGTTAGTTGGTTATTAATGAAACATATCTACATATATATATAAAATGGAGTGAATGTGTGCTTTTGTTATTTTTTATTATTTTTGTATATATTTGTCTACACGCATATATATATATATAGAGTGACGGTAAGAAGAAGAGGGCTTGTGATTGAATTAATTGTGTGAGTCTTTATTAATAATTCTACATGAGTGTCTACATATATAAGATGAGGAAGAGATTGAATGTGTCTTTAGTTAATTATTTACACATATATTTAACATAAATGTATAGAGAGAGAAAGACGTGAATATATAATGTTTGAGTTACTTATTTTATGTGTTTACGCCAATATATATCAAGGTATATTAATACAGAGAGAGTGAAAGTGACATTGTTGGAACCTTGAGGGCCACACAGAGATTCACCGATAATTCACGGACGCCAATTACGGTCTTCTAAATACCGAAAAATTATGGGGGAGCAGGCCGGAAGTAGTCATTGGGGAGGGCGGACGGGGGGGGGGGGGGGTATATGGGCGTTTGACCGTGTGTGTGTGTATATTGTATCTTGGAGTGTGATATATGTATACAGTTTCTCTCTCTATAGATATATATATATACCGGGTATATATATATATATATATAGAGAGAGAGAGAGAGAGTACTGAAACACAAAAGAAGATAAATTACAACTTAGTGTGAATAAACTAATTACACAGCTACAGTACAAAGACAGTACTTACAGAGAGAGAGAGAGAGAGAATGAGAGAGCGATGGAAAGAGTATGATTGTATGTTTGTGAGGGACATACATACATACATACATATTGCATACATACATACATAGTACATACATACATACACACATGCAGTACAGTACATATACAGTACACATACATGCAAAGATAGATAGAGACCTGAATTCAAAATGATATAATTACAACTTGAGTGTAAAGAAAATAATTGCAGACGTACAGAGAGAGAGAGAGAGAGAGAGAGAGAGAGAGAGAGGGGGGGGGGGGAGACTTGACATAATAACCCTCATCTACCGCCCCACATACAGCATTACAATTCGATACAATCACGTTTATTCATATAGTAATTCGGTTATATAATTAGGTAAGGAATATCATGTTCTTGGCCACGTGTTACAGGAGCCTTTATTATGACACATCGTAAGCTCAAAGATCAATACAGACAATACATTTTATTGAGATAAGATAATGAGATAACCTCATTTACAAGACATAAGGAATATATCTTGTCCAATGTGTGTCAGAGAGAGAGAGTGAGTGTGTGTGCGTGTCTGTATGTATGTGTTCCTGTGAGAGAGAGAGAGATAATATATATATATATATGCGTGTGTGAAAATATAAAGGGAAGTGTGTCTTATATATATATATATATATATATATATATATATATATATATATATATATATATATATATATATATATATACAGTATATATATATATATACACAGTATATATATCACGTTCTCGTCCGGTATTTGTTCTCTTTCTTTTTTATGTAAGTCAAGGGAGTGAATCATAAAAGAGTTACAAATAATGTGTATGCTTGAGTGGCCCCTTGTTATTACGGATTACTGAAATGCCTATTGTATTGTCAATCTAGGTTTTATGTAGTATGAGAGAGAGAGAGAGAGAGTGTGTGTGTGAGAGAGAGAGTTACAGTTTGTATGTGTGGGTGTGGGTGTACTGTATATATATACTGTATATATATATATATATATATATATATATATATATATATTATATATATATATATATATATATATAAAACTATATATATATGTATATAAATATATATATATATATAAATATATATATTTGTGTCTGTTGGTGTGTGGGGGGTGGGTATAACTTTGGCATTAGATAACCATAAATAAAACTAAATTATATATTCACTTGAATAATAAATATAACGTTGCATAACAGTTATTACTTTTTATAGAGGAATGAGATTGGTTATAATACCTTAAGAGATAGTAAACACGGGCATGTAATCTAGGTTGCACAGGAAGATAGCGACAAATAGGTGGCGTTCTGAGAGTGAGGGTCTGAGTCTGGAGGGTGAGACGGTGAAGCACTTGAGCGAAGCAACCGGCCGCTTCAGAGATGGAGCTGCTTCGAGCCATGATGGTTGCTTCACATGTCTCACTCCCCAGACTGGAACAAGACCTCACGGGCTTCACCGTGTTGAGCGGTGGAATGTACAGTCTCTCAGCCTATGCCCGAGAGGGAGTAGTTGGAATATAGAAAAAAAAAAAAAAAAAAAAAAAAAAAATCAGAATTATTATAATATACTGTAAGTATTTCACGATAGGCAAGATTCTGAGAAAGGTTTAAGAGGCTAACAGGTCTTTCCCACTCAGTGATTTTATGTATGGAAGTAAATATATTAAATTGTAGAGTTTTATAAATAGTTCATTGTTCATATGAATTGTGAACAGTGTGTTTTGACTGGTATTGCGAATCTATGCGTTCAAATACCATTGCATTATAATCTACATGTATTCTGAAGGATGATCCCCCCCCCCCCCCCTGCGTTATTCAACCTTCTATCTCTTTGGTCTCCGTTGGAATTGGAATTAATTCCTCATAACATTGTGTCGAAAAGTAGATACGAGGTGCCGTTGTAAAGGTTTATCCCTCATTACATTCACTTGACTTCCCAGACCATAACCATCCTAGAGGCTTTATTTATTAGTTTGTAATTATTACTATTTTATTACTTACCTCTCTTGCATCATGACACCGGCAGGAGACTTCGGTACCCAGAGCACTTTCGACACAGGCACAGAGAGGCGAAAGGCAGAGGTGCGTCGAATCCACCACCACCACAACCCAAACCAAAACAAACCACACGATTGTTCTCATGTTTGCTTTGATGACGGTGTGGTGGTTTGGGGTATATAGCCTTTGGTTCGGCTCCTGGGTTGTGGGCTCTTGGTGTATTTGTGCTGTTTCTAGTTTGTGTATGTCTTTTACTTTGTTGCTGTTAGTTTTTGTTTATGTTGCTGTTTATATGTATCTCCTTATTCTTCTGACAATTGATATTATTATTGTGGATATTGACACTCATTTCGTTATTCTTCCATGGTGTGTGTGTCATTTGCTTTGTCTTTTTGTTTTGTTTTGTTGCTTTATTTTTCTTCTAACTTGTTATTATACTTTATTTAGATTAGGATCATAAGTATTTTCATATTCTTATAATACATGTATGTCTTATATTATTGTTGTTCTTGTTCTTCCTCTTCTTTATATATTTATTTAATTAATTTGATTTTATGTCTGGCTTATATTTTGTTATTGTTGTTGTTGTTGATATTGTTTTATTGTTGTTTTCACTTTACTCCTTTACTGTCTTCCTGTTTCCTTTAACCTTGGTGTATCTATTTTATTTTTCTATTTTATTTTCATCCTTTGCGTTCGTATTTTTCCTTTTCGTCTCGTGAATTCGGTTGACAAAAGAATTGCATCATCGTTCAGGTCTTTTTTTTTATATATTTTTTAGTTTCGTTCACAATACACTTCCTCTTTCCATTCACATAATATAAGTCACAGATTCACTGGAAGGTCATGATGGAATCTCCTTAATGTTGTGAAATGCAGAATCATCTATTATAATTTTGATTTAGTAATCGCATAAGTATATTTGATAAGTAATTATATATGACCATAATAAATAATTCATTGATTGTAGTTGTAATAATTATCTTACAATAGATACCGGTAAGTATTATGTTCCTTCCAACAACCAACTATACTCCTAAAATCGATTAATGAAATTTACAAACACATGTGGCAGTCCGTGGATTCGAATCCAGGATGCTCACACCGAAAATCAACACCTTATGCATCGCACCACGAAGACAGTTACTCAGATTTTCAGTATTTATGGTTAAATAATATGTATGGGTAATTTAAGGCCTGAACTCTCATAATTGACATAAAAGATTTAACTTATATAGAGTAAAATTTTTAGCTTCATATTTGGAGGGGTTCATTTAAGGGGAGGTTTTTAGTGTGTTTCCTAGACTTCCATCAAGCTTGAAATTACACCCCCTTGACCCCTTTTCAAGATAAATTTGTACATTTTTCGGTAGAAAAATTTCCCGGCCAAAGGCCGGTTCCTCTTAAATTACAGGCTCGCTATCGCTCGCCAGGATAACATTGACACATGAATGGCACGAAAGGTCTTAATATGGGGTGAAAGTTCTTAAAATCGCTAAACTAATGGGGCAAACGTTTTATAATATCAAAAGCAATGGGGCTAAACATGAGGGAGAAAGGGGTCAAGAAAAAAATCCCTCAAGTGGAGATCTCCCCTTAAGTGTCCTGGTGTGAACTCAAGAATAGTTGAATAGTTTAAACTGTCGCGTGTTTGCAAAAAACGTCTCTTTTATTATACTGGTATAACTTTTATATATTGCATCCCCATTTCCGTTATGGAAATAGATACCTCCCAGGGATGATCTAACGCAACTTGTGTTATGAGGAGGAAACGGAGAGTAACCGACCCAGACAAACGACTGGAGACAACGGCTCAGTGCATGGTAAAAAGACTAACATGGTTCAGTGCCTCCTATAACAAGCAGGAGTGAATGCTTGCTACAAGTTTAAATGTCTAGGATATGCGTGAATGATTAGCCGCCATTTGCTTTTAGTTGGCAAAAAGAAGAATTATTTACCATTGTCTATTGTCTGTGTTCATAGTAATCTACAAATTAATAGTGTTATTCATTAATTAGTCTAACCTGTATAACAGTCACGAAAGTAAATTATTTTGTCTAAATTATTAGTGAGCTTATAGTTAACCCTTTCAGTATACCATTACGCAGTTTGTCATGTTAATATGACTAATGTAACTTTCGGTCATAAATGATTTTAGTGAGCTTAATTTTTTTTTTTTTTTTTGAAAGTTGAAGTAATACTTTCAATAAAATGTATCCCTATGATTAGTAGTGGTCTTTTCTGAGTGGTATGCAAGTGTCTACTGTTATTGAAAAAGTAATACTAATAAATCCATGTTATTGATAGGGTTAATTTGCAGGTCATTGGTCCTCTCAGTAAGTGACGATTTTAACACATTTAGCTCCATTGCGTTGTTAATTTTAAGACCTATCGTGCCAATTAGGTGTCGATTTATTTCCTGGCGAGCGATAGCGAGCCTGTAATTATAAGAGGAACTGGCCTTCGGTCGGGAATTTTGTGTACCGAAAATGTACAAATTTATCTTGAGGGGGGAGGGGGAGAGGGGATGTTTTTCTAAGTTTGAGGGAGGTCTATCGAGGAAACTAAAAACAAAATATATGAATACATGAATTAATACACCGAAAAAAAAAAATATATATATATATATATATATATACCGGTATTAATAAACAATAAATACCCAGACCCAGACCAGATGAATAAATAAGTCCCAGTCACTAGCCCCTTAAATGGACGAACTGAGCACTAGCGGTCGGAAGGAGTGACTGACGAGTGTAATTTGATGCTCACTACTTTTTACTTCCTAGAGAGTGCGGGAGGGGAGGGGGAGGAAGTACTATAGGAGGGAGGAGTTGGAAGAGGGGGGGGAGGAGGGAGGGGGAGGAAGTACTAGGGAGAGGGGAGGAGGGAGGGGAGGAAAGGAGGAAGAGTGGAGAGAAGGGAGGGGAGGAAGTACTAGGAAGAGGGGAGAGGGAGGAAGGGAGAGTGGGGAGGAGGGAAGGGAGGAAGTACTTAGAAGAGGGGAGGAGTAAGGAGGGAGGGGAGAGGGAGGGAGGGGACGTGAGGAAGTACTATAGTATATGCGCTGTAAGTAGGCGAGAAATCATGACCTCTATCCTCTGTAACTCAAAAAGAGCTTGAGCAAATTGGCTGTAAATTTCCACATCTATTTCTTGACTGACTCTTCCCAAATGGTACAAATGTGAGCTGGATTACTCTAGTAGATTTTGAGTTACAGAAGTTAGAGGTCATGATTTCTCGCCTACTTACAGCAAATAGACTATATGAGGGAGGAGTCGGAAGAGGAAAGAGCGAGGTGATGATTGTAAAACAGATGAATAGGAGGGAGAAAGTAACAAAGAAGAGTTGGGAAAAGGGAGATGAAGTGGAAGGGAGGAAGAAGGGTGATTAGAGAGAAGAAAGTATGATAGGAGATTAGGTTTACTCGGAAGAAGGAAGGGAGATGGAATGAAAGGAATAGGGGAAGAAGAAGAAGAAGAGGGTGAAGTAAGGATCAGGAAGGAAGGGGCGTTGGAAGAGTGACAGGGGGGAGGGAAGAACAGGAAGTGAAGGAGAGGGAAAGAAGTGGTAGGGAGGAGAAATCTAAAGGAAAGGAACGTAGATTTTATAAGGGGAGCCGAAATGATGGAGGGAGTGAGGAAGGAAGAAGAGAAGAAACAAGTAAAGATGGGGAAAAGGCAGGGAGAAAGAGGAAAGAAGAGGAGAAAGAGAAAGGGAAGGAAGGGAAAGGGAAGAAGTATTAGGGAAAAACTCGTAAAGAAATGAACATTGATTTTTATAAAGGGAGAACAGAAGCTAATATCCGAGTATCCGAGTATCCGAGTATACAGTATATAATTATCACTACCCAACTTATTCACCTGTATACTGTATATCGTCTTCGGAGGTTTTTAGTTTGTTCCCTAGACCTCCATCAAACTTAAAATTACACCCCCTAGACCCACTTTCAAGATAAATTTGTACATTTTTCGGTAGAGAAATGTCCCGGCCAAAGGCCGGTTCCTCTTTAATTACAGGCTCTTCAGCCAGGAAAAAAAATCAACAGCTAAATGGCACAAAAGGTCTTAAAAGTCGACAAACTAATGGGGTCAACGTCTTGAAATCTCAAAAACAATGGGGCTAAGCATGAGGGAGAAAGGGGTCCAGCAAAATATCCCTCTAGTGGAAATCTCCCATAAATATTAAGAGAAATTAAACCCAAATGCTTGATTGATTCCTATGTTTATTATACACACAATGGGCCCAAGTACGAGCCCTTGAACACATGCCTAACATAGAGCAAGGTTTATCATCAACGAGAGAGAGAGAGAGAGATTGATTTACATGGATACACTGGCCACACAGACCTTACGATCTAAACGAAGTGGTCAGGACTTAATTCTAGTAGATATGGCATAGGCTACCCGATAGAGAAGGAAAGTTGAAGGAAAGGATAGAAAAGAAAAAGAAGAAGAGAGAGAGAGGGGGGGGGGGGAGATAGATAGATATATAGATAAATAAAGAGTGAGAGAGAGAGAGAGCGAGCTTTTTTAGAGGTCAGGAACCACGTACAAGGCCAGAGAAAAACAAAACATCAACACAAAGCGATATATAGCTCTTCATATGTTGTTTCATTATTGTTATTGATGCTTATTTGTTCGGGGTTTTGTAGTAGGCCATTTCTAAAACGTTATTGTGTCATTTCTAAAACGTTATTGTGTCATTTCTAAAATGTTATTGTGCCATTTCTAAAACGTTATTGTGCCATTTCTAAAACGTTATTGTGCCATTTCTAAAACGTTATTGTGCCATTTCTTAAACGTTATTGTGCCATTTCTAAAACGTTATTGTGCCATTTCTTAAACGTTATTGTGCCATTTCTAAAACGTTATTGTGCCATTTCTAAAACGTTATTGTGCCATTTCTAAAACGTTATTGTGTCATTTCTAAAACGTTATTGTGTCATTTCTAAAACGTTATTGTGTCATTTCTAAAACGTTATTGTGTCATTTCTAAAACGTTATTGTGTCATTTATAAAACGTTAGTGTCATTTCTAAAACGTTATTGTGTGATGCGCTAATCTCTATTAGAATTAAATTATTGTGTTTTGCGCTACTATTCTTACTATTAATTTACCACATAAGCATATGATAAGGAGTTGCTGGAACTCCTGTTTCATTTGCCTGGCTTCCCCTACTGTTTCTATTTGTGCCTCACCTACACAGAGAGTAATCAAGCTTACTCTCACAAACACATCCTCCTCCTATTCAAATCACTACACTTTACAAGCACACCACACTTATTTCCAACACACCTAAATTACCTGTACAGTAATGTTCCTTGATTTTCATTGTCTTACTATTTTTTGTTTTTTTTTTTTTTTTTGGGGGGGGGGGGGGGGGGGCACTTGTTTCAGGCAGCTTTGCCTTTTTCTCCTTCATGTTTTTACATAAAATATATATATATATTTACATTACCGTATGTGTGCTAGTAGATGGATCTGTATGCATTCAGCATGCATGTATGAATATATAATAGGTGTATGAATATAAACGAAGTGAGTGTGTATATTTATGTGTATGTACAGTAAAATGCATGTATCCTTTGTGTATGTGGAGGGGGGGGGGGGGGGGAATCTAATATGAAAGGTTAAGGGGGGATGGGGGTAGTTATTTGCTCATTTGTATATATTTTTATCAGTTTTTTTAGTTTCCTCCCTAGACCTCCATCAAGCTTATAAAAACAACACCTCAAGACCCTCCTTCAACATTAATTTTTACATGTTTCGATAGAAAACTGTCCCGGCCGAAGACCGATTCCTCTTAAACTACAGGCTAGCTATCGCTCGCCAGGAAAAATTCGACACCTAAATGGCACGAAAAATCTTAATATTGACTAAGAAATGGGGGCGAAAGGTTTTAAAATCGATAAACTAATGGGGCGAACGTCATAAAATCTGAAAACTAATGGGGCTTCACATGAGGAGGAAGGGGGACCAGAAAAATTACCCATCTCCCCTTAAAGATAGAGATCGAGGAGGTTACAGGAAGAGACACAATAGATACAACATACTAGAGAACCTAATGGTCTGCTTTAGTACAGGTAATATGGTTTACCTGGCCAAGGATCTGGTCACCTGCTGATTGGCCAATTACTGGGGGTGGGATGGCTGGCTGGCTGTCTTTCCGGTGCTTCCTTTAAGACCTTTATTTTTGTTTTATCTGAGAGAGAGAGAGAGAGAGAGAGAGAGAGAGAGAGAGAGAGAGGGAGAGAGAGAGAGAGATGGATAGAGAGAGAGAGAGAGAGAGAGAGAGATTTATAGATATTTATAATTCATACATTAACCACAAATACTATTTTTAAAGCTTGATGGAGGTATTAGGAGAAAAATAAATAAATCAATAAGTAAATAACTAAATAAATAAATACAAATCTCCCCTTCAAAATAACTGGTAGCCCTGATAGTGGATCGGTCAACCACTTAATCCGGCAGACCAGGTAAATAACCATCTTGTTTCGGTTGGACTCAGCTCATCTACGTGCCACCTCGACCAAGTACTGTACAAGCAGCATGTTGTAAATGAGGGAAAAATAATTATAATTATAATGATAATGATAATAATGATAAAAGGAGAAGAAAATTCCAATTATTTGTGTATAGCTTACAACCAAACTTTTGGAATCGAAGGTTAAACACTGTCTTCACTAACCCTTTTAATCCTAGAGGTCCATCTTCAGCTTATTATAGTGTTGGAGTAACTAAATTACAAAGAAATCGGAGTCATCTGATCGAAAGGGTTAAACTACCTGGACTGAACATAACCTCCACATACCTGGTGATATTATTAACAATGTGTATCCTATGTTTGGACACTTTTCATGTATAAAAGGGTGACAGGACAACTCAACCAGTAGACCATATCAACCAGTAGCTCTCAACCAGTACCAGATCAACCAATACGGGTAGGTTAGGTTAGGATAGTACTATATTGTGGCACTGGTTTGGTTGGTCTTGGTTGATTTGGCACTGATTGAGAGCTACTGGTTGAAATGGTCTACTGGTTGAGGTGTTCGGGAACCGTAGAAAAGTGCCAGTGTTGCTCTGATAAGTTCTGGACTCCGGTCACAGGTAGACCTTGACAGGCTCAATCATCCATATTTGACCACTTGCGAGTTAATTGTTAGTGTGAGGCTATAAGGAAGTTGGAGCCATAAACATCGAAATATAACAAAAATGCAATAATAATGTAAATTTATGAAGGATAAACAAAAAAATTTAATGTATATATAAATGTATTACACCCGTATTTTAGCTGGTGATTCTGCTAAATACTGTATAAATGTCTACAGCTCCAACTTCCTTATAGAACGAAACTAGCAAGTGGTCAAATTACCTCTTGTGATATTCGGGCTATAAGAAAGATCAAGTTGTAAAAATATGTAGTTAGCCGAAAAACAAGCAAATTTACGTTTTTAGTACAATGACATACAGACAAAACAAATTAAACATGACTTCCATCTATTACAAACTCGCATATTTTCCTTAAGGGGAGATGGGTCGTTTTTCTGGTCCCGTTTCTCCCTCGTGCTTATCCCCATTAGCTTTGAGATTTTAAGATGTTTGCCCCATTAGTTTGTCGATGTTAAGACCTTTCACCCCATTTCTTTGTCATTATTAAGACCCTTCGTGGCCTTTAGGTGTCAATTTTTTTCCCTGGCGAGCTATAGCGAGCCTGTAATTGTGGAGGAATTGGCCTTCGGCCGCGACATTTTTCTACCGAATAATTTATAAATAAATCTTGAACGGAGATCTAATGGATGTTGTTTAAGTTTGATGGAGGTCTAGGGAGAAAACTAAACAACAAAGGAAGAAACAAGTAAATACAAAAAATAAACAAAAATATATAAATAACAAATTTGAAAAGTGGGGATTGGGCCTGAGCATATAGATAGATAGATAGAGATAAATTAATAGACCCCAAAAAGTGGGGATTGGGCCTGAGCATATAGATAGATAGATAGATAGATAGAGATAAATTAATAGACCCCAAAAAATGACCACTGTCCCCTTAATTCTGTTGTATATTGATGTTTACATGTTGAACTTATAACTTGATATTCACAGTGGTTAGTTTTGCATCCCTTGGTAGTTCGTCTCCTCTCATCCTATCCTTAAAATAAGCAGCCTCATAAGGATCAATGTTTCTTGCTTGTGACTGTCTGTATATTATTCCTTTACGTGGATTATTGCAGTGTATCTATTATCGATATTGCAATTTATAGTCTGACTCTCTCTCTCTCTCTCTCTCTCCTGAATATAAATACAAGACGAAAACCATGGCTAGAATTTGAAACTGAAGAGATTTTGAACACGATTATATGCGGAATCTTATCCATATATAAAGCATGTTCTACCTGAAACCATCTTCCCTCAAATACTGTACATAATGATTCAATTGTTGGGCCTTGTAATTAGGGTTGAGTGTGATAGGGATCTGCCTTGTGTGGGTCAATTGGCTTTCTGCAGACTCCCATTATCTTATTTTCTTAATGCTGTTTCAGAAAAGAGGAGGATATATGGTATTCTGCAATGAGAGTATACTGCACTATCTACCTGGATCTACCTGGATTGAACAGTAAGGTCTTTGAGATACTAGCTATTCCTTGCAAGTCCGATAACTCTCTCGGAACATTTTGTGGTCAGTTAATGTTCGTAGTAGTAGAAGAGGAACTATAGCCCATTCATTATAGGTAGGCCAGAAATCCTGAGCCCTAACCTCTGTAACTCAAAAAGGACTGGAGCAAATGGCCTGTAAATCTCCACACCTATACCCTGACTGACTCTTCCCAAATGGTAGAAATATTAGCTTGATTACTCCAGTCGTGTTTGAGTTATTGAGGTCCGAGATGTTGATGTGTGGCCTCCCTACCATGAACAGGAACTAGTAGTAACCCGACCTTCAGTAGTAACAACAAAGCATGGATGATACACCACAACCACAAAAGATGGCTCATAGATAGGTTAGTATAGATAGAGGGAGTTAGTGAGGGTTAAGGGGGGATGGGGTGGTTTTTCTAGATCCCCTTCTCCCGTGGTTTTTTCTGGCCCCTTCTCCCTCGTGTTTAGCCCCATTGGCATTTAGATTTTAAGACGTTCGGCCCATTAGTTTGGCGATTTTAATACTTTACGCCCCATATCTTTGTCAATATTAAGACCTTTTGTGCCATTTAGTTGTTTATATTTTCCTGGCGAGCGATAGCGAGCCTGTAATTTTAAGAGTAAACTTCCTTCGGCCGGCACATTTTTATACTGAAAAATGTACAAATTTATCTTGAAGATTTTTAGGGAGATTTTTGTTTTTTGTTTGTTTTTTGTTTTTTTTTAACTTGATGGAGGTCTAACGAGGAAACTAGAAAATGAATGATTATATACATAAATAGACCCCCCAAAATTAACCACTATCCCCTATAAATGGCTGGATCTCTTAGGACTATATTTCTATTCATTGTTATTGAAGGCCGTAGTATCGATTACTTTTTGTATTATATACACATGCAGAGAGAGAGAGAGAGAGAGAGAGAGATGGGAGGGGGAGGGGGAGAATGGGAGACTGAGTGTGTATGTATGTGTGTGGTTATGTGTGTGTGTGTGTGTGTGTGTCTGTGTGTGTATGTGCACGATGTAATTTAAGCATCCATTGTGTACTTTACCACACCAGGTAGCTTATAACTATTTAAGACTCACAATGTGATGATGGTAGTAATGATGATGATCAGAATGAATATGATTACCTTTTGAAGTATACATATTATATTATCCCATTATGAAGACAAACCTGTGATATAATGTATGTTTTAGCATTTTAGACACTTGTTACAGGCAGCTTTGCCCATAGTTTTCTTCATACACTTAAAAAAAACATATATAATACTAATCTTCAGTAAAAATAATTCGGGTTTTTTAGTTTGTTTGTTTTTAACTCATGGACTGCGGGAGACGTTCCGTGATGCCATGGCAATTTACAGCAATTTACAGGCTTTTAAAGCCTCTTAAAGCCTGTAGAATAGAGTGTGAGTGAGCAAGAGCGCGGCAGGCCACCCATCCTCTCTCCAGCCAGCCGGCCGAGGCACTGAGGAGTATGAGCCATACTCTCGCTAGACATACAGCGCTGCCAAAGGCAAATGTAGCGATAATTGCTCAGTATTAGCGAATGTCTATGGTAGCGCTGCGGGTGAAGCCTGCGTGCTACGAAGTTCGTTCTGGTGTCATTTTGAAACTATTTTCTTCTAGGTTTTGGTTGAATACATTTAATTTCATTCAGAAACATGTTTAATCAATCAGGAGTGCCTGAATGAGCCCTAATATGGCGGAAATAGGCGGAAATATGCCCGCAGTGTCAGTGTTAAAGTATGTTATATTTGCAAATTTAGGCACGTTCATATATCTAAATCATATCATTAACTTTATACAACAATAGAGTTGCAGATAACTCATGATAAGTATGGTTTGTAATCAGCACTCCCTTATCAGCATGTACATACCTGCGACTAAAAGGTAGGCTATTATACGAGGAACTCACTTCACACCTCACTCACTGAAATACAGCTGTAAGTATACATTCATTCGAGTCCTCGAAGTGCCACATGTATTTGTTGATTTCATTAAATTAATTCAGTTTAGATGTGAAGTTGGTTGGTGTAAAAAACATAATACCTGCCCCCCCTCAAAAAAAAAAAATATATATATATATATATTAAATAAAGTGAGTAAACAAATGTAAAATTAAATAAAAAATTAATCAATCAATCAATCAATCAATAAATAAATAAATAAATAAATAAATACAAATAAATTATAATCCAAATTTTCTTAGTTTTTCCTACAGGCTATACCGTATACAGTATAGCCTACTAAGATACTACAAACAAGTGTTTAACATATTATAGAGATCTGGGGCCTGGGAATCTTTTTGCTGGAGACCCCTCATGGTCCTTGGTCTCTGGGTCTTCTCCTGGGCGACCTACAGTAGATGTGTGTGATTTTGTATTTGTTTTTATTTTTCTGTTCGGACTCTGTCTCGACTTGGCCACCCCCAGTTATGAGTTATGTGCCTGAGTATATACAGTACATACATACAGTACATACATACAGTACATACATACATCAATTTCATAATACACTTAATCCTTATACTTGATCTTACATTGCCAATCAATTGTAACCACGTACCACTGAAGTAACCACAACATTAGTACGGTATATTCAGTAGTCCTTTTAGCACTCCCCCATGGCATCTACCACCATAAACAATAGTACCGTACTCAGATCATTACCAGTAGCTATAGCATGTTTGTTTTAATATTAATAGGGAGGTGTGCTGGTGTCAGCTAGGGTCGAGAGGCTATTCTGTCTCTCGTTGGGGGGGGGGGGAGAGGGGGGAGGGGCTGGTTTTTCTGGCCCCCTTCTTCCTCAGGTTTAGCCCCATTAGTTTCAGATATGATATTCAGTCAATTAGTTTGGCGATTTTAAGACTTTTCACCCCATTTTTTTGTCAATATTAGGACCTTTCGTGCCATTCAGGTGTCGATATTTTGTGTCCTGGCGAGCGGTAGCTAGCCTGTAATTGTATGAGGAACCAGCTGCCTTCGGCCAGGAAATGTTTCTACCGTCGCCGGTACACCATATAAGTCAATAAAGACTGGAGTAATCGAGCTACTATTTCTAACACTTGGGAAGGGTCAGCCAGGGAAATTTACAACCCATTTTCTCTAGCCCTTTTTGAGTTACAGAGATATGATGGAGGTCACGGGCCTACCTACTGTATAATACAAGGACTTTAGAAGTGGCAGCAAAGTACAGGAAAAACAAGATGAGTAAACACCTCTTCCTCCTATTCCTTTCACTACACTAATCAAGCACACCACATCTTTCAACTTTGTGGGAGACACTTGTTGCAGTCAGCTTCGCCCTTTGTCTCCTTCGTACACATAGACAAAGCAATATAATACAAAACACTGCGACCTTTCTCCATGCGTTGGGAAGTCATGCGTCACCTCCCGCCTCTCAATATTTGGGGTATGAGGTATGGGGGGGGGGGGGGGAGCATACATCCATCATCACCCTCCATGCGTCATTGGCATGCGATTATTCACGCACGAAAAATGGCACCGTATATATTCAGCTTTATAAAGGTAAACGGGCGATTTATAGGGCTATCCTTAAGGGGAGGTTTTTAGTTCGTTCCCTAGAATTCCATCAAGCTTAAAATTACAGCCCCTAGACTCCCTTTCAAGATAAATTTGTACATTTTTCGGTAGAAAAATTTCCCGGTCAAAGGCCGGTTCCTCTTAAATTACAGGCTCGCTATCGCTCGCCAGGATAAAATCGACACCTAAATGGCACGAAAGGCCTTAAAATTGACATAAATGGGGCAAAAGTTCTTAAAATCACCAAACTAATGGGGCGAACGTCTTAGAATATCAAAAGCAATGGGACTAAACATGAGATAGAAAGGGATCCAGAAAAAATCCCTCAAGTAGAAATCTCCCAAGTGATTATGCAGCTTTTAAGAGGGATCTGTGAGAGCTAGAGGCAAAGTTGAGTTCGTTTTTATCTCTTAGATTGCTAAAGATCCGCCCTAAACTGCATACCATCGATTAATTATAACCAGAACCAAATTAAAGAAGGCGTCATGGTGTAGGCCTACCGTACTGAAAGGTTTAACCCTCTCAGTATACCATGGAGCATTCTTTATTCTAGCTATTAAACGATTTTATTAAGCTTAGAAGGGGTCAGTGGGAGTCAGAGGGTGTTTCGAGATTAATGTATCTACTTGATTGTTAGAATAGTTTACTAAAGATGCATACAATAATTAAATGTTAGCCAGTATAGTAATAAAACGCGTCATAACACTGAACAGGATATATATATATATATATATATATATATATATATATATACAGTATATACCCGGTATATATATATATATATATATATATATATATATATATATATATATATATATATATATATATATATATATATATATATATATATATATATATATATATATACAGTATATATTTCAGTATAAGTAGGAAGAATTTGCTTTGTCCCGTTACTTCCTCACCACTTCAATGCCAAGCTTGCATGGTGAGGTAAGCTAACGAAATAACACATTATTAATTATTATCATGAACATATATATATTGTAAGGAAGATAGTTATACCAATTTGCCTTTAAATAACCACCACTCTGTTGTAGAGGTAGAATGAAACAAATCCTCGCATACTGCTTATATAGCCCTTATTATAAACCAAAGATGGAAGTAGAGATAAATAAGATATATTGATAGATATATGGGAGGAAGGGAATATTTTACCTCCAATTAGAAGACAATAAATATGATTAGAGTTAAGTTAAAGTTGAGGGGGACAGGCAGGTTGGGGAGATGCGAGGTCTCTATGAATAATTAGAGATAAGGAAAGGAGGAAAGAAAAGTAAACTTGCAATTTTCAACATCCAAGTAATTATACAGGCAACTGCATAATTATATTGTACAGGTATATACATCATAGCTGCTCTCTCTAAATATGCTATCCCAAGAGTTTTGCCAATGAATTAAGCCAGGAGAGGGAAGATCTAAGGTGCGGGGGTGGACGAGATTATTAATTTTATGTGATGACGTCGGCCATGTTTGTCAATATCAGTGGTGCCAGATCCCTGTGGCATCGAAACAAAACATTAGTGAGGCTCATTGATATTTGTTCTAGATTATCATGGTTATAATTATGTGTCCCAGTCATTTTATATTCAGTTTGCAAGTAGTCAGACATGTACTGTAACTTATGGCAAGTTATATTTAACATGCATCAGTCATTATTCCATACGTATTAGCCTAAACAAAGTTACTGCAGGTAGTCTATCATAACTAGCCTGTATAGTCAGATAGTCTATTCATTATGACGAATCTAGAAATTGTGACTCCTCTCCTTTTGTAATTCAGGAAGGGCTGGAACAAACGGGATGTAGGCCTATATTTGGACACCTATATAGACCTACTGTTTTGTTGTAGGCTATATAGTTAGGTTGAGAATAGGAGATTCTGGACTCGTCATAATTAATAGACTATAATTAGAAATAGCCACAGGGTAGTGCCAGAATAACAGTAACAAGATAGATTTATTGCCAAGCTGTCACGTTTTCAGAATTAGATCAGATGAAGTATTGAGGGATAAGCCTTTACAACGGCACGATGTTTGGCAACACTTCCTGGTACTTCCAAATGAGGATAAATTCAGCTACGTTTGGTGCCGTTGCAAAGGCTTATCCCTCAATACTTCATCTGATCTGATCTTGCTCTAACACTAAACTAATAATATGCTTATTATGCTGACTACATATATGCATAACATGTTTATGGAGACATAATAACTAAAATATATAACTTTTAGAAGATCTGATCTTAGATAATGATACAGAAAATGAAACTGCTAGATAGTATAAAAGCGCTGTCTTAAGATTTTGATTAAGGAGTTGCTTTATTCCATAAATATCACGTTTATTTTAAATATATGTTCATTACTGTTAATTTCGTCTTTCATTGACTAAAAAGGATGGTTATATAATGATTGAATAGTATTGTATATATGAGTGCTAATTTACTGCTAGAAACAGTATATGGGTAAAATACAAACACAGACTGAAAACGTACTCCTTGTAAAATTTGATAGTAAGAATACATTTTATAACGACAATTGAGTTCCAAAATAGAAGCAACGGAGCATCGGTATATATTTCCAAACCCAAAATGTAAAAGCGCTAAGATCGAGCAAAACGTGGTGATGGCATCACTATTGTTGATATCCCACAGTTGTTTGATGAGACATACTCGTTCCAGCGCACTGTTTTTCCCTCCCTCACCCCTCCATTCCGCCTCCTATGTCGAAGTACCGAATATTCTCTCCTAGAAAGGCGTCAGGTGAGTGTGTGAAGGTGATATGGCGGCGAAATAAGGAAGGATAGGGGTTAAATATGGGAGAAATGGGGGGAGCTCTCTTCGTGTATTGTTTACCGAATGTGTTTAACTGGGGTTCTATAAACACCCTATTCCACACCTATTTTCGGACTCTCTCCTACGATTTCCTCTTCTCCCAGGAATATGCTAGGCTCTGGATAGATTACCAAGTTCCTCTAGTGCTTGGATAATCTAGTAGGGTTGATTTAGGAATTGTGGGATAGCCTATCTGTGAAAGGATAATCTTGAAATATGACCTTGGTTCTAGTCCCTTGAGCCTGGGAAGACAAAGGCTGAGGCTTTTGTCACGACATTATGCTACTGTATTGATGGCTTGGGATGATTTGGCTGGTTTTGGGTCTTTTGTGAGCTTTGGGGGTTTAAAATTGAATGGGGTATGAACTATAAGTGATAAAATTAGACATTTTATGGGTGGATTTTAATTTTTTTAGCTTTTATTTTTAAATTTGATAATGATCACTCCATTAATAACTTGGGTTTAATGCTATTTTAATACCACAAATTTTGTTGATAGGCTATATTTGAAGATAAATATTGAATCTATATGCTCTAAAGATCATAAGAAAATTTGTTTTAACCCTCGGCAAAACCTAATAAAAAAGTATGGTACTAAAAATGTCTTTTTCGTAACAAGGTTGTCAATACGGTACTTTCCCGTTATCAATGTACAATCAAGCTGAAGATTGCCGAGTAAACACCATAGACAGGGTAACTTCATCGACTTTCTTTCACCTTCGTATAATCGACAGCCAATTTTTTTTTGTTTTTTATTAGCCTAACCCGTGGAGCCCCGGCTAGTTTTGTAATGTTTGTTCACCAGAACCCGGCCGGTTTAAACAAAATTGTTTTATTCCAGAAACAATAGCGAATGGGTTAGGAATGAAGGAAAAACTACGAAAAACCGCTCAAAAAGCTTAAAGAATGCTCCTACAGAGCAGCCCCCGAAAACGTATTTTACAAGAGTAAAAAATTGAAGGCAATTACCCCAAAAAACCAGGTTATTGCGCGCTCACGCGCACGCACGTGGACTTTGAGAGTTTTCAACCATCGGCACGGTTGCGTGGGATACGTACACAGTTCCCATACAAATCTGAGCCCTCTTGAGTGGCTACACCTGAGGTTACGGTCGCCGCAATTAGGGTGATGCGTCAGACGCGTCGCTGGGGCTGTACGGGTTAAGGGATTACCGTAGTACTCAACCAGCGGGGGTGTGGGGGCAGCAGCCCCCACCCATAATACTAGGTTAGGTTAGGTAAGGTTGTTAGGTTAGGCTAATGTCTTTTCAAATCACTATCGGGGGGCGTGTCTCAACATCGATCGATAGGCCTAATGGGGAAAATAGGTTTTCCCGAGATTTCTAATTAATTACAAACACTATATATTGATGCAAATTACCAATTTTGTTTATAAAAGACACTCGGAAAATTTGTGGTATTAAAATTAAATTTTTCCATAACTTGCTATGATGAAATTTGTAGAATTTATTAAATTAATTTAATTTTCGTATTTTGTACAATAGCCTAGGCTAGGCCTAACCTAGGCTTAAATTTTTGGCAGGCTAGAGGTGATGTCTGGATTCATCTAGTTTTACACCGGGGCGAAGCCATGATCGATTATTTAGGCTTATATAGGCTATTAGTATATTATATCATGTACTTCATTGGCATAGGCTAGGCTATATTATGGCCACACCGTCGGTAAATCATTATAATATAGCTTAATCCCTAAATTCCTAATAAAAGAATCGGGAAGGATGTAGTATCCGGGCGTACGGTCGTCATGTTTACATAGGTCGTACGCTCACTGTCTCACGGTTTCGTTCCCGTCTATTTTGACTGGTTTTTTTTCTGTTATTTGCCCCCTGCTGGCAATATAATTTATATGATGATGACATAAAGATTGGACAGGTGGCTTGGTGGATTACCTGACCGCCCACCAATACCAGGATACTCCAGCCGTCATGATCACAACACCCTGCCTGGTCATCCAGGATGGGGAAGCGTATGAAGGACAACCTGGTGTGAGTGGAAGTCGACTTCAGCTTCGTCAATATCAGGCGGAATCATCCTTAGTAACTCCAAAGTAAGTAAGTCGTGAGGGGGCCTATTATTGTATCCCATGGCAGTCAAAATAGACGGGAACGTGATCATGAGTGTGCGTATATTTGGGTAGAATGTAGAGTTCGGGCGTACCGCCAGCCTTGTTTACACTACGCAGAGCGGCGTCGGACGCTTGCAATCATGTTCCCGTCTATTTTGAATGCCATTGGATACAATAATATGTTGAGGGCCCCTCACCCCCCCATGACATATTGTCATCATCATATATATTGCCAGCAGGGGCCAAATAACTGAGAAAAATCGCCGTCAAAATAGACGCGAAGTTAACCGCGGCGATCGCCCTATGTAAACAATGACGACCGTACGTCGAGAATCTACATCCATCCCGTATATTTTATGTTGCTTCGATGTCTTAACCCTTCCAGCCCGGCTGTCTTGTTATAAGGACACCGCGGCAGTTGGGCAGGACCCCGGGTGTCCTTATAATGGGCAGTAAGCTTGAAAACCTATTCAGCTTGGTCTGAACGCCGTGCGTCCGACGCATTTAAACAAAGCCGGTCATTGCGTCACCGTGCACTCCGAAAACAAGAAGGAGACGTCGGATCAATGTTGTTGTTGTATGGTATGACGAAATTAGTGTCTGAAAAGCTCCGATGTTGTCAACATCGCGGCAAAATTCGCTCCACGGAAATCGTCATCACAACTGAACCAGTTGACTTACAGAGCTCTACTCAACGCCAGTCTACAGATTGGAAACCGCACTACGTTTAGAGATGCGTGGGAAATTTCTAGCAGTTAAATTACAAAGATACGGTAGCCTAGGCCTAGACGTTTTTCGGCCAAATCGCCCGGGTACCTGACACTGTCCTTAGGAGGACGACCCCGGGTCAGAAAGGTTAAGATTGATAGATAGGCTAATATTTTTTTTTGCAATTTCTGATGGAGTTCATAAAGAAACACCTGAAAAACCCCAAAACAAGGACAAACAATATAAAATACTTGTAAAAATTGTCCCCGGTGTAAAACTAGATTTTTACCGACATCTGGTCCTAGCGCCCTACCGTAGCTACAATTATCTACAATAATATTAATGTCTAATAGTCAGATTTATCACTTACAAGCTTCCAAAATTGGTCGAACCAGGAAGTTCCGCCCCTCTCGGATTGGTGGTGGGTATGGAAGAATGACCGCACATCTTAGTCAGTAGGCTTCATCAATCAGTATCTCAACTAGTTTCCGGACAGCCAATTCTGGTAGGTTAGGACTATTGATGGGCACTGGTTGAGATCTACAGGTTGGAATGGCATACTGGTTGAGTTGTCCGCTGAGTTGATCCCCGAAGTTATACCACCATAGTCTTAGACCCTTCAGAATGATCGCGTCATTTTCGTGTAATTCTGAGCATATATTTATATTAATTCTAGCCAACACTAGAATATTTTTTCAACTTAGGAAATACTGTACTGTACCTCTAAAAGTCAAGAGAGTTAGAAGATGACGAGAAGGGTTGGGCCAATCAGCGCTCTGCAGACCCCCGTAATCCTGCGTTAATCTCTAACCGTTTTGGTAAGATGATCCTCAGGGTATTAGAGTGTTGAGCCTATAATTGGGGTTGTGTGGGACAGGGATCTGCCTTGCTTAGGCCAATCGGCTTTCTGCAGACTCCCATTTTCTTATGTTCTTATTTCCAAATCCCCCTTCAAATTCATCAAGACCCAAGATTAAGGAACCTACTTGATTAACCCTCTGATTCCAACAGTTTCTTTTTAAACTGAATAAGTAGTGTACGATTGCCAGAATTAATTGAAGAAAGACGTCATCGTACTTAAATCCATAAACAAAGCCTTCCCCTTCTCAAAATTTAACAAGCTATGATTGGAAAGTACCCTACCATATTCATACTGTATTAGCCTTCTCACTATAGTTATTTTGCAGAATTCTTCTCTAGTTTCTTCTATTTGGCTCACAAAACTTTGTGAAGGGGAAGGTCAATCCTCTCAACTATTTAAGACTAGGCCTACGTTCTTTATTTCTAGAGAAATCCCACGATTAATTACTATCGTTTTGCCGTGTTCATAGCCAATTACTCCAGTATGATACGCTTATTGTAGCTACAATGGGAGTAACAATACAATAAGCATATCATACTAGAGTAATTGAGCTAATAATTATACCGTTTGGGAAGGGTCACCCAGGGAATAGGTGTGGAAATTTACAGCCCATTTGCTCTAGCCCCCTTTGAGTTACAGAGGTTAGGGTTCATGATTTCTCTATTTGGAACAGGGTATAGTTGTAATTGCAATGAGCGTATTGAAACATTATTACCGCACAGTACTCCAAAATCTTCCATTCCATTTACAATAAGCGTATCATACTAAAATAATTGTCCATGCTCTATGCCAAATTAGTAGTCCAGAAATTGTGAACCCTTGCCTCTAACTCAAAAAGGGCTTGAGCAAATGGGCTGTAACTTTCACACCTATTCCCTGGCTGACCCTTCCCAAATGGTAGAAATATTAGCTCAATTACTCTAGTCGTTTGTGGGTTGTTGTTGTTGTTCCCCAAGCTGCCTGGCCGAACAGCCCCAAGGCCCCGAGCAAGGCCAAGGCCATAACCAAGCGCCCCAACAGAACCCTCCCTGCCGACCACAATAAAGCCTGGGTGACCGAAGCCACTCCATGGCGGGGAGCTGAGGAGGGTTCGGAAACGCCCAGGAAACCAAAGCCCAACCCAGGGCCCTGTGCCCCTCAGCAATTATGAAGAGAAAGTTGAGGGGCAAAGGAAAAATGTGACGCTTTAGCTTCCAATCTTGGTAGATTGGGAGGTCAATCCACGGAAGAGACGCCGTCACTTGAGATCTAGAAAATATATAAGTAAAAGGAACAGTCAGAGTAAGCTATGGGTATGGCAGAGATCGCTCAGCTCTCACTCTGATAGACCAGCCCATCACCACATGACTAGAACCCAATCCTCTCGGCATCATCTAGGAAAGGCCCTAGAAAGCCGCCTTTGGCGGGGGAATAGCTCCACTATTTCAACCCCTTTCAGGATTGGGCACCCGCCCAAGATTGTTGGTCTGTTTACTTGGAATAGGGTATAGGAACCTGGCAAAACAATATTGTATACATGCTCCTTAGTTCTAATAGTTGTAATACCAGTAGTTAGTGAAATCTGGTTTATTATTCATATATTTAGTTGAAATAACTTGAACGCTATGTAGCAAATTGATCAATACTTTAACTTCTGTAGGCCTAATGAGGCATAGTATTATGAATAATTTGTTTGCATACCCTACGAATTTTAGGCTATGTGGAATGATATATTAGTTCTTGTACTTTGGTACCAGCAACACTGTTATGATTTTGAATGATATTTTGATTATTTTGTTTTTATAGTATATGTATTGGTATCATTGATTTTATAGTACAGTACTGTAGCTATCTATATTATATTTTAAATATATTTATTTTTATGAATGCAGTACTTTGTTTGTTATTACGAATTGTTTATGCATTCAAATAATGCAAATTAGAACAATATGTATAGCATACATATTGAATGATATCTTAATAGCCTACTGTATATTTTTGTAAAGATATGTGTTACCGGTAGGCCTACCTACAATTATTATTTTGTTTACTGTTACTTTTGTTTTTCATCTCATAATTTTTTATTTTAGTAGTGGTTTCTTGATAATATTTTGTCCAAACCCCTCTATTTTTGTTGTTGTCCTTCAAAACAGTTGGTAGAAAGTTTATTTTGCACGTCATATACCCAGTCCATCCCCTAGTTATCATTAAAGTCAAATTCAATTAAGTCTAGAGGAAAAAGGTGGTAGCAGCAATTCCTTGACAGGTTTTCTATGAATGTCGGAAGGCCTGGGGTCGTGTGCGCTGCCGTTCGCCAGTTGCCTGGGGCCCGCCAGTTGCCACGACGACTCGGACGACTTTGCCATGGCGCGACAACCGGTCATACTCAACGTCTACGACATGGTTAGTTGTAACTTTGCAGTTTAACCCCCTCATTACCAGTGACGTCCTTTTTATTGTATTCCGGCAACTATTGAACGATCTTATTAATCTTAAGAAGGACGTCTACCCATTAAAAGGCTGCAGACTATCTCAATTAATCCTTTTAGCTACCGTATAACCTTCCTAAGCTTCATAAAATTGTCTAAATATGTAGCTGAAATCAAATACAAAAGACATCACCGGTAAGGAAAGGGTTAACTCCTTCAGCACGATAATGCATTTTTACCTTTGATTCAGGCTAAAATTAGACAATTTTGTGCAGTTTAAGAAGGACCTTTATTATTCAGAGGGTTTATTAAGATCGTTTCTACCACTTTGGGTCCCACTGAGCCCCATCCAAAAAGGTAACTTATTTAATGCCCAGCCCTAAGCATTTTTCATATATTTTTTTAATTATTTATTTATCTATATATATTTTTAATAATGAAACATAATGGGTAGGCTCATGGTGGTTTTTGTGGGTTGCCAACTATGACCCTCATCCAAATTCAAAACCCCTAATAGCCTTTTGGGAGGCATAACATTATTTAGATAAGGTAAAAATAGCCGACGTACAATGGGGATGTGCGTAGTAAAAGTAGATGTTGGCCAATGAACGTCGCTGGGGCTGGATGGATTCAAAACTCCTCAAACTCAAATCAGTTGAAGTACAGTTCAGGTCTCCTTCACTATTCGATACCCAGATTTGCAATATTATTATAGGTTTTTAGGAGTTTGGGTTTGGGTTTTTGTCTGGTCCAAGAATGCATCCCCATTTACCCCATTAATTTTAGGGTTCGCTATACAATTTTTCCATTTAAGATTGGGTTTTCAGGAACGTAACCCAATCATACGGTATATCGAGGGAGAATTGTACAGTGTTGTATGTAACTAAGCTGCTACTTTGTTGTAATTTTGTCTCCCTAAGTTTTCTAACTGGCATCTCGCATTTCAGTATTGGATCAACGAGTACACTTCTTCGATCGGGCTGGGCGTCTTCCATTCAGGAGTCGAGATATACGGCACAGGTTAGTAGGCTATGTGTGTACTGTAGGCTATATTGCTTCACACAGTTAACCCTATGAGGGTCCATTATGCACTTTTATGTTTTCTGGCTATTATTAGACAATTTTATTCAGATTAGGAAGGGTATATAGAAGTCTGAGGGTTAATTGAGATAGTTTTTACCCTTTCAATTCCCACCACAGACCCTTCCTAAGCTATATAAAATAGTCTAGTGATTGCCAGAATAGACTCCTAAAATTCCTCTTATCCTGAAGGGGTTAAGAGTTGATGCAAGTATCCAGAGAACAGTGATCAGGATTCAGGACTGTACAGTGTAATGTTGTAGTGTATTATAGTGCATGGGTAACATAAGTACTGTAGAGTATATTTGGATTTTCTATTTGTCATTTTCTTGTTCGGTATAGGTTACCGATACTGAACAAGAAAATATTGCAAATAGAAAATCCAAATATACTTATGTTACCCATGCACTATAATAACTTTTTGTGAAAAATTCTTTTACTGGCACATGTTAGCATGGACAAGGCTTTTTAAGATGATCAATTGTAATTTTGTCCAAAAAGAAACCGTTGATTAACCCATCAGACCCGGAAGAGCTCTTAAACGCCCATAAAAAACTTGGTCCGCGCAACCCGGAAGGGCTCTGAGGCCCCCAGTGCTTGAAAGCATGTGAGCTTGGTGGTCCGCGCAACCCGGAAGGACTCTGAGGCCCCCAGTGCTTGAAAGCCTGTGAGCTTGGTGTGCGAGGCGTCCGTCCGACGCATGTAAACAACAGCCGGCTGGACCGACGCCCCGCATCTCCCGCCACAAGAAGGAGTGCGTCGCTTGTTCGTGTGTGCCTGTATGTTATTGTTAAGTATCGAAAAGTAGTGTAAAGTGTCTGTTTTTGCCATAAAGTTATCTCCAATGAAATCATCATCACAACTGAACCAGTTGACTTAGAGAGCTCTACTTAACGCCATTCTACAGGTACGAAACACATTTACGAGCCAAATAACAAAGATGCGGTAGCCTAGGCGTAGACATTTTTCGGCCAAAACCCCCGGGTTTCGGGGAATATATATATAATACATAGCCGGGGCTGGAGGGTTAAGGTTAGATTCACTCAGCAAAGCATGGACAAGGCTTTTTAAGATATGATAATTTGTAATTTTGTCAGAAAAGAAATCGTTAAAGTTAAAATAACTCGGCAAAGCCTGTGATTCATTGTGACTCATTACCTTCCTTCTTGTCCCCGCAGAGTTTGCGTACGGCGGGCATCCGTACCCTTTCTCCGGAGTGTTCGAAATAACGCCCAGAGATGCAGACGACTTGGGAGACCAGTTTAAGTTCAAGTAAGTTGTGTTTATCTTGTAAGTGTTGAATGGGTACTGTAATACTGTAGCTATGCAGGCCAAATCTCATAATATCTCTTCACAGTTTTAAGGAACCCAAATTGTTTACTTGGAGAGCTACCACCACAATGTGTCTATTACTCCCTGGACTGTCTCGAGCAAAAAGAGGACCTGAAATAACATCAAATTCGACTCAACGCCACAGCAAGATAGAGGAAGCTACAGAGGATTTCTTGGTACAGTATCGACTTGCAGCTGAGAAAGGGCTCTTTTTATCACAAATTTGATAAAAAGATCAAATGCTCAATATCCCCTGAGCATGTTTCCTTTCCCCACTCAATCCCCCACCCCCAGAAAAATAAACAGAAAAAAGGAAAAGTGGGGAATGGGCCTGAGTACATATATACATACTCAATCTATAAATTACAGTTGTTATGTGTATGTATTGTCCCTAATTATAAATCTCTCCGCAGACAAAGCATCCACCTGGGGTACACAGACTTCACGGAGGAGGACGGTAAGCGCATAGTGGCGGAGCTGGGCAAGGAGTTCCGGGGAGATCGATACCACCTCATGAACAAAAATTGCAATCACTTCTCTTCTGCGCTAGCACAGGTAAGTTGGTGTTCTGATTATATGAGAGAGAGAGATCCTGAGGGAAGAAGAGAGATAGTGTGTGTAAGGATAAAACCAGACATCACAGCAGAAGACGGAAAACGCATCATGGCAGAGCTGGGCAAGGTGCTCCGGGGAGACTGATACCACTTCATGAACAAATACTGCAATTATTTCTTATCAGCGCAAACTCAGGTAAGTCAATGATCAGAGCGAGTGAGAAAGAAACTGAAATTGTAGAATTAAACCAGATCTTGGCAGCAGAGCTGTGTAAGGAGTTCCAGAATACCTCAGTCCACAACTTACTTCACAAGTTCCTTGCGAGAATATCTGACCAGCTGATCTATGCGGAGGCTGCCGCTCGGAACATCATGCTGAACCAGATCTCACTCACCACTCCAGTTGGGCGGCTCACTCATCGGCGTCGGTAGAAGGAACAGAAACTGCTAAAAGTAATATAATACCAATACTGTACTGTACTAGTAAGTAAATAACATTTGTTAGTTCTTGTTCCCTTGTTAATCTTTGTCAATTTCTGCAGATCCTAGTCGGGCGAGAAATCCCGATGTGGGTGAACCGGCTGGCGTATGTGTCATCGTGCGTGCCATTCCTCCAGCGGTGCCTTCCCCGAGAGTGGCTGACCCCTGTGGCCCTTCAGCAGACCATTGACCGGCCTTCTCCCGACTCCCCCACCTCACAGACCACCACGTCCCCCTCCACCACGGCAACGGCACCCCTCTCACAGGAAGCCACAGACTCCAGTACACCTAGGGATCGATCAGCCACTGCAACGCCGAGGAATCCTCGGTGTCCCTCCTCACACTCTCGGTTCTCCTTATAACTCTCTGGGCGGTAGTCTTGAATATGGGATGGGGCAAATTCTCCCCTTTATGGTGTTTTCAATGGGGAAAGGTGTTTGCTTTCCCTTTTTCGGTGATATATTTTATGAGGGAAAAGGGATTACTGTCATCTTCCCTTATTGAATATAAATGTGAAGGGGCCCTCTCCCCCCCCTTGTCCTGTATGTTTTTTCATTGTTTGAAGAGGTTATTACTTGGATAATTATACTGAGTAGGGCCTCTCACTCTCAGCCCTTTCACATTGAAAATACCTCTGGCAAAGGGTCTGAGGCCTCTTTCCTCTTTAAAAATATAGATTAGGGACTGTCTCTTTCTTCTGTCTTTCCACCCCATAGAGATTACCACTGTGGAGGGAAGAGTGGGCCCCCTCCTGATGTTTGAGACTACGACCTTCTGTTATTGTGTCCTCTGTTCTATTTTACTTTGCCTCTCTTTGCCTTGGCCAACCTTGCTCCAATTTATGCCTCGTTCAATCTTTAATCCATGCTAGATTTTTCGCCTTGCAGAGAAGCCCCTCTCAATCTCTTGACTAATTTGGGAAAGTGTGAAATAGCCGGAGGAAGTGTGAACCACCTTGGGCTTTCATTGAAGACCAAGATGATAGTTCAAATTGGGTATCAGGTGTCCGGTCATTTATCTCGATCTTTTGAACTTTGTCCGAGAAGTAAATAACCGAACAGTTTATTATTGTTCAGTTACTTACCATATATTTTTTTGTCCAAAAGAATGGGAAAAAGTCTGGGAGTACCAGGTTTCTGAAAAGCCAGATCCAAGAGAGAGGGGTTATACTGTATCCAATTTTATCTTTGTTTTTCATTTTTCTACCTCGCCTTATCTACCTCGTCCCACCGCCTCCCCTTTTTTACGCATGGAACCCCTTATCCCCCCTCTTCGTATTCCCACAACTTTTATAACTCCCGTGGTCGCTGCTCTCGTATTCCTGGCGCATCCTTAAGGCATCGTCAAATGGGGATTATTCCGGCTTTTTTTTTTTGTCATTTACTTATTCTGGTTTGTGATTGTTGGATGCAAACACCGGATTCAGCAGTTATTCAGGTTGATTAATTCTCTCCAAGTAAGTACCTAGAAGGATCGTACATATATTCAGCAAGTAAAGGCCAAATTAGCGAAAGGGTGCAAATTGATAAGCAGAATCGGTAACGAGCTAGAAAAAACTATTGATAATCTACCTATATGACGCCGCTTTTAATCCTCGTCCATCCTCTTTCTATGCGCCCTGAACCCTGTGTCTCCTTTTCCTGCCAATTCCTTGACCCTAGATTCTTTTTACAACCCTTTTAAAAATCCCCCAGGCTGGTCCAGGGGGCTAGAAAAAGGGCAATTTAGGGCAAGGGTATTTCTTTTCCCTGATTACTTATGCTGCAGTTCCTGTAGATTATTCAAAGTTCAACTCGACCAAGTCACGCAACTTACATATCAATTCGACAAAACAAGTATATATAGCTTATGATCTTGCTGATGGTTTATGAGCAAAATTGGCGGGATCATTTTATTTACTAATTTATTACTGCCTTTATTCCATCACAGGGTTAGTACTGTGATCATGTGATCTAGTAAGTCTGTCCACTTCTCAAACTCAAGTATGAATCGACTACTATAAACCGTCACCTACATGGAAGTCAAGTGAGAGGAATAAATATCTGATAGTGGAAGACCACCAAGAGATTTTCCAGGAGGATTCGGCTGATGATACCATGGCTTCCTGAATTAGAGACCACTAAACCAGGATAATTACTAACCAGTTTACTCTTTTTTTTCATGAATTAAGTGGGTGGGGTTAATTGACTTGCCAGAGTTGAATTTACCTGGATAATATAAGGCTGCAGCGTGAGCCTCCGCCAAAGTTGAGTCTAATCTCCTCAACATTTACTTCATCACTCTATTTATGCCAAGGTAGCAAGGTTGGGTCTGACTCTTCTGCTTAGTTTTCCGGACTGGTAGGCGTCTTCTTTGCAGGTACTATACATGGCTTCTTATTGAGATTGTTCCAGGACACTCGGACGAACCCGGCTGCCCCTAGACCCTTTACATTATATGAAGGCTTTTAAAATTGTATTCCACCTACAGCAAAACTTGTATCTTCCAGGATAATCAGAGGGGAACCTTGTATGAAAATGGGAATTATCTTTTAATTCTATCTTTCATAATTTGTCTGAAAGATCAATGCAATAGTCTGAACTGGAACTATGGTGTCCGAACATTTTTCTATATCTTGTAGATTTTGTCCGATAGAGAGAGAGAAATGTCTGGACTGAATTCCATTGTTCAGACATTTACTTCAGTAGCTAAGGTGTGATTTTAAAAATCATATTTTTATTGAAAAGGCCTTAGTGGGATCCTGCAGCTGAGATATGCACATATGGTCACATGTTTGAGATTTGATCTGAGCTGTGTGATGATATTCTGTTTGCTATACCTTGTTCCAAATAAATAGGCCAAAACTCTTGAACATTAGCCTCTATAACTCACAAACGACTAGAGTAATTGAGCTTGTATATCTACCATTTGGGAAGGGTTAGCCAGGCAATAGGTGTGGAAATTTACAGCCCATTTGCTCTAGCCCTTTTTTAGTTACAGTGGTTAGGGTTCACAATTTCCGTACTACGTATTTGGAACAGGTTATATAGAACGTGCATCAAGGCCTGTATACTCAAAGCAGTCTTAGGTTACAATACCGTACGCGAGTCTTAACACTTACTGTACCGGCGACGTCTCTTGTATATTTTTCCTAGCTATATTTAGACGATTTTGTGCAGCTTAAGAAGGATCTGTGGTAGTAAAAAGGGTTAAGGGAGGTCATTCTAAACCTGTTAATTGCTGGAGGCCCATTTTAAACTGCATAAAATCGTCTAATAGTAGCCAGAATAAACTAAAAATGACGCCACCGGTACTGGACGGGTTAATAGGTGTAAGACGTCGCAGTTTGTTACTTACAGTGTCATAACTTGTTCTTATTCAGATGAAAACTAGGCAGGCGTATTTTTTTTTTTTTTTTCCCAAGTTATGGCGTAGTTTGAGTATTGCTGGCACGGGACTTATGACACTGGCTATCAAGATACAACACTCATAGGGAGATGTGACGTCGTAAGTGCTTAGAGTATTGGGTCCTGAGTTGAAAGATACAGTTGTCTTTAGTATTCCCTAAATACCTTTCGTGCTGCTGTATTTTGAAGTGTGGATGATGGTAGAAAAGAAACCACACAATTATTTTTTCTGTTGACTTTTTTTTATCCATTTTAAAGTCTGGCAGCTTCAATAAGGCAACACTTCTTATGCTTTAGTAATGCTACAGTTAAGTTAAGTTACTACAGCTAGATGATTTTATGTAACCTAGGGAGAACCTCTGGGATGAAAGGGTTAAACAAATATCTAATTTTATCCTCTAATTCTGACAGGTCATCCCTAAGATGAATATTATTTTTAGGTAGTCAGAGTGAAACCTAAATTAGCATCGTCAAATTGAAATCCAGTCTTCAGTTTTGTTGCCGAGAGTTTGAGACCTATACAGAAGCGTCCTGAAATGCGTAAGTTCTTATGTCTTTATTTTGTGCGGTTCTTGTTTTGATTTGTTTGTTTTGCAAGTTTTACATATTAATTTTTATGTAAAATTTGCAAAATAAACAAACCAAAACTGGGACGACACAAGACAAAGGAACTAACCAAAATCGCTATGTGGAAATAACTCTTAATAATGATCTTACAGTATTGAATAAATTTGCCGATCAAAATTTGGCGGAAATAATGCTTTCGTACTCCGTCTTCAGATATTGAATCATTAGGAACATTGGTGTGTTGTAGGGACAGGGAATTCTGAAGTCAACTGTACTTGCAAAAATGTCAGTAATTACCATCAAGCGCTAGTCTGCATCTTTGAATCGTCGGGTGAGCAGGGAAAGAGTGTTCGCCTTTTCATGTGCGAAGTAGTGCGTGTGTGTGCGCGCGGCTCCGAGTGTTTCCAGTGTGCGCGTCGTTTATATATATATATACACATACACATGTACACAAGATTATTATACAGTATAGCCCAAGATATGTTGCTATCCATGATGGTTTTTCAGGCTACTATATAGTTTTGATATATAAATATATATGTATATAAAAAAAATGATCAAAAGAAAAAAAATGTTTTAGTATACTGTACATGTCAAACTTCGGGACCTGAGTGCATAGGCCTGGTGTATTATAGAATTTAAAGCCGGCGTCCCAAGCAAGTTTATCGGCTGCATGTATCGGAGCCTGGAATCTGCGTCAGGTTATCTTAATTTGATTGATCATGCTGTTTATTCGCATATTAAATTGGACTTTACACTATTTTGAGCTCTTGAGATATACAATACAGTCAAAATCTAAGAACAAAATTGTCATACAGTAGACTCGATTTTAGCCACTTTTTTACTTGGATACTATGTCTACAATACATCCGCCGCTAAAGTGCTCGTGAGACGTCAGCTTAAGGCAGCAAACACATGATATACAGTATATACAGAGAGTGACTCTTATGAACGAAATACCTAAGTATCCCCTTACATATTAAAACCGTAGAAAACCAACATGAATATGGAAAAAATACACGGTGAAAGCTGTATATTTGAAATATTGGATTATTTCCCCATGAATACGGAAACAAATTTGCGAAAAGAAAAACAAATGTAGTAACAAAATTAGGAAACAAAAGTATGCTGTGAAAAGTATATATACTGTAGTACTCGGAAATCATATTATAGTGCAATGAATTAGGAAACAAACCCCAAAAGGTGAATACTAAATATAAATTCAAAAGCACAATTATACAGTGAAAAATATACATTCGGATACTCTTATTACGGTAAACTGTTCTGTAGTTCACTCCTAAGACATTAATTCTGACTCGATATGAAGCTTCGAACAGCAAAACGAACCTGGAAAAGTCAGTGTTAGTTAGCTCCTTCTGTACTGCAACGTCTTTTGTATTCTATTCTAGCTATATTTAGACAATTTGGTGCAGTTTAACAAGGATCCGAGGTAGTAAAAAGGATTAAGTGAGATAGTTCGAAGCCTGTTACTTGCTTGAGGCCCTGTTATAGAGGAGTAAAGTCGTCTAAATATAGCTAGAATATAATTAACAACACATCGCCGGTACAGAAGGGATTAAGGAGTTGATAAGAAGATTCGATACAGTTCGGGTTAGCTTCGAAACTAAGGCCGCGATTCATGTCCTAGGGTGTACCGTGCAGTAAAAGAAATGCATATATAATCGGAAATTGTCATAATATGCAACAACAAAAATCCTTCACACATCGATAGTAGAAAAACACATACGTATATAATTAGCCCTTTGCATACCCGTGACGTCTCTCTTATTTAATTTCAGCCACATTTAGACAATTTTGTGAAGCTTAGGAAGGATATATGGTAGCTAAAAGGATTAATTGAGAAAGTCTATAGCCTTTTAATGGGTAGACATCCTTCCTAAGCTGAGTAATATCGTTTAATGATTGCCAAAATGTAATGCAAAGGACGTCGCCGGTATGGAATGGGTTGAAGGTGATGACACGTCCCCTCCCCCTAAACACACCCATCGTCTGTTGGAGAAGCAGATACGTATTAATTCTGAACAAATGTATACCCTCTTTTTTTTTCTCTATTCCTTCATAAGTGCCATAAAATATACCCTAAGGTTTTGTTTCTCAGTGATGGAACGGGGAAATCTGTTGGCGGCGGCTTCGAAAGTGGCAATTTGACGCATTTGATTGCAATTTTATTCTGGCTAACATTAGACGATTTTACTCAAGTTGGTATAACACAAGCACTTTTTCTCCCTCGACTTTTATCGTCAACACTGGTCTGCATCTTATGAGGTAAAGTTTTAAAATAAGTCTCACCTAGATTAATCTTATCATCAGTCTAGTTTCCGATACCAGTGCAAATATCCCGGAATCGTTAGAAGCTCTTGTGTGATGACCTTGTGGAATACCCTCTAGAATCAGAATCTATCTCTCTCTCTCTAGAATCAATGGGGTAAAACCGAGCTTGATTAATTCTTTAACTGCCACAGATACTTGGTAAGCTATATAAAATCATCTACTGATAGCCTGTATAAAGTGAAATAAGCGTCATGTACTAAAAGAGTTTAGGCCGAGTCACGCAAGAATTTGTTTTGTTTATTTTCCAGTAATTTTGGTCTGACCGGTTCTATATTGAGATTTCAGCTACCTAAGATAATCTACCTTCAGTTTAGCTACCAATATTAATTCAAAACCACCCATTAATAATAGCCAATGCAGCTACTTAAAATAATCTACTGGTAGTTACTGAATCTACTGCACAATGATTCCAAACTTTTACTATAACAATTATAGATGGATTTAATTAAATAATTATTGTATGTATATACTCAGGCACATACCCCATAGCTGGGGGTGGCCAACTCGAGACAGAGCCCGAAGAGAAATAACATTTAAAGTTTCAGTTCTTGGGGTCTGGGACCACTTTCGCGTTCCCTCGCCCCTTACTCTAGTCTAGTAGGTGAATTTTACAAGGGGAGGAGGATTCCTAGTCCCCTGCCCCCTAAGGAAAAAGTAGGACAGTATATGAGACAGACAGATTATTATAGTATACAATATGTCAGACCAGAATTATTGGAAAAATCTCTGTTTGACACCAGTTTCAGGGTGTCATACAATCAAATTTAGGAGTTTTTTAAAGTAAGGTGGGCTAAATGCTAAAATCACAAGATTAT
The DNA here is from genome assembly GCA_032716605.1 of Paralithodes platypus. NCBI lineage: Eukaryota > Metazoa > Arthropoda > Malacostraca > Decapoda > Lithodidae > Paralithodes > Paralithodes platypus. The sequence continues at coordinate 51,967,146 of CM064568.1, read as the reverse complement.
GTGTTTAAGTAAAAAGCCAGCTGAGCCGTATGTGACAGTCGCTTGCATCATATTCTACTACAGTAACTATTCATGAAGATCCTTGTGTGACTTAGGCTCTAAATTTGAGTCACTAACCCTTTGACAACCGAAAGTCCTCCCTAATCTAAACAAAATTGCCTGGCAGTAATTAACCGTCTGAGGATCGATGACGCACTTTTCTATTTTCTGGCTATTATTAGATGATTTTATTCAGATTAGGAAGAGTATGTGGAGGTTAGAGGGTTGATTGAGATAGTTTACCCTCTTAGTTCCCACAGATCATTCCTAAGCTGTATAAAATTGTCTAATGATGGCCACAATAAACTGGTAAAACGCATTGTGTCCCCAAGGGATTAACGTAATATAATCACCGCCTGTCCTAAAAATCACCATAGCGGACACTAACCTCCTCAGTCCTCATGTTACTAGACACGTTAAACCGGTTGGAAGTCAACCGAGCAGTGTTGCTTATGATGATAATGATGAAGATTTTATTCTAGCCTTCGGAGCCAATGGCCACTTATAAGGCTAGGAGACCAATGATAGGAAGCGGAGAGTGTTGCTTATGAAAATAAAGTACAGTATACTGTAAAGTAAAAAAAAAAATACAACTTTCAGACTAATTAAGGAAGACTCTAAATTCTAGAAGCTCACCAGAAGAGTGAAATGACAATATCTGGTGTCTGAATTTAAATACGGTACCATTGTTCAGACTGAAGTTTTTGAAAGAAACAAAACGTGAGACTGATGATTGACAACGTAGTTTGGAAGTCGTGGTATTCAGGATCCCCCTGATCTGAAAGAGCGGGATCAGTAAGTTTACTGTTTTGGTGATTGATAGGATAATGGCGATTATAGTTAATGTAACTACTGTAGGTTGTCTTTGGTGTGAATGGGTTAAGCCGCCGCGACCCAAACCTTCTGTGGAGAGAGTTTTGTGCCCCTTTCGACCAGGCGACATGTTCATACCTTATGCTTTGGACCATTGTATAGTTGCTTATGAAAGTCTTTGGACCTCAGATTCTCTTTATGCAATTACGACCTTTGGGATTTATTCGTGGGTGTAATCCTTTAATCCATACAAAATTAAATTGATTAATGAGCTTCCTTTTAAACTGACCGGTCCTTCCAAAGTTGAACGAAATTAACTGAAGGTAGTCGGAATGACCAAAATTTGTATCATCTAGATGAAAGGCTCTAATTCATATCAGGCCAGTTCAAAGCACAGTATGACGTCTGGGAATTAAGGTGGCTAACTTCCTCGATGGAAGTTTTGGTTAAAGATGATGGTTTATATTCTCTTAGGGTAAGATATTTTCTAGGGTCGTGATTTTTCGACTTGGTACCAGATGATAAGGGTTAGCTCGTTTTTTGAGTGAGTGGTTGTGAATATTCTCTTCTCTTCTCTTTTGTCTTCAATCCTCAAGTATGTAAGAAAATATCTTATTGAAGTACAGTAATTGCTATTTACCATCCACTTGACACAAACATGACTACTTAAGTACCGGGTATTAGTCTCTGGTACCAAGTGTTGAAAATCCAAGGTTGCGTATATTAAACCGGTCAACCAGCGTCAACTCCACTGAACTTCTAAGCCAAAGTTAATCAGTGCTCAAGACTTAATGCAGCTATTTGCTAAGCTCAGAAATTCAGATTAATGTTACTGTACTGTATACGTTCATAAAAATACACATGCGTATATTCTGAGTATGCTGATGTAAGTTTTTTTTTTTATTAACGGATTGATATTATTGACATGATTTTGTTTATTCTACAGTATATGTCTTTATTACATGCATACATACTCACGTAAACACACATAAATATAGTCATCCTCTTTCAGTCACATTTCTTTGTCTCTATAGCTTCTTTAATAAATTTTCGTGAATTAGTTACACTACAGTATAGAGTGTACAGTAATTATTAAATTATAAGGCTTTGCAACATATTTCTCCGATTATTCCAAAGTTTTTCATATTCTTGACAATCGGCACTACAGTGTGCCCCAAATCAGCAATATTGGTTTACAAGTCTATTGGGCATTGGGTTAATCCCTTTTTTACCGGCGACGTCTTTTCGATTTTATTGTAGCTATGTTTAGACGATTTTGTGCAGTTTAAGAAGGTTCTGTAGTAGTAAATAGGGTTAGGAGAGATACTTCGAACCTTTTTAATTGCTGGAGGCCCTATTAAACTGCACAAAAATCGTCTAATAGTAGCCAGAATAAGTTAAAAAGACGTAGCCGGTACAGAAGGGGTTAAGGGTGAGGTGGATTTGAACTCGGGCCAAGGCGTCTATGATAGAGTTTTTGTCCATTTTTAACAGTAGCCGGCTTATTTTATACTTGGCATTGTATTCTAGGGTATTCTTGGAGCTTTTTATGTCCATTTGATATTTATCTTGTCTGGGTGTCATGTTTCTTGAGTTGTTTTACAAGAATGGAAAGTACTATATTGCATAGTTGATCCACACAACATGGGTATCTTAACTTTGTCACTTTTGCAGATGGCCTTGCTTGAATATCTTATGTAGGGAGAACTGTACATTAGTTGGTCACATTTTTTAATGGGCGAACTTTTACTGAAAGGATGGTGCATAATTACAGTAAGTATGTATGTATGGATATACTCAGGCACATACCTCATTGCTGGGAGTGGCCGACTTGAGACAAAGCCCGAACCGAAATCACATTCAAGGGTTCTAATTTTCTGGGTCCGGGATCACTTTCGCGTTCGATCGCCCCTTTCTCTGTCTCGATGAGTAGGAGAATTTAATTACAGTACTATAATTTATTTGGCAGGGATACCTTATAAATCTTAATTTTGATATTTTTGAATGTTCAGAGAGTTCTTTATTATTGCAATGCAAAAATCTAGCTGAACTATAGCGAAATACAAAGTACTGAACACCAAATTAGGTATTATTCTATTTAATTATCTCGGTTTGCCTAATATTTATGTTGCGATTATTGTTATTTTTTTGTTTACTCTGTTTGGCATTTATTTCAGTTATCGGTTCGAATCCTGAATGAATCACATGTTTTCATTAATTTAATTTGGGGTAATACATAAATACGCGGAATTTCGGTGTGAGTATCCTAGATTCGAGTCCTTGGAGTGCCACATGCATTTGTTAATTTCATTAATTGAGTTTAGAAGTAAGGTTGGTTGGTGAAAAAATATGAATTAATAACTAAGCAAAATTAGGAAACCGAGCAAATACAATGCCTAGTGTATAATTCATATTATAATGGCTACAGCAAAGAGATACATGACAGAAATACCTTCATAAACGCCTCTGACCGCACGCGACCCGGTATTTAACCCTTTGAGTACAGTACCAGCGACGTGTGTTACATTTTATTAAAGCTATATTTAGACGATATAATGCAGCTTAGAAAGGATCTGTGGTGGTTAAAAGAGTTGGTCGAGATAGTTTGGAGCCTCATTATTGCAAGAGGTCCTTCCTAAGCAGAATACAATCGTCTAATAGTTGCCAGAATATGATCGCAGGGACGTCCCTGGTACTGCATGGGTTAAGCGACCCGTTTTTACTCAAACGTCGTGCAAGATTTTTTTTGGGGGGAAATGAACCTTTATGTAAAAAAAAAAAAAAAATATTGACCTCACATAAACGAATGATTTATATATATTTTTGCTAAGTATTAAAGAAATGTCCATAGTGTGTATTTTAACCGTTATTGAGAGAGTGAGGATAGGTAAGGTTTAAAGACGGATTTACACGCGAGCGTTTTCCAGCAACTATTATTTGGCAATTCTTCTGGTCTGGCTGTTTCTGAATTCAAGTTTCATCAGAACTTTGACATCTACGTTAACATATGGCAGTTTCGGAATTTGAGTTCGATAAGAATTCGATCACCGAATATTATCCGAGTATAGATCTGACATTTTCATAATTTGGCAACAAAGATTTAACTATTTGTGGCCTGTCGGCTTCAGATTATTAATAGGTTTATACAATTTAGCCTAGTTGCCAATAATGTATCGAGGGAAAATAGCCCATAAAAGAGATAATTGCCGATCTAAAGCTGCCGCAAAAAGCTCTCGTGCGACCCAGTCTGGAGGGTAGCATAGTTAACCCCTTCTGTACCAGCGACGTCTTATATTTCTCTTCTAGCTATATGTAGACAAATTTTATGCGGTTTAAGAAGTGTCTGGGGTAGTGAAAAGGATCGAGTGAGATAGTTCGAAGCCTGTTAATTGCTGGAGACCCTTTTGAAACTGAATAAAATCGTCAAATAGTAGCCAGAATAAAGTTAAAAGACGTCGCCGGTAATGCAGAGGGTTAGTATTTCGTGGTTTGTTAAGGCAGGTATCTACTTGAATTATTACTGCCAAAACAAATTAAGGGGGGGATCATGTTTTATATTTTATATTCTCTTTAGGACATATTAGTGGACAATTCCCGTACTTTCTGTATTCTGCGGGATGGCTATGTTTGTATTTCCGATATAGCCACGTTTGAATAACCGATATAGCTATTTTAGGGTTTCCGATATAGCTATGTTTGTATTTCCGATATAGCTGTGTATATTTCCGATATAGCTATGTTTGATTTCCCGATATTAGCCATGTTTGAATAACCGATATAGCTATTTTAGCGTTTCCGATATACAGTACTGTACAGTAGCTATGTTTATAGTTCCATTATAGCTATGTTTGTTTTTCCGTTACAGCTATGTTTGAGTTTCCGATATAGCCGTTTGGGTTTTCGATATAGTTTGTTTTTCCGATAAAGCTATGTCTGAATTTTCTATATAGCTATATTTGAACTTCCGATGTAGCGATGTTTTCTATTTTTGATTACTTACAAAACTATATCGTGTATGTATTATTGAATTTCTATGAAAATGCCAACTGTTTCGTAATTTCCGTTATTTGCAAAATAACCGACTGTGTTTGTAGCTAATATCTTTTACAAAATAACTAATATGGTTTGTATTTTTAGTTTTGCAATCAAGTTTTTTTATGGCACACGTTTAAATGGTCTACTAGTATCCTATTCAACAAGCTTAGTCAAATTAGCATCTAGTGAACATGCAGGTAATTTTGCCTTGTGTGAAGCATCTCAAACTTTCAGAGTCAAAGAGAGAGTAGTGTCCGTGCTGGTTTCTATAAGTGCAAGGTTCGGACGAGAATTTGTTTATACTGGGCAAACATTTTGCAATGTCTATGAGAGATGACCAGAATTTTCTGTTTTCTTTTGTTTGGCAAACTAAAGCGAACAGCCCCTTGAAACTGTTTGTTTGGACCAAACAAAATGTTTAATCAAAGCAAACAAAAAATATGTTTGCTCCTCTGTGACATACAAAATGGCAGTACATGTTCCAAAGCTGTATAGATTGGGGCCCAGCTTTACTAACCAATACGAACTACAATGCGAACAGAAGTGGCCGCGTTAGGGAGGAAGGGTTATTTAGTTCGCACTTGTGGTCAATTTTGTTTATATCGTAGTTTGTATCCAGGGCCAGATGAGGTCATTTAATGGATGCTGATTTGACTGTCTTCGGTTGGATATGTTTAAGGCGGTGTCACACAATTGTTTTTTCCGACAATTTTTTTAGAGTACAGGTCTCCCTCGATTTACGATTGGGTTATGTTCCTGAAAACCCGATCTTGAATAGAAATATCGTATAGGGAACCCTAAAATTAATGGGGTAAATGGGGATGCGTTCTGCGACCAGCCAAAACCCAAAGACAAACACCTAAAAACCTATAATAATATCGTAAATTGGGGCATCGGATAGTGAGGGAGACCTGTAATTCACGTCTAACAGCTTCAAATTTCAAGTGTTATCAGAATTCAGGCAACGAACTTAATGCATCTTCAGTCTACGTTCTGATGCTAATTCAAATGAACCCCCTATATGTCACGAGAAAAAACTTATATGCATCTATATACTCAGGCCCAATCCCCACTTTTCCTCTTTTTATTTTTATTTCTTTTTAGGGGGGGCATCAAAAATTGCCGGAAGAAACGCTCATATGACAACCCCTGTACACTCGACGGCCGCAAAATTTGACCGAGGTACTTTGCCGAGAAATATCTTACCCTCCGGATCCGGGGGCCCTCATATGAGGCGGATCGCTGTGTCCGGGGCCATTTTCGTACAGTCAAGCTTCATAATTCAGTAGCTACTGATTGAGACCACCTAGAGCAGTCAATTTTTTTGTAGAACATCTTGTTGTCTGTAGACTGCCGTTGAGATGACATCGCTACGACGCGTGGTTGCCAAGTTATGATGATTTTAACCGCGCATTTTGCCTCATATGAGGCCTCCCGGATTCCTGCCAATATTTTTGTTTGCCTCATATGAGGCCTCCCGGATTCCGAGGGTTAAGGTAGCTCAGAACAAGTGCAGGCTAGAATCTACTTGGATATTTTCTTCTCTGTATACTAATGTTTGTGTGACGCAGGTTTTGTACTGTACTGTACGCAGATTTTTAGGCGGAATGTATGTCGAGATTATCATGGATTTTTTTGAGTGAGTGGTACGTGTGTGAGTTTTAAAAAGTGAGTTGTGAATCGTATCTTTTCTACGCAACCTCAGAACCTGGGTGGATTGATTTTTATATGGATTTTTAATTCTCTCTCTCTCTCTCTCTCTCTCTCTCTCTCTCTCTCTCTCTCTCTCTCTCTCTCTCTCTCTCTCTCTCTCTCTCTCTCTCTCTCTCTCTCTCTCTCTCTCTCTCTCTCTCTCTCTCTCTCTCTCTCTCTCTCTCTCCTCTCTCTCTCTCTCTCTCTCTCTCTCTCTCTCTCTCTCTCTCTCTCTCTCTCTCTCTCTCTCTCTCTCTCTCTCTCTCTCTCATTAATTAAACAGTATTGCTACTTCTTCGAGCAATGAAATCTTGTGGCAAAATAGTATTAATTTATCTTTGACGCACTCTGATAATTGCCTCTTATAAATGAACATCCAGTACTTACTTTTGCGATCGTCCGTTAAATACTTATAAGTTTTGCGAATATTTGTCTTGAGAGCTTACAATTTATTTATCAATGTACGGTATTTAGTTCAGTGTCGTTATTTTAATTTAGAGACGTTTTATAATTATGATACATAGTACAGTATTCAGTTTGCGATCATTATTATAATATGAAGATTGTTTTTCATTCGGTTTTATCAAATAATTCCTCTTTATCTAATATCATTCATTAAGACTTTTGCGGTGTTAAGGTTTGATAATATATCCACAAAATATTTAAAATGTTGGGTCTTTAGTACTCTAGTACACTCTTTAAGACAAAGTACACTCTTTAAGACTAAGTACACTCATTAAGACAGAAATTACACTCCTTAAGACAGAAACTACACTCTTTAAGGCAGGGTGTGACTAAGAGCATGTGTTTTTTATTTATTTTTTTATTGAATTTTTATAAAAGCATTATATAATAGGATTCGTAATCTTTTAGACTAAAATGTTCTTAGAATTTATTATAGCTTCTGTCCAATTATGAATTGATCTTTAGAATAATTTAGATTTTAAACTCATATTTGCAAATTTTCTGATTCCATTAGAATTTTTTCTCCGTTTTCAATTGATGATTTTGTACTGTACTTTCATATGGGTTTGACTTAACTTTAGCACAGTTTGATAATTTAATCAATGTAAAATCGTGATGAAAATCTTAGCACAAATGATTTATAGAAGGGGAGAAGGGGAGTGCACCCGATGACTGGAAGACTGGCATAATAGTCCCCCCTATATAAGGGCAAAGGGGAAAGAGGAGTGTGTGGTAACCTCCGAGGAATATGTCTTCTAAGCGTAGTAGGGAAGGTATACAGTAGGGTAGTGATTGAGAGAGTGAGAGTGAGAACGGAGAAATGGATAGGCGACGAGCAGGGAGGTTTTAGGAAGGGAAGAGGATGTGTAGATCAGATTTTTACCCTGAATTGTGTTGTGGAGAAGAAACAAAAGGTGTATGTTGCCTTTATGGACTTGGAGAAGGCCTATGACAGAGTGGATAGAGAAGGTTTGTGGAAAGTACTTAGAATATACGGAGTAGAGGGCAAGTTGCTGAAAGCAGTGAAGAGCATGTATGAGGGTGCAAAGGCGGCAGTACGTGTGGAGAGTGAGCAGAGCGAGTTCTTTGACCTGAATGTTGGTTTGAAACAGGGTGTGTGATGTCCCCGTGGTTGTTTACTGTATATATGGATGGAGTTATGAAAGAAATACTATCAAGAGCAGTGGATGTTGGTGTATCGCTGAAAAGGGAGGGAATTGAGTGGAAGCTACCTATACTGCTGTTTGCGGATGATACAGTTCTGATGAGTGATAATGAATGGGAGTTGCAGGGTCTGGTAAATGAGTTTGGAACAGTGTACGAAAAACGGAATTTGAAGGTAAATACGGGGAAGAGCAAGGTTATGGTCTTCGAAAGGGGTGAAGTCACAGAGTGTGAGGTGAAGCTGAACGGTCAGGCTATGGAGATCGTCAACTCTTTTAAGTATCTGGGCAGTGTGTTGAGTAAAGATGGGACTATGGATGAAGAGGTGCGGGAGAGGGTACAACAGGGGAAGAGGGTTGTAGGAACGCTAAAAGCAGTAACAAGAAATAGGGTGGTCAGTATGGAAGTGAAGAAGTCCTTGCATGACAGTGTGGTAATCCCGACACTGACTTACGGAAGCGAAGCATGGACGTTGGTTGAGAGACTCAGACCAAGAGTGAGAGCAGTGGAAATGAATTACCTAAGGAGTGCGTGCGGAGTTACATGGAGGGGACAGACTAATGAGGAAGTAAGAAGGAGGTGTGGTGTGGAGGTAGATGTGCTGGAAAGTGTGAAAAGTGTACGAGAGCGAGGTGGAGGGACAGAGGGGGAGAGGTAGACCGAATATGAGGTGGAAGGATGGAGTGAGGAACTACATGAATGAAGGCGGTGCTGGTTGGGGGGAGGGGTGTCGACTGACTGGGGACAGAGGTGCATGGGGGCGGTTCGTTCGTGGCCACCCCTTCGGGGATCACGGCGTCAGGCAATAGATAGATAGATAGATTATATAAACATCTAGTTTCATCATCAATAGCTACCTACTATTCAATTACCCTAACTAATGTAGTCTTTCTGGGCTCTTAAGCTTTTTAGTGGAATCATTGCAAAGATTGTTACTTTTCTTTTTACCGAGACGGACACATTGAGAATCCTAAGAAAGTAGAGCTGATACAACATTGTGAGCAACGGAATACTGTACAAAGGAATATAAGTAACAAGAGTTCTGTTAGTTGTTATGAGGCTGCTTGTAATATGGGGGAAGAATAGGGTTCCTTGGTATGTGATAATGGTTGTGGTTAGGACCTGCATACTTAAGTTGACGATGAGATGAGTAATTAAACACCAATAAGTTAACTGATTAGGAGATGATGAGTGTGGAACACTCAGTCTTAAAATTTTATGTATTTATGTAGGTTATGCTTCAGAAATGTGACCTACAGTGGATGATATTAACAAAATGGAATGAGAATGGCAAGACTGGTAATGTATTTTTGTTAGCCTAGGGGACTAAGTAAAATGTAATCCTCGAAACACATATCCCCACCGAAAGTGGGGCGAGAGGACCTTGGACGATAATCATAGACTTTGAATGTGCAGTGTGTATGGGATAACTTGTGTTGAATGACCTGCCTGTTAGTGATGATTTCGGCAGTGTTGCGCTGGAGTGTGTGAATAAATTCTGTTACTTGGGTGATACGGTTTTCGCCGAAGGTGTCGCTGAAGCTTGGCTCCATTGCTTAAATCAGAAGTGGCTGGGGGGAAGTTTATAGATCTGTTGCCACTCTTGACCGTGAGAGGACACCCACTTCACCTTTAAGGGAAGGTGTATACCTCTTGTGTTAGGAGTGCGATGACCTATACTGTACCTCGGAGACGTGGCCGGTTAAAGCGGAGGTTATCAATAGAATGGAATGGAAATAAAAGAGAATGATGAGATGGATATATGGGGTTAACCTCAGGGATGGGTTATCGAGTGAGGAATTAAGAAGGCGTCTGGGCATTAGGAGTAGCAGTGAAGTGATGCGCTCGAACCGACTTGGCTGGTTTGGATATGTAGAGAGAATGGATGATCAGAACTGGGTGAAAAATGATCCAATCTCAAAACAAAGAACTTGTCAACAGAGGCAGCCCATGACAGGGTCGCCTGAAATGCCGCCATTTAGGACATGGGAGTGTAACCACACTCTCTGTGGACGAAACGGTCTTTAAACTTGTATGTATGTACTGTACTGTATGTTTGAACAAGCAAAAGCAATCAAAATCCTCAATAATAGTCAAACAGTATCGTAATAACCCACAAGACTTAAGACCAGATATTATTATGGATATCAGCAGAGATGTGCATGGTTTGAGTGTGTAAAGAGGATGGATAATCCAAATTGCTGTAGAGCTCCTGCCTTAAGGCTGGTGTAGCTTGGATTGAAGGGTTATTTAAGGACTTGGTTTAAACATTGGAACATGGGTCACTCTCTCCTTCCCAGTAATATTTTCAAAGGGAAAGTGGAGGGTGTGTCACCTACCATAGTTTATTTGTCATAGTCTTATATATGTATAGGCTAAGGGTCTTAAATATGCATGTTTGTTTTTTTACACCCACAGGCTCTCCTTCCCACCACAAAATAAGATAGTGTGTCGTGGTTAGCGTCTTAAAATCTTGTCTCATTGGCCCGGGATCGCACCCTGCTCAGTGTGTGGAAGTGTTTCATGACACGGCAAGTTATTTCTGTCTCCTTCATGCTGATACAGCTGTAGTATAGGTGACCTAAGGCCATGATCTGAGTGATCACAGAAATAGATTACAAGATAAAGAGCAGTATAAAGCTGGGTTTTGGAGTCAGAGTCTCAGAGTTGGCTATTGTTTGGGGGGGAAGGAGTTGAAGTTGTACAGGTAATTGTAACATTTCTGGAGCCTGAGTCGGGCATTATTTTCACAGACTGCACAACCCTGGTATAAATGAGGGTGATTGAAGAGCTTTACTGCAAGCCAAAAGAAAAGAATGGTCAGTTAGGAAGTAGAAAAAATCAACTGTAAAGCAGTCTGATCACTCCACAACCTTATGGAACTGAAATGTGGGCAGAGAGTGAGGCGAACTTTAGCAGTATGGGAGCAATGAAATTAGCTATTACAGAACCGCCTTTGATGTAAATATATTCGATGGAGTAAAGAAAGGGTAAATATATGAATCATTTGAAATATATAGATGAGCTCTTTGGCATTTGATGTGGTACATACAGTACATACCTAAATATATTTAAAGACTGGGTGCTCTACACGAAGTACGGTTCTGGTCTCATGTCCTAATGGATTGATCTCCTCGTCTCAGTCACAGAATCATATCTTCGATACATTTATAAGAAACTGACTATTATTATTGCACATAGGAGGTATATTGTACACTAACATTTATGATAATGTGGATAGCTGACCTCGTGAGCTATGCCTTTTAATCTATAGATAATCGTCTATTAGTAACCAGAATAAGACAAAAATTTCATAGTTCTGAAGGGGTTAAACTAATTTAAAAAAAAACAAAAAAACGTAACTGTGCTTACAAAAATATCTCGAGAAGCAACAAATATATTGCGACAAAATTTATTCAATGGCTTCATTTGGTGTCTGAAGAGATACCATTAAGTTTGGTTAATTCTTTCAGCACTATGGTGCCTTTTTATCTTTTATTCTGGCTAAAGTTAGACACTTTTATGCAGCTGCAGAAAGACATGTTATTCAGTGAGTTTATTAAGATCGTATTTACCCTTTTGAGTCCTAGAGCTTGAACATAAGTTTAAGAGAATCGTTGAATGACATCCAAATTAACCCGTGGAGCCCCGGCTAGTTTTGTAATGTTTGTTCACCAGAACCCGGCCGGTTTTCAAAAAATGGTTTTATTCCAGAAACAATAGCGAATGGGTTAGGAATGAAGGAAAAACCACGAAAAACCGCTCAAAAAGCTTAAAGAATGGTCCTAGAGAGCCCCCGAAAACGTATTTTACAAGAGTAAAAAATTGAAGGCAATTACCCCAAAAAAACAGGTTATTGCGCGCTCACGCGCACGCACGTGGACTTTGAGAGTTTCCAACCATCGGCACGGTTGCGTGGGATACGTACACAGTTCCCATACAAATCTGAGCCCTCTTGAGTGGCTACACCTGAGGTTACGGTCGGCGCAATTAGGGTGACGCGTCAGACGCGTCGCTGGGGCTGTGCGTTACATACATCGCCGACGCGTCAGACGCGTTGCTGGGGCTGTACGGGTTAAGATGGAAATTTTGTCATCGTGCTGAAGAGGTTAAAATATTGAATGACAACTCCCCCCCCCCCCTCCCCTCATTACAGTTTTCAAAATCCAAATAACACAAAATTTCTTCCTCGGATAAAAAATTGCACATAGCGTACTGAGTAGGATTCCTTCTCAGATATGCATTTTAATTTACATTGTTTTTGTTGTCATTACTAGTATTATTTTTATAATTATTTTATTAGTTTTATTCTGTTTGCATGTACTGTATCACCTTTCATAGCACTTAATTCAGATCTCAAGGGCTCAGAGTGATGGAGAGTTCTCTCATTTATGTTTTCTTAACCCATGGGATCCGGGGTGCCTCATATGAATTTGGTTAAATCAACTTCATAATTCAGTAGCTACTGATTGAGACTACCTAGAGCAGTCAATGTTTTTGCGAATTGTAGAACTTTTTGTTATCTGTAGAATGCCGTACAGATGACGTCGCTACAACGCGTGGTTGCCGAGTTCTGATGATTATAGCGGCGATTTTTTTTTTACCATTTTACCTCATATGAGGCCTCCCGGATCCCAAGGGTTAATGATCTTGGATTGGCCTCTGTTTGATTGCAACTCGAGTTTGACACGTTTTGTTGTATTATGTTATATATATATAATTTTGAGTTTTTTAAGTGCATGTCAAAATAAACATATGTTTAGAAACGCAAAGATTTACTTTCCTCGGCACTTGGACTTTATTAGTGATACTGTATAATATTATTTTGACTTATTTTCAGTTGGCATACATATTTTCTTGCAGTCAATCTTTTATCCTTTTATGTAGTTGTAACGGCTGGGGCCTTTCCGAGTCGACTCTCATCCAACGCACAAAATGTCCACAGTAAACCCAACTAGGCTCTACGTCGATTGTTGTTGTTGCTCTTCCCCAGGCTGTCTGGCCGAGCAGCCCCAAGGTCACGAGCAAGGCCAAGGCCATAACCGAGCGCCCCCACAAAACCCTCCCTGCTTACCACTAATAAAGCCCAGGTGACCGAAGCCACTCCAAGACGGGGAGCTAAGGAGGTGCGGAAAAGCCCGGGAAACAAAAGCCCCACCCAAGGCATATACTGTATAAGTAAAAGGAACAGTCAGAGTAAGCTATAGGTATGGCAGAGATCGCTCTGTGATTGTGGAGGGAGCTGCACCAAGGGGTGGACCGAGGAAGACCTGGGATCGGACTATACGCGCCGATCTCAAATCCAAGAACTTGACAAGTGAAGCAGCCCTCAACAGGGTTGCCTGGAACGCCGCCATTAGGACAAGAGACTGAAACTGCACTTATGTGTGGAACACTCTGTCTTAAAATTTTATGTATGTATGTATGTATGCTCAGCTCTCTCTCTGATAGACCAGCCCATCACCACATGACTAGAACCCAATCCTCTCAGTATCAGCTAGGAAAGGTCCTAGAAAGCCCCCTATTTCAACTCCTTTCGGGGTTGGGCACCTGTCAGCCGTTGCAGCTTAAACCATACTAATTCACCTTTTGCAAGTGTTCAGGTATGAAAGGTTTTATTTATTTATTTATTTTTTTAAATTTTAATTTATTTTTTTATTTTTATTTTTACCAGACGCCTTAGTTCCCGAGAAGGGGTGGCCATGAACAGTAGGCGCTTTTCACGAATCGCTATGTCAAGTTGCCCCGGCTTGACATCTACCAATAATATTTTGACAGTGACGGCTCGATCCACCGGTACTTTGATCAGCAGCCGAAGCTCTACTGACTATGCCACGGCTCGCGATAGGTTGCATTACTTTTATATATGCCAATGACTAGCAAGGACATGTGTCAAAGTTTATCTACACCAAACAGGTCTAAGTTTCAGAGGGCTTGCAACCACTTTCCATATATTTTATTAGCTACAGTAACTTCCGTTCATAATTCTGTAATGGTAACTTTACTTTGAAGATAAATACAGTACAGTACAAGTAACAGTATTATATCAAGAACTCAGGGATCCACATTCGTTTTCACTAGACTAAGCAATTACATTATAGTTTAGCAAGATATGGTGTAAGAATTAGTGTATACTTTCTTTTTCTTGCCCATCAAAGTCGTTGATTTGGATGTCTTCATAAATAAATGGTTTCATTAATTGAGTTTAGAAGTGAAGTTGGTTGGTGAAAAAATATAAAAGATGATGATATAAGTAATGAGGGCCTCTTGGAACTAGAAGCTGTGGAGGTGAAATTATTTTGGAATGGCATTTAGTGTGAACAAGGTTGATGGACTGAGTGATACGGAGGTATACGAGTCTTTTGGGACGGAAGGACAAACTGTACCGATTTTTAGTGGATAAAGAGAAGTATTTTGAGGTGGTTTGGCCATGTGTAAAGTATGGATGAGAACAGAATTCCAAGAGAGATGCATGGCAGAGTGGTGGAGCAGCTATAGTCTATTCGCTGTAAGTAGGTGAAATATTAACTCTATCCTCTGTAACTTAAAAAGGGCTAGAGCAAATTGGCTGTACATTTCCACACCTATTCCTTAACTTACTCTTCCCAAATGGTAGAAATATTAGCTTGATTTCTCTAGTCGTTTTTGAGTTACAGAGGTTAGAGGCCATGATTTTTCGCCTACTTACAGCGAATAGACTATAGTGGTGGTATGGAAGAAGAACGTGGAATAATATATTAACCATTACAGTACCGACCACATCTTTTTGTTTTTAGTTCAGCTACATTTAGACAATTTTATGAAGCTTAGGAAGGATATGTGGTAGCTAAAAGGATTAATTGAGGTAGTCTGTAGTCTTTTATTGAGTAGACATTCATCGTACCGTAAGTTGAATAAAACCGTCTAATTGTTGCCAGATTATGATAAAAAGGATGTCACCGGTAGTGAATGGGTTAAAAAAATCTTCTATTGAGGATATTAGCAAGCGAGCATGACTGGATAAAGTAGCCTGGAGATGGTTCTGTCTTGGCCATACTGTACTTGAGTAGGGGTTTTCCAGGAGAAAGTAAGGCATAGGAGAAGATAATAAGATGATGATGATGAGTAATTCTAACTATCATTTCCTAACTATTTTGAAAGTTGTACAGCATCAATTGGATTACGCTAGTATCTATTTTATATTATTTGTTCTGATGTTTAGTTTGTGTCAAGTTTTCTTACTATCATTAATACAGGCATACAGAGGAAAAATACTATTTTGCCACAACATCGTCAGGTTGTCAGGTTATGTATGAAAAATTTATAGTTAGTTACTATTTTTTTCATTTTGTGTTTTGGTATTAATTCTGACTACAGTATCATCAATAATTAGACGCTGAGGTACACAAGGGTGCACAAGAGATGTAGTGGAGCTAGAGGACCTTTGACAAGAATCATAGATTTTGAATGTGCAGTGTGCAAGGGAGATTTTGTATTAAATGACCCGCCTGTCAGTGTTGATTTCGACAGTGTAACGCTGGAGTGTGTGAATAAGTTCTGCTACCTGGGCGATACGGTTTACGCCGAAGGTGGCGCTGAACCTAGTTCCATTGCTAGAGTCAGAAGTGGCTGGGGAAAGTTTAGAGAGCTGTTGCCACTCCTGACCATGAGAGGGCTCCCACCCCACCTTAAAGGGAAGGTGTATACCTCGTGTGTTAGGACCCCTTGAGGCGTTTGAGCACACCCAGCTTCTGGAAGGCTGCCTTAGCAAGACTGGTAATATGGTCCTTTCAAGTGAGAGCAGAAGAAAATGAGACACCAAGAATATTGAGAGAAGATGAAGGATTGATTTTTGTATTGTTGAAATATAAGGGAAAGTCCTCTGGGAGTTCCGGACAGGTAGTAAAATGGAGAAATTGGGTTTTGGAAGCATTAAAGGTAACAAGGTTTTCTCTGCCCCAATTGGAAATAGTAGTTAGATCAGCAGATAAGTGTTCTATGGCTTCATTACGTTTGTCTTTGAAGGATTGCTGGCTGGGGCGTTCTGGAAATCTAGTTGAGTAGTGTAAGGTAGAGTCGTCTGCGTATGAATGGATGGGACTGGAGGTACAGTTGAGAAGATCATATATGAAAATTAGAAATAAAATTTGAGATAGGACAGAACCCTGAGGAACACCGGAGTTGATAGGATGAGGAAGTGAACGATGGCCGTCCACAACCGCAGCTATGGAACGACCGGAAAGGAAGTTAGAGACAAAGGCACAGATGGAGGGATAGAATCCGAAGGAGGGTAGTTTAGAAATTAGAGATTTGTGCCAGACTCTATCGAAGGCCTTCGATATGTCTAGCGCAATAGTGATGGTTTGGTCATGGAGAGATATTTGATGGGAATGACTGAGTGAGTGTGTTAAAAGTATGGAAGTATAGGGAAGGACGGTCGTCAGTAGGCCAAGGAAGACCTGAGACGATGGCATGAGGAGGATCTCGGGGTTAGGGGAGTTGACAGGGACATTGCAGGGGACTGTGAAACATGTAGATCCACAAGCAGGTGAACAAGGCATACCCAGATAAGACATTGAACTGCCTCTGTAATCGATACCAATGTAGGATAATTTACTTGCATTGAACTGCCTCTGTAATCGATACCAATGTAGGATAATTTACTTACAAATTAAAATTATTTCCATCCAACACAAACCCATGCTAAATATTTCTACTCAATTGTAATACCTACAGTACACATTTTCTTGTATGTATGTACAGTATGTATATACTCAGGCCCAATCCTCACTTTTCCTATTATATATATATATATATATATTTTTTTTTTTTTTTGGGGGGGGGATTTCCTTATAGCTCGAAATTGCAAGTGATCTATTAATGTGGAGGATTGACTGATAGTGCAGTTAGCTTAAAGGAAAGAGTTACACTGCCCAAGATGATACTGAAACAAGTAATGAAAGAAAGATACAGATAAATTTAGTCCGTGTTCGAGGAGTTTTATTATATGGCCGACTACTTTTCTCACCCAGTCAAAAAGTTATCCTAGAGAATGAGAGTATTCTTGTTGCTTGACGGAACATTTCAATTAATTTCAATATGCACCAATTTTCCTATTGATTTTGTATCATTATATTGTCAATCAATCGACACTGTTTTTTAAATTACTGTATATCAACATTTCCGAACTGCTCTACAGTAGATATTAGGCAATAATAATATGCTACTGTCTGTAACCCAACAAAATACATAGTAATTCAATATATTTAAGAGTGCCAAACTATTTTATAAATTTAGATTTCTGTATCTATGCACCTATTTTAAATATATTTAGGCCCTAGCCCTGTATTGGACAAATATTTAGATTTAGATTTTTTAACGCAAACTACTGTATTTATTCTATTCAAAGGCTTAAAAGATATATTACCTGACTTTTCAAAACTATTTTCAGTGCAGAGATAAATTGTAAGCATACATATTTAATAATTATTTTGAGGAATGCATGCGTTGATTTGATCTATACAGTACGTGTTTATACGAGGGGACATCGTAAAGTTTTAATTATCACCCGGAAGTTATTGAGCTATGTCGATGAAATGTTATCAGTGTAATAACTGCACATGATGGTGCAAAAATGTTCTCCTAAGTTCGTTTACTTTCTTTACAGGTGGCGCTAAATATCAGTAACCTGCAAGGTGGAGAAGATTGAGGCTCCCAGCGTGATTAAGTTCCTGCATTTGAAAGGTTACAGTGCCAGGAAAATCCATGATGAAATGAAGGAAATTCCTTTTCCACCTCACAACAGTGTCATATGACGGGCAATCATCACCATAGCCAGCCTTCATTTCATCATGGATTTTCCGGGCACTGTAACCCTTCCTAATCACGCTGCGAGCCTCAATCTTCTCCATCTTGCAAGTAACTGACATCTAGCGCCACCGGTAAAGAAAGTAAACGGAAGGATAGCCAAATTCAAAGTACATTTAGAGGAACAAATGGGGTATGCTCTAATAATGAATGCATATTTAGGTGTGTGTGTATACTGTATATGTGATTCTTCATGTTTGTTTATGAGATGTGCCTATTACAGGTACAGTATTATTATTGTTATTATTATTATTATTATTATTCTATCTATCTATCTATCTATCTATCTATCTATCTATCTATCTATATATATACTCAGGCCCAACCCCCACTTTTCCTATTTTTTGTTTGTTTTCCTTTCTTCCTTTTTTTCTTTTTTTAGGGGTGGCCGACTCTTATTATTATTATTACTATGATGATTATTATTATTATCATTATTATTATTATTATTATTAAGTTTGATATATTATTTTCTTTTAGTTCAACCCTAATGCCTCAAATGTGCTATATATTTTTCCCCATGAGGCCTGTTTCGCCATGAATAAGTGTATAATGTAAAAACAAAAAATAATAATACTATGAATAATATACCATTAACGTCCATTATCCCTATAGCGAATGAAAGCTTAACCCTTTCAGTACCATGGCATTTTTTTTCCTGGCTAACTGTAGACAATTTTACTCAATTTAGGAAGGTCATTAGGGGATTTGGAATAATTTTAATAACTTTCAATCCATAGCACTGTATGAATATTCCCATATTCAAAATATGCTACAGGGGGTCAATGCCTAGTGAGTTAATTGCTCAATAGGTGGCATTCTGAGAGTGAGGGTCTGAGTCTGAGGGATGAGACAGTGAAGCACAGAGCCGAAGCAGCTTCAGACATGGGGCTGCTTCGAGCCGTGAATGGGTGCTTCACATGTCTCACTCCCTAGACTGGAACGAGACCTCACAGGCTTCTTCGTGTTGAGCGGTAGAATGTACAGGCTCTTAGCCTATGCCCGAGAGGGAGTAGTTGGAATATAGAAAACAAAAAAATGGAGTACAGTACTACACTATGAAAAATCAAAGGTATTAAAAAGGTAAATACAATTGAATTAGGTATATTAAGTGATTTACCTTTAATTATTTGATATTCCTTTCTATCATTACTGTATATTACATGGATTTATCACTACCAATATACCTTTACTAGGTGAATTATTATGGACATTATATTTACCCTTTATATATCTTCGGTAAACCTATAATTTTTTTAAGTACAGTATACTTAAGTTGATTAAAATTGACTAATGTTAGCCAGAATAATAATAACAAAATCAGACTACCATACTGAAGGGGTTAAGGCGGAGTCACACAGGCAGTATTATCGGCTGAATATATCCAGAATACTTTTACTCTAATTTAATGATGAAAATTGTTGAGTATCAAGGTTCATTTTGATGTTTGAAAAAATGCTATGCTAACTATCACATAGAATGGTGATATTTTACTTCTTTATGTTCACCTATATCATTATGCAAGATTATGGACTAGCAAAGATTGAATTGTGATTTACATTTATGTTATGAGTTGGTAGGTGGGGGACACTCATCATCCTCATTCTGTGGCCAATGTGTTAGTCAGTGAATGCAATCTAGAAAGTATATAGAGTCATTGACCAGTTATACTTTTTAGCATCACGTCAGTGTGGTTGTTGTTATTGTTGTTCCCTAAGCTGCCTGGCTGAAGAGCCCCGAGTCCCTAAGGAAGGCCATGGCCACGGTCGGGCTTTCCCACAGAGCTCTCAAGGAGTGTTGCTTGTGTTGTTGACGAAAGTGATTGTGTGAAATGCAGTCTTCTAGGATGTGTACAATGGTATGGGGTGCTGTGTTACATCCCGGGCAGTGTGGTTGACAATATAGCCAGCAAGGACGTATGGTCCTGTAGTTGGGAGTAGTGTTCAGCTCCCATTATTCTCATATGGTTCCTGGAGGTGGTAATGTGGTGCTGTAGCCAGGGGGGGGGGGGAACTCTTATATAACTGCTTTGTTGTAGTTGGTGTAGTTAGGGATAACTCTTTCTGTTTCCACAACCACCCACCTTTGGGTGACCAGGGTTTACATGTGCATGCATTTCTGTCATGTGTGCGTGTATCTAGGCCTTTTTGTTTACTGTATATATGGATGGAGTCATGAAGGAAATACTATCAAGAGCAGTGGATGTTGGTGTATCGCTGAAAAGGGAGGGAATTGAGTGGAAGCTACCTATACTGCTGTTTGCGGATGATACAGTTCTGATGAGTGATAATGAATGGGAGTTGCAGGGTCTGGTAAATGAGTTTGGAACAATGTGCGAAAAACGGAATTTGAAGGTAAATGCGGGGAAGAGTAAGGTTATGGTCTTCGAAAGGGGTGAAGTCACAGAGTGTGAGGTGAAGCTGAACGGTCAGGCTATGGAGATCGTCAACTCTTTTAAGTATCTGGGCAGTGTGTTGAGTAAAGATGGGACTATGGATAAAGAAGTGCGGGAGAGGGTACAACAGGGGAAGAGGGTTGTAAGAACGCTGAAAGCAGTAACAAGAAATAGGATGGTCAGTAAGGAAGTGAAGAAGTCCTTGCATGACAGTGTGGTAATCCCGACACTGACTTACGGAAGCGAAGCATGGACGTTGGTTGAGAGACCCAGACCAAGAGTGAGAGCAGTGGAAATGAATTACTTAAGAAGTGCGTGCAGAGTTACATGGAGGGATAGACAGACTAATGAGGAAGTAAGAAGGAGGTGTGGTGTGGAGGTAGATGTGCTGGAAAGTGTGAAAAGGAATAACTTAAGATGGTTCGGCCATATGGAACGTATGGAAAGCGAGAGAATGACTAAGAGGGTGTATGAGAGTGAGGTGGAGGGACAGAGAGGGAGAGGTAGACCAAAAGAGAGGTGGAAGGATGGAGTGAGGAAGTATATGAACAAAGGCGGTGCTGGCTGGGGGGAGGGGCGTCGACTCTGGGGACAGAGGTGCATGGGGGCGGTTCGTTTGTGGCCACCCCTTCGGGGATCACGGCGTCAGGCAATAGATAGATAGATAGATTTATTCTAATGGATTTTGAGTGGACCCTCCTCAGGAGTGGGTTCCTCGCCTAGTTAACTTCAAGGGTGGTTTCTTGCCTTGGAACTTGACTATGAAGGGATTGCATTTGTGGCTGAGATTGTATCGAGACAGTTGGGGAGTTAATTATTTATTTTAATAAACTGTATGTATGCATGTATTGGCAGATAGTATTGAAAGGTTTTAATTTATTCAAGTTCCATTTGATTGTATAAGACTTGTAAGCTCACTAGCAAGGAATGTTTCGGTGATTGTGAAGATATCAGCCGATAAGATGCCCGCGTGACACCATTATCAGGGGTCACTGCACTTGGATAAATATTATAAAAACTTGGGTTTCTTATATGCAACACCATAATATATATATATATATAGGCTATATATATATTTTATATATGGTGTCCTTGGGGTGATGGGGCAGAACTGCGAGTTATGATAGAGGAAGATGTAATTATAATGTAAAACTTGCAAAATAAACAAACCAGAACTGGGACGACACAAGATAAACGCAAAGGAACTAATAAAAATCCCTATGTGGAAATAACGCTTAATAAAATCAATGTTCCATGACCGTCACCGAGTTACGACCTAAACATTTTACTTCTAATAAATCACTAACCGTTGTGAATCTGACACATATATACTTTAATTAATTTCATTGGGGGTGTTTGGTGTTGTGGTGAAATTAATAAAATATAGAATACTTTCATAGAACAGTTTAAGGGGAGATGGGCCGGTTTTCTGGACCACTTTCTCCCGCGTGTTTAGCTTCATTAGTTTTCAGATGTTAAGATGTTTGACCCATTAGTTAGTCGATTTTAAGACCTTTCGCTCCATTTCTACGTCAATATTTAGACCTTTCGTGCTATTTAGGTATCGATTTTTTCCCTGGTGAACGATAGTGAGCCTGTAATGTTGGAAGAACCGTTTCTACCGAAAAATGTACAAATTAATCTAGAAGGGGGATCTAATGGATGTTTTTTTTAAATTTGATGGAGGTCTAGGGAGGAAACTAGAAAAATAATGAATACATGCAAAAATCGACCCAATTTATCACACCACAAATTATGCCCTTTGCCTTTGGGACACCCTCTATACTGTATAATATTTTGTAGTTTACGGTGTTGTCGTTCTAGCTGTGATCCAAAGCGGTAGCGTTCCAATCCAAATATGGTCCATTCAGGCTCGATGGTCCCTTGATTTGGCCCTGTCACTCTTTCAACTATGGGGGAGGCACTCGCTATAGGCAATTCTGCCTTTTGCCTCACATAGAAAAAAAAAAAAAAAAAAAAAAGCAGTTTGGATGAGTTCACACTGGCCCTGCTTTTCTTGAATCAGGACTATCACACTATCTTGTTTTAACAACCCAATGTAATCTATCCTAACCATAATTGTTAGGCTAGGTTAGGTAAGGCAATGTTAGGGGAGAATAAGTCAAGTAATTATAAGATTTTTTTTTTTTGTGAGATGTTTAACCAGACCATTGAGCTCCCCATAAAACTAGGATATGTTACCATGATCGACCTAGTGAACAAAAAGTTGGACAAGTGTGTGAACCTATAGAAACCCTCAGAAATATGCTTCCTAACCCCGTCTCAATGACCACTTTGGTTCGCGACCGGAATGACGTGGGACCGTAACTCACTAATCACTATTGAGTCGGCCTAGGCACTGTGTAGTATTCTGTGCATCATCTACACTCAAGCTTTCTAATATAAATCCAAGTGCACTGTGATCCCTCTAGGGTGGTCAATTTTAGAACCTTAGTTTACGCTAGAGTTTCGTTTCTCCACCAGTCCCTCTTACAGGATAGTTATGGCTGGTTATTTGAACTATTTTCCAAGGAACTTTATTATATCTAGGGTAGCCTACGTACGGAGAGCACCACCGGGTCTCTGGAGGGAGGTGCGTGTTCTATTCAAAGATGATGTGTGCTTATATCATACAGGCCAGACTGAAATGGGAGAGACTACTGTATAGAGACATTATTACATTCATTCTGCCACGTGGATATAGATACTAAGAACAGATCCCACCTCTATTACACAACTCCATTTAAAAATTATCTGACTACAAAAGTGTAATTGTTTAGATGCTTATGTTCTGGGTGTGGTCTCCCTAGTTCGAATCCCGGGAGGACCGTATACTGTCCTTAGTTTATTCAAGTGCATTGGGGTTTGTAATTGATGAATAATGTTAAGAATGGGGTGTTACTTATTAACTTATAGTTTTGACAAGGTATAGGTTGCACCAGCGAACTTGACAATAATCTTGACCCCTTATCTTCTTCTAACTCAAATTTAATTATAGCAATCGGGCTGACGTTTCTATCGTTTGGGAAGAGTCCACCAGGATATAGGTGTGGATGTTTACAGCCAGTTTGCTCTAGGCCCTTTTGAGTTACAGAGAGGTCAGGGGTCAAGATTATTGTCAAGTTTATTGGCGTTACCTATAGTTGTATAGGGATGACCAAAAAAATCGACCACTAGACCATTTCAACCAGTAGATCTCAACCAATGTCAACTCATCAGTAGGCCTACTGTTAGTTTAGTTTAGTTTTGGTTTGAACTTTACGTTGACACTGGTTTAGTTGAGATCATCTGGTGGAATTGGTCTGCTGGTTGAGTTCTCGTGGAGCTGTAATCATTTCTATGGTCGTGTTTAATCGAGTATTCAATAGGGTAAATTACCATGTGTATTCATAATAATTTATTTATTTAATGGCATATCTCGGCTTGACTCAAATTGAGTAGACCCTCCCATTGTTAATAGTTTCTGACTTTACAAAACCCATGGACAGTTACGTGTAATGGAAGTGCAGGTCATGCATCTCAAAACCCATGGACAGTTACGTGTAATGGAAGTGCAGGTCATGCATCTCAAAATTTGATTCGCTCAATGGGAATGCTTCCTTGGCTGAATAATTCAGAATTATAGCTTTAGCTATAGCTGTAGTATAACAAATTGCCGAAGTTCTCGTAAACAAATATATATTTTTATATAATATAAGTTTTTGAAAAGTATTTAACCCTTTCACGCTCATATGACGCAGAGGTTGCCAGATTAGCAATAAGAAATAGAGTTCTCTCACACTTATAATTACCTCTCCAAAATTAGTTTTCTGCTCACAGCTAACTGAAAGACAACTGCAGAGGTTGAAGTAACGGTAACTAAACTAAAGGTTTCTAAATAACCCTGATGGTAACAAAGGCTTTAAAGTAACCCTAATAGGCTCAAAATCGCGTCATATGTCGGAGAGGGTTAATTCAAAGTGTTTTTATATTTATTTTGGTTGATTATAGGATTTTGTTTTGTTGAGTTTAGTGCAATAAGTATTAACACTCTTAACCCAACCATGGATTTATATATATTTTTTGAAGCAGAATGTACGGTGGCGCTAATAAGTCATGTCTCAGCTGTCATTACGTTGGGCTCGCTCTGTGCTGTATTAATGTCTGCCAGATGTTGAATAGTGTGGTTAAGTGTAGGAACATGCCCGTATCTCTCACTCGAAATGAATATATCAAGTTCAGATATTGCGGATACCAATTATTGGTCAAAATATACCTGGTGGCGAGACATCACTTATTTGGCCGACTGTACTCTGATTACCATATCCGTGTGGCAAAGTGAAGATGATATGAACATTTCAATCGTTGAGTCTGGCTTGTGGTTTATTAATACACGTCATCCAATCTCATGTATTTCTATTATAGTATTAAGCAATGTTTCTTATAATCACACAATGACATTTTGAAATAAACTGGAATGTTATAGATAGAGAGGAAGTCTTTGATTGCCTGGTGGATGACCTGAATGGGGGATTGGGGGCATTGACCCCATTCATTAACCCTTACTGTACAAGTGACGGACGTTGGCCGTTAGTAAAAAAGTAACTCGCCAGTACCAACGACGGACGACGTACATCCATAATATGCGGTCCTTGTAACTGCCAGTATCGAGCGGTACCTGGTACCATGACTTGTACGTACTGCTCTGAGGCATTGGCAACACTTCTCAGCTTGGTTCAAAGCTTCCACAGGCTACCTGGGTCAGTGCCCCTCCAACTTTTGAGGTGGGGTGTTTTCTCTTGCCTCTGAAGCCATTTTGACCACACTGCCTGGTACTGGAGGGTACATTTATGGTAATATCCTCTAGTACAGTATGGCGTAATGCATAAGTGCGCGGAATATCGATGTGAGTATCCTAGGTTCGAGTTCTTGGAGTGCCACATGTATTTGTTGATTTAATTAATTGAGTTTAGAGGTGAAGTTGGTTGGTGGAAGAAAACATAATAATTCATATGGTATTAATTTTCTCTTAATACTAATGCACGGAATAACACAATTGTTAGTGCCTATATTCCTTGGGTCACTACATTATGTCTACCATTTGGAAAGGGTCAGCCAGGGAATAGGTGTGGAAATTTACAGCCCAATTGCTCAAGCCCTTTTTGAGTTACAGAGGTTAGGGTTCACGATTTCTGGTCTACCTATTTGGAACAGGGTATAGATGTAGGCTATGTGGCAGTGTTAGCATTGCATAGGGCTTGCATCCCCTTTCGTGTGGACTTGGATTTATATTTATTTATATTTATTAATAAAGTAGATCTGCCGTTCTGTCCAAAATCAAAACGGCATTAATAAAGGATTAATACTGTCGGAAGAACAAAAAAAAACTCGTAAAAGAATGTTCATAGATCTCATAGTTTTTATATAGGACAATAGGAAGTAAACAAAACCTGAATATATTATGTTTTATTGTCACATCTGAAGTCACTGTCACAAAAAATGAAAGTATAGATATCCCTTTTGTACACCTAATAACATTAATTATATTTTGTCATTTTCACATCCAAATAAAATCTAGGTACTGTATCACTTTACACTATGATAATTTTTAATGGACAAATATTTGTTTTCAAGCAACAGTTATGGGATCTATTGCATTGGTATTGGAAACTAGACAAATGATAATTAACCCCTTGAGGATTCTGCTGCATTTTGACAATATATTCCCATCGCCCGCCACTTCGGTGGTGCAGTGAGCCTCTGTAGCAGTTACGGTAATTTCTTGTTACTAACTTATTGTAGCACGGTTAAGGCTGGTGTGGTGCAAATTCGCCTGGTGCAAGTGCTTCAGGGGGACTTTGTTGAGTCTTGCTGAGACACTGTTAGCGCTATACCAACATCGGCCACTGTGATGACATGCTGGGGCTGTGTTGTGGCATCAACCATCTTGGTATTATGCTGGGAAGTGTAACTGGTAACCGACCCAATACACCGTCTAGTAAAATTCACAGAATAGGGAGGTTGGATGTACCCACTTACCATAGGGTACATAATATCTAAATTAACCTTTTGACCACCACAGGTTTTTTCTAGAATTAATATAATCGTCTAAAGTTATTCTCAACCCGGGACTTCTAGACTCAATGAATAAACCATAAATTACTAAGGACTGAAAATAAAGTGTTATATCTTCAAATCACATAGTTTCTCATCAAGAGTGTCTGAGAATTATATAAAGTGGCTGTACATGGAGTGGCACTTTCTTGAACACTTAGTACAGTACACTTCACGGTTGTACTGGTCTGTGGGCGGACTGGAAATGAAAGGAACTACATGTAATATTAGGTACACCCTACTCCAAGTAAGTACAGTAGTCCAAAACTCTTGAACATTAACCTCTATAACTCACAAACGACTAGAGTGATTGAGCTAATATTTCTACCATTTAGGAAGGGTTAGCCAGGAATTATGTGTGAACATTTACAGCCCATTTGCTCTAGCCCTTTTTGAGTTACAGAGGCTAGGGTTCACAATTTCTGGCCTACCTATTTGGAACAGGGCATATTAATGCTTATCTTCACAAAAATACATAAATAACTTTATAGGCTAAGTGATCCCCTTAAGGTACAATGCCAGTCTCTCTCTTGGCTTCCCTGTTCGGAGCTGCCCAACTTACCAGTGTTTCAATATTGAGATCAGATTGTAGGACCGATCCCACGTCTTTCTAGGTCTACCCCTCCGTGCAGCTCCCACCATGATCACAGATTTGCAACTCTTTAACAACTTCCTGTAGATCATCCATACTCTTTACATTCCCAAACCAACCTGGCCTGCTTAATTGACCACTTGCTTGTTTCAGGCTACTGTATAAGGAAGTTAGAGTTTTTTATACCGATATTTTGGAGAATTACGAGCTAAAATATGGTAGTAGTACATTCATAAATACATAAAACCCAATTCAACGTACCCTTTAGCCATCAGAAACCTACATTATTATTGTATTTCTGTTAAATATCGATGTTTAAGGCTCCAACTTCCTTATAGCCTGAAACTCACAAGTGGTCAATTGTAGGCTACATATCACTTTGCTGATATTCCTGTTATCTATTCTGCTTCGTCAATTTCTCATTACATATCCTATCCTGTAGTTTAACTTTAACTACTGTAGTCATGTTTCTAAATCATGAGTCATTGTGTTTCTAATCATCAAACTTACATCTTTCCCTTCAATTATTAGAATTGGAAGCAGTTCTCTGAACTCTCCTGAAATACATCTAACTCTGGCGATAGCGGCAGCTTTGGCTCCACCTTCGGCAGAAATAGTATATAAATTGTGTCACTCCAGCGAGATACTGCCAAAGTTGGCACCTTTGGCCAGATTATTTAGCATAAGCTCATCCTTGCATACTACGCATACAAATATATCTATTTCCGAATTTCTGCTTGGCAGAGGTACGTTAATTCTAGTAAAGCTCTTATTCCCATGATGTAGCCTACAGAATAACGACAGACACTACAGTGAATTGAGTTCTTAAATATTTGCAGTCTGTAGTAAGTGAAGTAACCACATTATCCTGGTACACAGAAGTGACTATTTTTAAGGTTACCGTAGTTTACCTTCACCAGCTTGAGTCCATTTACGTGTGTTCATAAAGCTGATAAAGGTACAGTAGCCTACTGTACTGTAGGTGCTGGCGAGCCTTCTTCAGGTACAGTACTACCAAATTGTACTGATAGATTCACATTCATTAACGCTAAATGCTTCACCACTGTATACCCAACTTAACGTAAATTTAGTACACGATACTGTACATTACAGTACTTATATGGGAACATTATATACATCACACACACACATACCTGTATATATATATATATATATATATATATATACAGTATATACCGGGTATACAGTATACTGTATATATATATATATATATATATATATATATATATATATATATATATACCGGTATATATATATATATATATATATATATATATATATTTTTTTTTTTTTTTTTTTTTTTTTTTTTTTTTATCGGTAACCTGATAGGGAACATACACCACTAATATAAACTTATTAAGTTTATACAAAAGGTTGTGTTTTCAATTTCGTGGGTTGGAATCACAATATATAGTAGAGACAATAATTAATTCCAGAACATTACTTTTCTCGACTATGTACAGTTGGCCAAATAAGTCATGTCGCCTCTGTCATTACGTTTTGCTCTCTGTGTGCTGTATTAATGTCTTTCAGATGTTAAATATGGTGTGTATAGATAGGAACATGGTTGTATATCTCACTCAAAAACGATGAATTAATGCTTAGATAGTGCTGATACCAATTATTGATTGAAATATACTTGGTGCTGCGACATGACTTAATTGGCCGACTGTACATTTCAAAGATGGTGTTTATCCTGTGGTCATAAAGGGTTAAGGAGTATTTTTAATATAGTCCGTTCATTCTGGGTTGGGCAGAAATTGTAACACCTAACCTCTCTTAACTCAAAAAGGACTTGAGTAATCAAGAAAATATTTCTACCAATAGGACGACTTGGCTAGGGAATAGGTGTATAAATTGACAGCTCATTTGCTCTAGCCCTTTTTAAGTTACAGAGGTTAGAGGTTACGATTTCTGCCAACCTAGAATGAACGAACTATAGTATTGTTTTCTTTACATGAAGGTTAAGGGGAGATTTTTATGCATTTGTTTATTTACTTATTTATTTTCCTCCATAGACCTCCATCAAGCTTAAAACAATACCCCTAAGACCCCCTTTGAGGTATATTTGTGCGTTTTTCGGTAGAAAAATGCCCGGCTCACAGACCGGCTCCTCCTAAATTGCAGGCTAGCTTTCGCTCCCCAGAAACAAAAAAATCGACACCTAAAAATGGCACGAAAGGTCATATAACCACCAAACTAATGGAGCGAATGTCTTAAAATCTGCAAACTAATGAGGCTAAGGATGAGGAAGAAGGGGGTCCATAGTCCTCCCCTTAGGTTATAAATATGAGGCATACATTAATTTTGTAGGCGACTCTACTCAACTTAAAAAGGGGGTGTGGGGGATATTGATTTTTGTTTTCTTTCTTTCTTTAGTTTGCTCCCTAGACGTCCGTCAAGGTAAAAAAATAAACATAATAAAAATAACTAAATAAATAAATACAAAATAAATAAAACAAAATCTTCGAGATGAATTTGTACATTATTCGGTTGAGAAATGACACGGCCAAAGGTCGGTCGCTCGCCAGTAAAGAAAAATCAACACTTAAATAGCACGAAAGGTCTTAATATTGAAAACAAAAACGGGGTGAAAAGTTTTAGAATCGCCAAACTAAAGGGGCAAACGTCTTAAAATCTCGAAACTAATGGGGATCAAATTGAGGGGGTCCAGAAAAACAACCACTCCCCTTAACTGTCTTGAAAGGACCCATAAATTATAATTATCATTCACTATATCACATTACGATGAGCTTCCTGTGGAAATTCCCGGCGCGACCGAAGCCGCTCCAAGGACAAAACAAAGCAAAGCCCTGAAGATCATTACAGGCTGCACAGCTACTGCACCCACAGATAACCTACATCAAGAAACCAAAATCCTCAAAGTCAAAGACCATCTGGACATGAGAGGCACTCAATTCCTGGCAGCAGCCTCCACGAACCAAGACCACCCACTAAACTACATGGCAACACACCCACAGACACCAAGAAATATCAAAACAACACCCAGCACACGGTATCACACACAATTATTGTCCTCTCTCCCTCCATGCCCACCCCGAACCAACTTCCAGAAGCACATCCATACTCATATCTCTCACCGATCCATCCACTCACTCACAGACAACACGCAGCTGCATGTACGACCTCCCGATATCCATCCTTCCGAATCCTCCCTTCCTCGCGAGGACAGAGTCCACCTGGCCAGGCTGAGATGCGGACACCATCCAGCTCTCCTGAGCTATCAGAAGAGACTGGATGACTCCGTTGTCGACGCCTGCCCGGGATGTAACACAGCACCCCATACCATTAAACACATCATAGAAGACTGCATTTCACACAACCACTTACGCCAACAACACAATCTACACTCAATGAGAGCTCTGTGGGAAAGCCCGATCGTGGCCATGGCCTTCCTCAGGGACTCGGGGCTGTTCGGCCAGGCAGCTTAGGGAACAGGAACAACAACAACAACAACAACAACGATGAGCTTCCTTATAGAGGGGGGGGTCACAGGCCGTACATTTTCAAACAAATATTAGGAATTCCTATGGGTGGAAATGCTAGCCCTTTAATTGCAGACTTATTCTTGCTTGCTTTAGAATTTAAATATATAAAATACTTAATTGACAGTAGCAAGAAAAATAAAATCCCAGAAAAATTAGCACTTGCTAATTTGTTAAGTAATAATAGTAGATATATTGATGATATTCTCGTTTGCAATTTGTTAAATTTTAATCAAGTTGCTAAACTTATTTACCCTAATTCTATTCCCCTCACACAATGTAACGTAAATTATAAAGTTGAAAATTTTCTTGATATAAATATAGAGATTGTTAATGAACAGTGCATACTTAAAGTATATCGCAAAGTTGATGATTTTAATTTTAACGTAATAAACTTTCCTTTCCCTAGTAGTAATATCGATAGTAAAATAACTTATAATTGTTTTTATTCCCAATTAATAAGATTTTGTAAAATCTGCACTAAAGTAGATGACTTTTGGGCTAGAGCTAGGTTACTATACAGACTCTTAGTGGACAGAGGTTTTGAGGCAAGTAAATTGTTCCATAAATTTAATCTTTTTAGGGTCAATTATTGTGACTGTATTCTAAAATTTTACATCAATAATTTTAATCAAGCATTTTTAACTTGAAGTTTCTTGTATAACCTCTGCTTACTTTGTGTCTGTATTTATTGTTTTTTGTCTGTATTTATTGTTTATCTTTTTCTTTTTCTATTATTAATATTAATATTGATGATTTTTTAAATTTATTGTTCTTGTTAAAGAGTACTCTTTGTTTAAATCTGTTGTTACTTCATATTTTGCAATTATTTGTCTTTATATTATATGTATTCATTGTCGATAGTATCAATTGCTTACTTTTGCGATTTCCTTAGTTTATTTGTGCTATAAATGTAGGTTATTTGTAGGGTAGTTATTGATAGGGGTCACTTGAGGCATGCTATGCTTACAGGTACCTACCCGATAGCACTATCGTTAGTGAGTGCTGTACTGTATTTTATATATTATTTTGTAATAGTATAGATATCTTATCAATATTTGTATTTTGTACTATTGTTAATGTCTTGTCATGTTGCAAATTTGATTTTAAATAATATTTTGACATTTAACATGTAGTTTCTTTATTCATGCAGAGTTTAGTAAAATTTGCCAGAACGTCCTGGACTTCCCAAACTTGACTACTTCCTTTAACGTGACGATAGTGCGTTGTTATATGTGCGATTAGTTTGCTTGGGAAACAGATTAACTTGCTCATGTAGTAATGTACACCCTATGTGGTGGATTGTGTTCTTTTATTTAATAATTTTCATTTTAGTAAGCGTTGTTTCCACATAGCGATTTTGATAATTTAATTTGACTTTATATTGTCCTTGTCCCAATTTTGGTTTGTTTAGTTTGCAAGTTTTACATTTTAACAGTAGGCTGAATAGGGCCCAATGGATAAAAGCCAAAGAGAGAGGGAGAGAAAGATAACAAAAAGCGAGGTGGGCTCCCTTAAAGAGCTATAGGACTAAAGCCGGTATCACACGAGCGCTTATTTACTCAACATTTATCCTCAACACTGGTGTGGCAGCTTATGGGGTCAACTTTTAAAATATTTTGGTTACCTAAATTCATCTATCATCAGTCTAGTTTCCGATACCATTGCAAAATATTCCGGAAATGTTGCCAGTAAAATGTTGACCATCGAATGTTGACTATCACACGAGAGCTTTTTTACTCAACATTCGATAATCAAAATTTTTGGAATATTTGGTATCGTAAAATAAACTGACGGTAGATGAATTAAGGTCACCGAAACACTTAAAATGTTGACCTTATAAGCTGCCAGACCAGTGTTGAGGGAAAAAGTGCTCTCATTGTTCAAGTTACGTCCAAAATGATCCTCTCCTTTCCTCTCTGAAAACTCCTCAGCTCATTGAAGTTCAATTCAACCCTTTGAGTATGAGCGACGTCTGTTATATTTAATCTAGCTATATTTAGACGATATTAGGACTTAAGAAGGATCTGTGGTACTTACAAGGGTTGGTCTGAAGCCTTATTATTGCTAGAGGTCCTTCCTAAGCTAAATAAAATCGTCTAATTGCCAGAATATGATGCAAAGGACGTCACTGGTACTGTATGGGTTAATATATACACTTTTGTTCACTTTCACCGCCACTACGAATGACATCACAGATAGGCTATATGTTACATACATACAACTTAAACCTATGTACAGTAGTATAGTATTATACAGTATCAATATATGTAATTGACCACTGCCGAGTTTCAGGCTATAAGGAAGTTGGAGCCGTAAACAATGATATAGAACAGAAGCGCAGTACTAATGTAGGTGTGTGGTGGATATGCATTAGGATGAATTCGGTTATATCACTTATATGTATTTATATATGCACTACAACTGTATTTCAGCTGGCAATTCTGTTTAATATCGATGTTTACAGCTCCAACTTCCTTTTAGCATCAAACACGCAAGTGGTCAATAATTATCAATGCTTATTCGTGCCATAGAACACTACATACATTTGAACATTTACACATAAAATATATGATTACTAAAACTACCAACAATCTAGAAATCTACATTAGTAAATGTTACGAAAGTATTTTTCTTAAAGAAAAATACTTTTACAATTTATGGAACAAAAATAGAAGCATAAGTGCACAGAATTTCGGTGTTAGTGTCCTAGGTTCGACTCCTTGGAGTGCCACATGTATTTGTTGATTTCATTAATTGAGTTTGGAATTTAAGTGGGTTGATGAAAAAATATAATACTGTACATATACGTTTTGCTTCGATCAGCACATATATCTATGCATTAATTTATATCCAACCAAGATCTAATTAACATAAATATGTACTGTTTCTTAATCAACAGCCTAGACACACACACTTAATGGTAATATGAAATATAGGTTATCATTGAATAATGTGACTCCAACGCTTTTCATGTCAAAGTAATACATATGAGATGTTTAATAGACATAATTTGATATACAGTATATTAAAAAACATTTATAATTCACTAATTTGTATGCTGTGAAAACATATATATATACTATAGTCTATTCATTATACTTAGGCCAAAAATCTTAACCACTAACCTCTATAACTGATATACGACTGGTGATGGGCTGGTCTATCAGAGTGAGAACTGAGCGATCTCTGCCATACCCATAGCTTACTATGACTGTTCCTTTTTCTTATATATTTTCTAGATCTCAAGTGACGGCATCTTTTCCGTGGATTGACCTCCTAATCTGCCAACCTAGAAGTTGGCAGATTGGAAGCCAAAGCATCACATTTTTCCTTTGCCCCTCAGCTTTCTCTTCATAATTGCTTAGGGGCACAGGGCCCTGGATGGGGCTTTGGTTTCCTGGGTGTTTCCGCACCCTCCTAAGCTTCCCGCCATGGAGTGGCTTCGGTCACCCAGGCTTTATTGTGGTAGGCAGGGAGAGTTCCGTGGGGGCGCTCGGTTATGCCCTTGGGGCTGTTCGGCCAGGCAGCCTGGGGAACAGCAACAACAACTGATATACGACTACAGTAATCGAGCTAACATTTCCACCATTTAGGAAGAGTCAGCCAGGGAATAGGTGTGGACATGTAGGCTACAGCCCATTTTCTCTAGCCATTTTTGAGTTATTGAGGTCAGGAGTCGGTATTTCTGGCCTACCTATAATGGACATGTCATGATAAAGATTAGGGTGCCGGAATTATATGGGTGATTAACCCCTTATTGGCGGCGCTCGACTTAAGTCGTGCACAAATTTGCAGCAAGTTAGGAGCATTATTAAGGCTTTTAAAGGGTTAAAATCGAGTGCAAATGGCCGGGAGCACAGCGGGCCAGACAGCCGACTCCCAGGGCTTACCGCCGCCCATTAACTCATGTTCCCTGTGTTCTCGAGAGGCCGGCAGTGTAGCCAGTAGTGAGCATAGCTAGGAAAAATATACCGATATATGCTAAACTCCCATGTTCGTGGCATCACTGCAAGAGAACCACGAGTGCTACGTAGCTCGTTCTGGTCTCATTTTGAAGCTTTTAGCGCCTAGTTTTTTTGCTAAATATTTTTTTTTTTCATGCAGATGCTTGATTTATCATGCAGGAGGGCCTGAATATGCCCAAATGAGCCCAAAACACCCTGCTAGACAAGGGTTAAGGGGAGGTTTTTAGTGTGTTTCCTAGACTTCCATCAAGCTTGAAATTACACCCCCTTGACCCCCTTTCAAAATAAATTTGTACATTTTTCGGTAGAAAAATGGGTTCCTCTTAAATTACAGGCTCGCTATCGCTTGCCAGGAAAAAATCGACACCTAAATGACACGAAAGGTCTTAAAAGTTAAATAAATGGGGCGAAAGTTCTTAAAATAGCCAAACTAATGGGGCGAAGGTCTTAAAATCTCAAAAGCAATGGGGTTAAACATGAGGGAGAAAGGGGTAAAGAAAAAAATCCCTCCAGTGGAAATCTCCCCTTAAATTTTTAACATAATTGTGGATGCAGTCAAATAAGTAAATAATGAAATACCGTTAACTAATTAAACACATAATTAGAAATATACATACTATTAGTTACTCTGGATTGTTACTGGGTGGATGGGACTCGTCAGCCTTGGTCGGCAACCCGTCTAGGGGAGTATATTTTATAAAAATCCTTACTGCTCCTCTAAGGGTGCAGCAGATTATTGGATGGACTAGCCACCCAGCACTGTTCAAAATATAGTGCTAGAAAAGTTAGATGGACCCCAAGATGAGTGGTCAATTCTGTAAATCCTTGAATAAACCAGCACAAGTTGTCCTTTTCAGAGGTGACAGGACTGCTTGGGGGTGTTCTTGTGTATGGCCACCTTCGTAAAGGGTAGTAAGGCGTCCAGCAATATATAGATAGAGAGTTACTCTTTAATGAATGATGGATATAGTTATTATAATAATAGTAATACTGATACACTATAATACTGATGCTAACAAGAATATTACAATTTGACTAGGGTTATTAGGAGCCTATGTTTATTGTATTCTGGCTGACACTAGACGTCTCTATTCAGCTTAGATAGGACCTCCAGGAAACAAAAGACTACAGACTATCTCGATCAACCCTTCGATGCCCGCACACCTTTCCTAAACTGAATAAAATTGTCTATTAATATCCAGTTAGCATGAATAACAATGTCTCTGAATGCCGTAAGGGGTGACCGGCCTTGCAGGATTGTGCTTTTTGTCAGGCGCTAATTGTCAGGCCCAATAAAATGGCACGACTCCTTGAAACGCTTGCTGTGGACTCTTAAAATATAGTAGACAATATTCCGCTCCTTCCATCTCTATAACGCGTACTAGAAGATGAAATAATCGATGTTTCTCTGCGGTAGAAGATGAAATAATCAATGTTTCTCCCTTCTTGGCTTACTGTCTGTACAGAGAACCTTAACCCTCTGTAGCAAGTAGCCCCAGCCTCTCTCTAACAGGTATTAAACGACGTCTCTTTTTCGTCCTGTGGTGGTGCGTTCTCCGTCGTACTGTCCTCTTTATCGATCTGTACCTCGTTGCTGGAACTGACGCTGACTCTGCTCTCCCGGCTCTTGTATCGCTGCCGCCCCTGGTACAGGTACTCGTCTACTAGGGATATGGTGCACTGGCTACTGTCCCCGTGGTCGTTGACGGAGGTGTGGTTGTCGTTCGACTTCCTCTGGAGGCGGGCGAGGATAACCATCTGCAGAGAGCAGGGAAGTACACGATAGGTTCAGGTACTATAGTCTATTCGCTGTAAGTAGGCGAGATATCATGACCTCTATCCTCTGTAACTCAAAAAGGGCTAGAGCAAATTGGCTGTACATTTCCACATCTATTCCTTGACTGACTCTTCCCAAATGGTAGACATATTAGCTCGATTACTCTAGTCTTTTTTGAGTTACCGAGGTTAGAGGTCATGATTTTTCGCCTACTTACAGCGAATAGACTATAGGCCTCTTGATTACATACAGAAACAAGGCATTGATAGAGAGCAATAGCTAAGGGAGAGAAATTTTGAGACTATTATATACTGTAATTGGAAACTAGATTGAAAATAAATTATGTTGTTGTTGTTGTTCCCCAAGCTGCCTGGCCGAACAGTCCCAAGTCCCTGAGCAAGGCCAAGGCCATAACTGAGCGCCCCCACAGAACCCTCCCTGCCGACCACAATAAAGCCTGGGTGACCGAAGCCACTCCATGGCGGGGAGCTGAGGAGGGTGCGGAAACGCCCAGGAAACCATATTATAGGCGCCAACATTATTTTAAAAGTATATTTTAGATTGATTTATAATATTTGAGAGAAAATATACTCGTGAAAATGTAGCTTTATACTCACATCTCTCCGACTCATGGCACAGCCGTTGCAGGAACATACCCCGACGCGAACCTTCCCCAAGTAGATGCCTTCCTTATCATAGTTACCGTCAGCGAGTCGTCTGTTGGGGCATAATGGGTATTACTAATATTTTTGCGATATGACCTGGCCGGGCCTCGAACATGGGTCAGTAGCGCAGCAGTCCAACACCAAAACTACGAGACCAATGAGGAGCTTAAAAGTGATATATAGCTTCATTTGGAACCAGATTCCATACACCATTACCCACTCCAACTCGTGGTCACACAGCTTGATACCATACACACATATACCAACACACAAACACTAGCAGCTAAGTAAGTGGGAGTAATGTATTCAATGAGCGTGTTGTATTGAATGAGAAGGCTCAATCGCCATAAACTGTTATTCAAAAGTATA
The DNA here is from genome assembly GCA_032716605.1 of Paralithodes platypus. NCBI lineage: Eukaryota > Metazoa > Arthropoda > Malacostraca > Decapoda > Lithodidae > Paralithodes > Paralithodes platypus. The sequence continues at coordinate 51,929,706 of CM064568.1, read as the reverse complement.
AGCCTTGCCCACGAATATGATGATCTTACTAGAATTCGTTCTACCATCTCACAACATCTTACCGCATCTTAGATACCCTATTATAATAATAGATATATGCCCATCATTAGCTAGATCTACCTAATCTTATAGTTAGCCAAGATTCCTTCCCACCCTCTGCTAAAAAAAAACACAACACCTAACCTTATCTTATAGATAGTTGAGACCCACTCTGTTTTCTCACCTTATACCCTACGTTTATGTACGATTCCTCCCACCCTCAGCAAGACCCATAAATCTTACCAATGATTTATAGCCAACATAACTTTAAACGAGAGTGAGGTGGAAGGACAGGGAGGGAGAGATAAACCGAGAGAGAGGTGGAAGGATGGAGTGAAGAAGTACATGCGTAAAAGTGGTTCTGGATGGGAGGAGGGGCATCGACGGAATGGGAACAGAGGTGCATGGGGGCGTTTCGTTCGTGGCCACCCGTTCGGCCTTCGGGGATCACGGCATCCGGCAATAGATAGATAGATAACTTTAAAGCCTACCTCCTCATCTCCTCCTCGTCCTTGTCATCCTTACACAGACAGCAACAGCAGGCCCGCAACAACAGCCGCATCTCCCGGTACAGCAGCTTGTGGCTCAGTCCGTAGATAAGGGCGTTCATCATGCACGACGTCTTGGCGAACACTGTGGGGAAGATGTACCTGGTGGCAGATGGATGTGTAGATTTTCGTTAGCCCATTTTTAGTTATAGTTATATTTGTGTCTTACAGTGCAGGAACTAACCCTGTTTCAAGTAAGTAGGCCAGTTATCGTGATCCACAACCTCTGTAACTCCAAAAGTGCTAGAGCAAATGGGCTGTAAATATCCACACCACTTCCTAAAATGTAGAAATACAAGCTCGATTACTCTAGTCGTTTGTGAGTTACAGAGGCTAGTGTTCAAGAATTTTGGCCTAATTATTCGGAACAAGGTATAGCAAAAAGTAACATCCCCTTCTTAACATTAATCATCAATTACAAACTTCAATGTATTTGAATGCACTAATGAAAGCATATGGTCCTCCCGGAATTCGAACTCGGGACACCACACCCAGAACAGAAGCACCTAATCCATTCAGCAACCGAACCCCCGCAGCTCTGCAATGACCTGTGACATGGTGGGTCGCTCCTCCATGCTGACATGCATCATCCGGGTCACCAGCTTCTTGAGGTCAGCAGTGAGAGTACCCTTGGCTGCCAGCTTAGTGGTCAGTTCCGTGGCCAAGTAACCCAGAGAATAAATGTCGCTTTTGGCATCAGATGTTAAGCCAAAGAACATTTCGGGAGCATACCAATAGAATGTTTTGTATGATTCAAATGTGGTGGCTGCTACATTAATAGTCTTCCCCGGGGTGGTTGAAAGGCCTAGATCCAGAATATGCACAGAAACATAGCCATTGCTAAAGTCAAGGAGAATATTGTCCCCTTTGATATCATTATGAACGAAGCCTTTTCGGTGAATTGCGTTGAGACTCGTTGCAATTTCCATCATTACGGTTACAACCTGTCTTTTGGTAAGGTTGTCATGGGTCAGCCGCCACTTGTAGAATGGTATACCCTGACAGAGAGATGTCACCATTATCGGGCCGTCGGTAGCAAGTGCCAACAAAATGGGTACCCCCCCAGCACCATCAAGCTGTTTCAGCCTCATCGCCTCCTCCATAAACGTATTTTTATGGCCAGCAGTCTTCCCCACCTTCATACATGCTACCTCCCCGCGATACAGGATCTTATACACAATGCCATAAGTCCCCGAGCCAATCTCGCAAAGTTTTACACAATGCTGCATTATGTCGTGAGAAGTTAACATCATGACATTGTTAACCGATTCAACCTTATTTTGGCTCAACAAATCCCAGCAACCGAAAAGGCGGCACATATTATCCATACGGTGTTCATCTTTTGCATTATCTTTTAGCAGATAAGAGCACCCGAAGGCCTTGCAGAAGCCATCCATGTTCATTTTATCTATTTCCTTTCCACCAAGTAATCGCAATCAGGAGCGTTTACGAAAACGATGTTAATCGTAAGACTTGCGAAGAGAAGATGATCTGGTGAAGGAGAACGTTTTCAAAGTGATCTCGCAATGCTCCAAAATGTAGAGATTATAATAATTTTAAAGAAATTCATTAATACAACAAAATTATACTCGTAGGAGATTCTCTTGCACTAATACAGACATTGGACTGTAATTAAATTGAATATTTTACAAATATATGGCCATAAATTGCTTTCATAATTTATTTAAATCAAAATAATATTTTAGTTTATGATAAAAATCATTTTCTTTCGAAAGAATGATATAATAGAAAACTTTCTATAATAGGTGGGTAACTAAAGTGTTTTATGAAGTACTGCGCTTTTTCAACGTTCAAATGACGGTTTTTTTCTGGCCCCACTTCTCCCTCATGTTTAACCCCATTAGTTTTAAGATTTTAGGACATTCGTCCCATTCGTTTGGCGATTTTAAGACCGCCCCATTTATTTGTCAATATTAAGACCTTTTGTGCCATTTAGGTGTCTATTTTATCCCTGGAGCAGTGGGGAGCGATAGCGAGCCTGTGAGGAATCGGCCTTCGGCCGGAACATTGTCTAGCGAAAAATTTGCAAATTGATAAAAACAAATTGGGGGGGGGGGGATCTTGGGGATGTTTGTTTTAAGCTTAATGGAGGTCTAGGGAGGAAACTATAAATTAATAAATAAATAACTATATTGACCAATATATAACCCCCCCCCCCCGAACGTGTTATCCATTATGCTTCGGCTACAAAATAATACAATAGACGTTTAGAAACTAATTAAGATACAGATAAGCCTGAAGAAAGAGTACGCCACGTTCCTTTGAGAGCTTAGATAGGGTGGCCTACAGTATGTAGGCCTAATGTTTTTTTTTTTTTTTTTTTCTTTTTTTTTTTTTTTTTTTTTTTTTGGTAGTAGTTAAGGGATGAGGTCACGAGGAACGGAACCTTTTTACCCTGTCATAGACCTATTTTACTGTTAGGCGATCAGAACAGAGGCAAGGGGTGTGAGGAGATTGCCCAAACATCTCCACCAGCCAAGAATCGAACTCGGTCCTCCCGGTTAGAAACGGAGCGCTCTACCAATGTCGCTACTGGCCACCCCGTATGTATATGTTAGGTTAGGAAGGTTTGGTTAGGTTTTGATAGTATTATAGGATAGGATAGGCCAGGAAGAATAGGTTGACTTTGGATAGTAGTTTAGGGTAGGATCATTAGGTTAAGAAGGTTAGGTGAAGTTTGGATAGTATTTTAGGGTAGGATAGTTAGCTTTGAAGGATAGGTGAGGCTTGTGTAGTAGTTCAGGGTAGGATAGTTAGGTTAGGAAGGATAGGTTTGGTTTGGATAGTATTTTAATGTAGAATAGTTCGGTTAGGTTTGTATAATATCTTAGGGTAGGATAGGTTAGGAAGGATAGGTTAGGTATGAATAGTATTTAAGGGTCAGATAGGATAAATGGCACGAAAGGTCTTAATATTGACCGAGAAATAGAATCTTAATACACGCCCCCTACTCGTGGGTGGCACTGTGGGGAGGAATGGTTTATCCCCATCCTATTAACTTTATTATGGCTACTATTGGACGATTTTGTCAGTTTAAGAAGAGCCTCCAGCAATTGAAAGTCTTAGAACGATCCTAATTAACCCATTTTACTACCAAAGGTCCTTCTTAAGCTAAATAATTTTGTCTAACTATAGCTAGAACAAATTAAAAAAGACGCCGTCGGTACAGTAAGGGTTAAGATTGCCGTGGTATACAGAATGGGTTGAGGTGGCTCACCCCCCGTGGCTTATTAATATCAGTATCTACTTTGTTAGTAGGGGGGGGGGGGCCTATTTTTAATTTTACCCCACAATTTTGGGGCCGCTGTTGTCGATAGGGAGATTTTTTTTTTACAGTGCTTTATGTAGTTCCTATTTTTTTTCTATGTGAATGAGGGAGACAAAAGGCAGGGCTGGATGTGACAAGTGTTGAAAGTAGGTAGGGACGAAAAAACTCAAATCTGACCAAGTAAATCCAAGTGGGGACAAACAAACTACCGAGCCATTTCCGACGGAAATATGACCGCAGAGAAAGGGTTAAGTGGGATAGAGAGATAGTAGATGGGATAGAGAGAGAGAGAGAGAGAGAGAGGTAGTTAGATAGATGACAGATAGATAGATGGTCAAACACTATCTCAAATATTTGGTTTTGAGTTTCTAATTATCTAATACTCTTAGTTCAGCCTCCACAATATTATGAACCAAGTGTCAAAATGTGTGGAGCGAGTATAGCCCCTAATTATTCCTGTATCGGTGACGTCTTCTATACTTGATTTCAGCTATATTTGGACGATTGTATAATAGCTTAGGAAGTACATATGGTAGTGAATAGGATTAATTGAGATAACCTAGCTGTAACCTTTTTAATGGGTAAACGTCCTTCCTAAGTTGAATATCAATCGTCTAATAGTTGCCAGAATGTAATGAAAAGGACGTCACCAGTACCGAATGGGTTAAAGCCTCCTAGTTAGTTTGGAGTAGAAGTAGACATTTAAGCCAATACTCCCCCTGGGAGTAAGGGGGCCTCCATCTTATGGTGGAGGAAAACAAAAATATGCCCCACGCGTCCTACTGCGTGTCGTACAAGGCGACTAATAGGGGGAATGGGGGTAGATTGTAGGCACCAATCGAACAGGGCTATACCCAGGAGAGGCTGTGGGCATTTGATAAGGAATCGCTGGAACTTTTGTTTCATTTGCTTGGCCTCTCTTACTGATTCCCTTTGTGGCTCACTTACACTGAGAGTAGTCCAGCATGCTCTCACAAACCCCTCCTCCTCCTATCTACTTCACTACACTTAACATGCACACCACACTTCCTCCTTCATAATTATTAAATGATGATGAACACAGACCCAGCCTCAGAGTTCCCAGGGGGGCGGGGCGCACATGCCCGACATTCCCCTGACGACCCCTCTAAAGACTCTGGACCATGGCCTGTCACTCTTACTATCAACTTCTGCAATATTCGCGGCCTTTCCTCTAATTTTCACTCTATCGAACACCATCTCTCCTCCTCCAAACCTGATCTTTTCCTCACCGAAACTCAGGTGTCTGAAGCAACTGCCAGCAGCCCCTTCTCTGTATCCTCCTACTTTCTCTATCCTAGTTTCAAAGCCAAAGGTGGATGTTGTGCATACGTGCACAACAAACTCACTTGCTCTCGTGTTCCCGATTTTGACTCCTCTAAATTCTCAACTTTATGGCTCAAAGTATCCTGTCATTCTCATACTAAATATTTCTGTGCTGTCTATCTTTCCCCTAACTCTACTGACTTTCCCAAATTCTTCGACTATCTAAACTCTAAAGTGGAACACATTCTATCTATCTCTCCCTTCTCTGAAATCTCCATCTTAGGAGATTTCAACGTTCACCACCGCCAATGGCTCTCCTCTCACTCTACTTACCCACCTGGTGAACAAGCCTACGTCTTTTCTATCATAAATGACCTAGAGCAGCTGGTCCAGCAACCCACCCGTATCCCGGATCGCTTCGGAGATCGGCCCAACATTCTTGACTTATTTCTGACTTCTAACCCTTCTTCTTATACTGTCAATCTTTTCTCTCCTTTGGGCTCCTCCGACCATAAACTTATCTCCGTCACCTGTCCTATCTCTTCAGTACGGCCATCCGATCCTCCCAGCCGGCGGCGCTTGTGGCACTTTGGCGCTGCCGACTGGGAGGCTCTCCGGCAGTACTTCTTTGATTTCCCATGGAATGACTTCTGCTTCCGTGGCCGAGGACCCTTGGAGAGTGCTGAACGCATTACCGAGGTAATCCTCTCGGGCATGGAAGCGTACATTCCATTTTCTTTCTCTCAGTCTACTGCAAAAAAATCTTGGTTTACTCACGCTTGTTCTACTGCTGTCCGCAACAAGGAGGAAGCATTCAAACGGTACCGACGCCTTAAAACTCAAGAATCTTATTCTTCTTATATTTCTACCCGGAATCAAGCCAAATCTGTTCTTCGACTTGCCAAGCACTCTTTCATCAATAATAAATGCACTGAACTATCCAACTCTAGCTCTTCCCAAGCTTTCTGGCATCTAGCCAAAAACCTCTCCAACAACTTTTCTTCCTCGTCTTTCCCTCCTCTTTTCCACTCTGATGGCACAACCATCACTTCTTCCTCTGACAAAGCTGAACTCTTTGCTCAAACTTTTGCCAGAAACTCTGCCTTGGATGATTCCGGTGCTATTCCTCCCTCTCCACCCCCCTCTCTCCTACTTATGCCTAATATCCTAATCTCTTCTAAAGATGTACTTTCTACCCTCTCTGGGCTTAATACTAAGAAGGCGTACGGTCCAGACGGTGTTCCTCCTGTTGTACTTAAAAACTGTGCTTCCGTACGGACCCCCTGCCTAGGCAAACTCTTTCGTCTCTGTCTCTCCTCTAACGTCTTTCCTTCTTGGTGGAAGTTTGCTCTCATTCAACCTGTCCCAAAGAAGGGTGACCGCTCTCAACCCTCCAACTATCGTCCAATTGCTCTCATCTCTTGTATCTCTAAAGTTTTTGAAACTATTTTTGCTTCCAAATTTCTTAAGCATTTCTCTTCTCATAATCTGCTCTCAGATCGCCAGTATGGCTTCCTTAAGGGTCGCTCTACTGGTGATCTTCTTTCATATCTTACTAACTCTTGGTCATCCAACTTTCGGGACTTCGGTGAGACTTTTTCTGTTGCACTAGACATATCGAAGGCCTTCGATAGAGTCTGGCACAAATCTTTAATTTCCAAACTGCCCTCCTTCGGTTTCTGCCCCTCCATCTGTGCCTTTGTCTCTAATTTCCTTTCCGGCTGTTCCATAGCTGCGGTTGTGGACGGCAATTGCTCATTTCCTCATCCTATCAACTCCGGTGTTTCTCAGGGTTCTGTCCTATCTCCTATTCTCTTTCTAATTTTCATAAATGATCTTCTCAACTGTACATCCAGTCTCATCCATTCATATGCAGACGATTCTACTTTACACCACTCAATTAGTTTTCCAGAACGCCCCAGCCAGCAATCCCTCAAAAGTAAACGTAATGAAGCCATAAAATGCTTATCTTCTGATCTAGTTACTATTTCCAATTGGGGTAGAGAAAACCTTGTGACATTTAATGCTTCCAAAACTCAATTTATCCATCTTACTACCCATCAGGAACCTCCAGAGGACTATCCCTTATTCTTCAACAATACAAAAATCAACCCTTCATCTTCTCTCAATGTTCTCGGTGTCTCTCTTTCTTCTGCTCTTACTTGGAAAGACCATATTACCAGTCTCGCTAAAGCAGCCTCCCAGAAGCTGGGTGTGCTCAACCGCGCAGCTTCTTGCTCTGTACAGGGGCACAGTGCATCCTTGTATTGAGTATTGTTCACATGTGTGGGGAGGATCCTCTCACACCACACTCCTAGATAAAGTAGACAGGAAAGCCTTTCGTATCATTAACTCCCGTCCACTCACCAACTCTCTGCAATCTCTCTCTCTTCGCCGCAATGTTGCATCTCTCTCGCTATTCTATCGCTACTACAATAATCAGTGTTCCTCGGAGCTTTCCCAGTGTATACCACCTCCTCTACGTAGGGTACGTAGTATCTTGCAACACAATCCCACCCCTACTCTGTGCAACTCTCCAACCCAAGAGTGAAACGTTATTCTCTGACTTTCTTCTATTCAACTGCTGAGCTCTGGAACTCTCTCCCAGAATCAGTCTTTCTCTCTTCCTATGACTTAAATTGCTTCAAACTCCGTGTGTCCAGGCATTTTAGCTCGAACGTCCCTTGATTTCGGCTCTGTCACTTCGAAATCTGGGGGAGGCACTCGCTGCAGGCAGTTATGCCTTTTGTCTCCCTCATTCACATAGAAAGAAAAAAAAATTCTGATCTTAGTGCAGCCACATTTCGAGTGTGTGTATGTGAGTGTGTGTTGTGTGTGTGTGTGTGTGTCAAGCGAACAACTTTAGTGAAGGAATGGATATACTTATTGTCAAAATGTGTCATGATCCTCAATTAGGTTAAGGGAGCCCACCTCACTTTTTATTATCTTTCTCTCCCCCTCTCTTTCGCTTGTATCCATTCAGCCCCATTCAGCCTACTGTTTTAAGACGTTTACCCCCATCCAGGTGTCAATATTTTTCTGGCGAGCGGTAACGAGCCAGCATATATATTTTTTTGTTATGACAGCAAGCTAAATTTGTAAATTTTTCGATAGAAAAATGCTTGAATACACTTTAGTAGCAATGACAAGGGTTGAGCGGAATTTGGGTTGATCGATGTTTCTTTTGTCTGTTCTCGTTGTTTACGTCATTACTATACCCTGTTCCAAATAAGTAGGCTAAAACTCTTGACAAATTAAACTCTATCAGGTGAAGGCATTGAGGGATAAGCCTTTACAACGGCACAACACGAATAGCGTAATTAACCGAGCTAATATTTCTGGCATTTGGTAAGGGTCAGCCAGGGAATAGGCGTGGAAATTGACAGCGAATTTTCGTTAGCCCATTTTGAGTTATAGTTATATTTGTGTCTTACAGTGCAGGAACTATACCCTGTTTCAAGTAAGTAGGCCAGTAATCGTGATCCACAACCTCTGTAACTACAAAAGGGCTAGAGCAAATGGGCTGTAAATATCCACACCACTTCCTAAAATGTAGAAATACAAGCTCGATTACTCTAGTCGTTTGTGAGTTACAGAGGCTAGTGTTCAAGAATTTTGGCCTAATTATTCGGAACAAAGTATAGCAATAAGTAACATCCCCTTCTTAACATTAATCATCAATTACAAACTTCAATGTATTTGAATGCACTAATGAAAGCATATGGTCCTCCCGGAATTCGAACTCGGGACACCACACTGAAGCACCTAATCCATTCAGCAACAGAACCCCCGCAGCTCTGCAATGACCTGTGACATGGTGGGTCGCTCCTCCATGCTGACCTGCATCATCCGGGTCACCAGCTTCTTGAGGTCAGCAGTGAGAGTACCCTTGGCTGCCAGCTTAGTGGTCAGTTCCGTGGCCAAGTAACCCAGAGAATAAATGTCGCTTTTGGCATCAGATGTTAAGCCAAAGAACATTTCGGGAGCATACCAATAGAATGTTTTGTATGATTCAAATGTGGTGGCTGCTACATTAATAGTCTTCCCCGGGGTGGCTGAAAGGCCTAGATCCAGAATATGCACAGAAACACATCCATTGCTAAAGTCAAGGAGAATATTGTCCCCTTTGATATCATTATGAACGAAGCCTTTTCGGTGAATTGCGTTGAGACTCATTGCAATTTCCATCATTACGGTTACAACCTGTCTTTTGGTAAGGTTGTCATGGGTCAGCCGCCACTTGTAGAATGGTATACCCTGACAGAGAGATGTCACCATTATCGGGCCGTCGGTAGCAAGTGCCAACAAAATGGGTACCCCCCCAGCACCATCAAGCTGTTTCAGCCTCATCGCCTCCTCCATAAACGTATTTTTATGGCCAGCAGTCTTCCCCACCTTCATACATGCTACCTCCCCGCGATACAGGATCTTATACACAATGCCATAAGTCCCCGAGCCAATCTCGCAAAGTTTTACACAATGCTGCATTATGTCGTGAGAAGTTAACATCATGACATTGTTAACCGATTCAACCTTATTTTGGCTCAACAAATCCCAGCAACCGAAAAGGCGGCACATATTATCCATACGGTGTTCATCTTTTGCATTATCTTTTAGCAGATAAGAGCACCCGAAGGCCTTGCAGAAGCCATCCATGTTCATTTTATCTATTTCCCTTCCACCAAGTAATCGCAATCAGGAGCGTTTACGAAAACGATGTTAATCGTAAGACTTGCGAAGAGAAGATGATCTGGTGAAGGAGAACGTTTTCAAAGTGATCTCGCAATGCTCCAAAATGTAGAGATTATAATAATTTTAAAGAAATTCATTAATACAACAAAATTATACTCGTAGGAGATTCTCTTGCACTAATACAGACATTGGACTGTAATTAAATTGAATATTTTACAAATATATGGCTATAAATTGCTTTCATAATTGATTTAAATCGAGAAAATATTTTAGTTTATGATAAAAATCATTTTCTTTCGAAAGAATTATATAATAGAAAACCATCTATAATAGGTGGGTAACTAAAGTGTTTTATGAAGTACTGTGCTTTTTTCAACCTTCAAATGAGGATGTTTTTTTCTTTCTGGCCCCACTTCTCCCTCATGTTTAACCCCATTACTTTTAAGATTTTAGGACATTCGTCCCATTCGATTGTCGATTTTAAGATTTTTCGCCCCATTTATTTGTCAATATTAAGACCTTTTGTGCCATTTAGGTGTCTATTTTATTCCTGGAGAGCGATAGCGAGCCTGTGAGGAATCGGCCTTCGGCCGGAACATTGTCTAACGAAATTTTTTCAAATTGATATTTTTTGTTTAGGGATTTTGGGGATGTTTATTTTAAGCTTAATGGAGGTCTAGGGAGGAAACTAAAAAATAATAAATAACTAAATATATTGACCAATATATAACTCCCCCCCCGAACGTGTTATCCATTGTGCTTCGGCTACAAAATAATACAATAGACATTTACAATACAATAGTATTTTAGGATAGGATAGTTAGCTTACGAAGGATAGGTGAGGCTTGGGTAGTAGTTCAGGGTAGGATAGTTAGGTTAGGAAGGATAGGTTTGGTTTGACGAGGTCCTGGCGAGCGGTAGCGAGCCAGCATATATATATATTTGTTTTGACAGCAACCTAAATTTGTAATTTTTTCAATAGAAAAATGTCTGCGGCGAAGCCGTATTTCTACATACAATGCTGGCTCGCTATTGCTCGCCAGGAAGAAATCGACACCTGGATGGGGATATACGTCTTAAAACAGTTGCCTGAATGGGGCCGAATGTATACAATCCAGGGAAAGAGAGAAAAGGAGAGAAAAAAAAAAGCCGGTGACCCCCCTTAACCATAAATTCTACTCACCAGAAAGTAGGTAGATCATCCTTGAAGACGGACACGAGAGACACGAGGGCGTAGGGCGTCCAGAAAACCAGGAAGCTGATCACCATTATTAAGTTCATCTGTTGGGAAGTAAAAGTTATGATTAGGGGAAGGGGGTTGGCATGGTTACCCCTCACGCTCTCGTTTTCTCTCGGGGGCTCGTTCGTTTTCTTTCGGGCACTTTCGTTTTCTTTCATTCTCACTTTCGTTCGTGTATTATTATGATGTTTTACAATTATTTGCTTCTAATTCTATACCACATACATATCCACAACTACCACTACCATAACCACATACAAATCCACTACCACCACAACTACCACTACACCTATAGATAGCGCCAATCAACTTGACAATAATCTGGACCCCTTAACTTCTCATAACTCAAAATGAATGAAAGCAATTGAGCTGACATTTCTATCATTTGGGAAGAGCCCACCAGGAAATAGGTGTGAATAATTATGTACAGCCATTTTCCTCTAGTCCCTTTTCAGTTATGAGAAGTTAAAGGGGTTATGATTATTGTCAAGTTCGTTGGTGCTACCTATACCACCACCACAACCACATGCACAACCACTACCACCACTACAACTACAACCACTCTACTCACCCAAAGTACGTGTTTCTCGATGCCACTCTTGAAGCTGCTCTCACACATGCAGAGGTAATATTTGCAGCACTTGATCCCGTGAGTCTGGCCAAGGAAATTTTTTTGTATATTAGAAAGGATATAGGCTACAGATTACTATATTGATGTTAAGGGGATAATATTTAAATTCATCTATTTATTATTATTATTATTATTATTATTAGTATTATATTTTTAGTTGCCTCCCTAGACCTCCATCAAGCTTTAAAAAAAAAAAAAAAAAAAAATGGAGACAAACTAGTGCATTTCGCGGTAGAAAAGTGACCTTTTAGATTACAGGCTCGCTATCGCTCATCAGGAAAAAATCCACACCTAAGTGGCACGAAAGGACTTAAAATTGACCAACAAATGGGGCGAAAGGTCTTAAAATCGCCAAACTAATGAAGCAAACATTTTAAAAGTTCAGCACTAACAGTTTCTCAGTAAGATTCAACAAAGTCCCTCTGAAGCACTTGCACCTGGCGAAATTACACCACACCAGCCTTAACTGTGCTACAATAAGGCAGTAACAAAAAATCGCTGTAACTGTTACAAAGGCTGACTGCACCACCGAAGTGGCGGGCGGTGGGGTCGCTGCATCCCTACTCCAGAGAGAAAGGCCGACTTGTGCCAGTGGGCTGTGAGAGTAAGACACTAGGGAACCTTGGGGAACACCATTATGGCCCCACTGACTTCACCACTCTCAGGAAGAAAGCTAGAAATATGAATGATGAAAAAGTTAAGTCAGAACTGGCTATGGGAAGTAGAAGACACCAACCCTCACTCTGATAGATCCAGCCCACCACAGTCAATAAATACAAATATATATATATATATATATATATATATATATATATATATATATATATATATATATATATATATACTGGTATATATATATATATATATATATATATATATATATATATATATATATATATATATATACTGGTATATATACTGTATATATATATTATCACCCACCATGTCTATGTTATCTTCATCAGCAGTAAAGAGGGAAGGGTTAGTCTCGGGCCATCTTAGTTGAAGCTTTCTGGACTTGTTGAAGATCTTGTAGTAACACATGCCCAGGATCACCAGTTGCACCACAAAGCAGAAGACGATCAGACCTGTAGAGTAAACACACAACTCTCAGACTATCATATGTATCTGATTTGGGATAACTGTCTTGATAGCGTAATGCATAGTGCGCGGAATTTCGATGTGAATATTCTGGGTTCGAGTCCTCGGAATGCCACATGTATTTGTTGATTTCATTAATTAAGTTTAGATGTGAAGTTGGTTGGTGTAAAAACATAATAATTACCTCCTTGAGAAACTGGAGGTAGTATCTGAAGAGTTGTATTCTATCCGAACACACTCTCTTTAGGAACAAAATCTGAAAGACCGAGATTAAAATGTGAAAATAACTCAATATACGGTTTGGGTTATCAGTAACTTGTACCATAGGTATACAGACAGACAGATTGATACTGTAGTTAGGTAGTTAGGTCGAGAGAGAAATATACATCCAGACACTCATAGATCCCAGCACGGACTCGTCATGGTAGTTGGTGAAGCCGGAGAAACTGGTACGTTTTCATGAGGTAATGAGACCAACGCAACGACAGGGGGGCTCTGATTTAAGTAACACCCCGTTCTTAACATTAATCATCAACTACAAACCCCAATGCACTTGAATAAACGAATGAAAGCATATGGTCCTCCCGGGATTCGAACTCGGGACACCACACCCAGAACATAAGCATGTAAACCATTACACCACCAGTGACAGTGCAGATAGCTAAACAAAAGTATAGATTCGGCGGACAGACATCAAGATACAACGATAGATTGGCAGACAAATAGGTAGAGAATTTAACAGAAATATGTATACAGGTTATAGGCACTCCCCGCCATGGAGTGATTATGTCAGTCAATAAAATAAAAGGCTCACTTAAGACTTTTAGATAGGTAAGGACACTGGTAGACAGACACTGATAGATTATTATAGACAGAAACAATTAGACAGACAGGGACTTACACACACTGTAGGCGATCCCCGCTACGGAACGATCATGCCAGTCGGTGGAACAGGAGAAGCCGGCCGGTTCCATAATGTAGCGGGACCAGCCCACCAGGGGAGCGCTAGTCCAAAACAGACAGTACGCCCACACCACACCCAGGCACCGCAGCGCCAGGTTGCGAGTTAACAGGTATTCTGAAAAGATAATGGCAGATGTTAACTCACACACATAATTAAACTTCATCATTATATTTAGCTTATAATCTACCTCTAGGACCCCAAAGGGGTTAAATACGCTTTCAATAATTACCCTCTGAATAACACAGGTCCTTCTTAAACTTCATCATTATATTTAGCTTAGAATCTACCACTAGGACTCAAAGGGGTTAAATACGCTTTCAATAATTACCCTCTGAATAACACAGGTCCTTCTTAAACGTCATCATTATATTTAGCTTAGAATCTACCACTAGGACTCAAAGGGGTTAAATACGCTTTCAATAATTACCCTCTGAATAACACAGGTCCTTCTTAAACGTCATCAAGTCGTTGAATAAAAAATAAAAAAAATAAAAATATAAATAGGAAAATTGAGGATTGGGCCTGAGTAAATAGTTGTTGTTGTTGTTGTTGTTGTTGTTGTTGTTGTTCCCTAAGCTGCCTGGCCGAACAGCCCCGAGTCCCTGAGGAAGGCCAGGTCCTGATCAAGGTTAAGAGATACCTTGGTCCTGATGTGGCGGCGTCTACGCCGTGGGACCACCTCCCGGAGCTGCCAACCGCGGATGGCTGCCGACCCTCCACGGCCGGAGACAAGATCAACGACCAGTGGAGGACAACCGGATGCCGGCCGCGGGGAGCAGTTTCGGGAGCCAAACCGTCACAACCATCCCGTGCCCCCTCCCTGGGGGCACGGGTCCTTGGAGCGGCTTCGGTCGCGCCGGGAATTTCCTGAGTAAATAGTAAATGGTAAATACATGCTATTATATATGCGGTACTCACTGAATTGCGGTCGACAGATGCTGACGTACCGGAAAATGGCGATAACGACGAGCGTATTCATCTGGACCTGGTGGGGGCAGAGAGAGAGAATTATGTTATAGGTCAGAATGAATAAGGGGTAGTGAGAATTGTATTATAGGTCAAAATAAATAGGGAGTAGTGGGTGAATTTTATTATAGGTCAATATTAATAGGGAGTTGTGAGATAATTATATTATAGGTTAACATAAATAGGTAGTGAGAGAAATATATTATAGGTAAACAAAAATAGGGAATAGTGGGAGATTTTATTATAGGTCAAAATAAATAGGGAGTAGTGCGAGAATTGTACTATAGGTCAAAATAAATAGAGAGTAGTGAGACAATGTTATAATAGGTCAAAATAAATAGGGAGTAGTGAGACAATGTTATAATAGGTCAAAATAAATAGGGAGTAGTGAGACAATGTTATAATAGGTCAAAATAAATAGATCAAAATAAAGGGGAGAGGGAGTGGTTGTATTTATAGGTCTCTCTCTCTCTCTCTCTCTCTCTCTCTCTCTCTCTCTCTCTCTCTCTCTCTCTCTCTCTCTCTCTCTCTCTCTCTCTCTCTCTCTCTCCTGTGTATGTACAGTATGTGTGTCTATGTGTCGGAAAGCCATAATTGTCACCAGACACTCTTCTACTTCTATCAATCTATCTATCTATCTATCTGTATATATATATATATATATATATATATATATATATATATATATATATATATACAGGTATTTTGGTATTCATTCATTTGTTACTAATTCTTGATTAAATTTGATTAACCAAGAATAAGAACCACAAGATTTAACTCACTTCATTGAGGGTGAAACAGAGGAAGGCGTATATCTGGCAGACGATGTCCCCGAAGAACCAACTCCCGCAGAAGGCGCTGACGATGGAATAAGGGTACCCCGTGACCGATATCCCCAAGTCACAGAGGGCAGCATTCAGGAGGAGGACTGTCTGGCCGTCGTGGATGGCCTTCAGTCGCCGCTTCAGGACCAGCACGAAGATGGAATTGCCTATGGTGGATGTCAAGCCTGGGAAGGGAAAACATTATCATAAACTTGTCTTGCTGTACATTTTCTTTAAGGGGGGTCACCGTTTTTTTTTTAATCTTTCTCTCCTTTTCTCTCTTTCCCTGGCTTGTATCCATTTGGCCCCATTCAGCCAACTGTTTTAAGACGTTTATCCCCATCCAGGTGTCGATTTCTTCCTGGCGAGCGAAAGCGAGCCAGCATTGTATGGAGAAACCCGGCTTCGCCGGAGACATTTTTCTATCGAAAAATGTACAAATTTAGCTTGCTGTCATAACAAAAATATATATATGCTGGCTCGCTACCACTCGCCAGGAAAATATTGACACCTGAATAGGGGTAAACGTCTTAAAACAGTAGGCTGAATGGGGCCGAATGGATACAAGCCAAAGAGAGAGGGAGAGAAAGAGAACAAATGCGAGGTGGGTTCCCTTAATGGATTCAATAGAAGAAGGAATCAAGCATATATGTATCAAAGGTGGCTGATAGGAGCATAGGCAGTGAGACCCATTGTGCACCTGCGGGGGGGGGGGCTACGAGGACATAACTGCCTGTTTCACCATATGTGCAAGGTAGCCTTTTTATCCTCAGTTGATTACCCTGGATCTCCAATTTTATCCTCAGTTGATTACCCTGGATCTCCAATTTTATCCTCGGTTGATTACCCTGGATCTCCAATTTTATCCTCAGTTGATTACCCCGGATCTCCAATTTTATCCTCGGTTGATTACCCTGGATCTCCAATTTTATCCTCAGTTGATTACCCTGGATCTCCAATTTTATCCTCAGTTGATTACCCTGGATCTCCAATTTTATCTTCAGTTGATTACCCTGGATCTCCAATTTTATCCTCAGTTGATTACCCTGGATCTCCAATTTTATCCTCGGTTGATTACCCTGGATCTCCAATTTTATCCTCAGTTGATTACCCTGGATCTCCAATTTTATCCTCAGTTGATTACCCTGGATCTCCAATTTTATCCTCGGTTGATTACCCTGGATCTCCAATTTTATCCTCAGTTGATTACCCTGGATCTCCAATTTTATCCTCAGTTGATTAGGACAAGAGACTGAAACTGCACTTATGTGTGGAACACTCAGTCTTAAAATTTTATGTATGTATGTATGTATAGTTGATTACCCTGGATCTCCAATTACATTGTTGTGGTTAACTATACTGTACTCTGTTTTCTTCCAGCTGACGGCAAATTATTATGTGTTCATCTTGATTACTCCGCTATTACGCGAAATTATGTAGCGAAATCTGTTGTTAATCATGAAAACTTGGCACTAATATGAAGCAGAGAGATAGTAGTTTTTAATTTTCAGTTAGTTATCGAAAAATCAGTTACTACGGGATTCAATTTACCGTCAGATGAAAATAAACCAAGTAAAGTAGTGAGAACACAAGGTGGTTTCAGTAGCAGCCTAACAATCTAGCGCCCTGACCCAAACCTGGACAAGTGGGGCCTCCAGACTAGTCATCACAGAGGTAAGGGTGTGAGGCCACTGCTGGATTTCTCGTCAGCACTACAGCGTCTCAGACTGGAACCCTGCCACCTTCTTCAATTCCTTCACTTTCAAGCAGCCCAAGCGACGTCGGGGAGTGAGTCGTCTATCAAGTTACTACCAACATCGTCACATTTTCACAGGTGCCCTTCCCCGAGGCCCCAGTAGATGTTGGAGTGAGACAACGAGCTGCCTGAGTAGTTAATATTGTTGAAGCCCTCATAAATGCTATGACATCATTAGTGTAATTCAATTGAACCAGTGAAATGACTTGTTATTATAAATATTAATAAAGCCATCTGGATATAGTTTACCAATAGTTACAATGGTGCTGTTAGTGTTCGGGAAAACCTCTTTGTAGGTCGTCTTAAATCACTTCCAGATGTTGCTGTAGAAATGTAGTAGAATACGAGTAATGTTGCCGAAGGTGGATGATAAGGGAGATATGAGAGAGAGAGAGAGAGAGAGAGAGAGAGAGAGAGAGAGAGAGAGAGAGAGAGAGAGAGAGAGAGAGAGAGAGAGAGAGAGAGAGAGAGGAGAGAGAGAGAGAGAGGAGAGAGAGAGAGAGAGAGAGAGAGAGAGAGAGAGAGAGAGAGAGAGAGAGAGAGAGAGAGAGAGAGAGAGAGAGAGAGAGAGAGAGAGAGAGAGAGCGAGAAGAGAGAGAGAGAGAGAGAGAGAGAGAGAGAGAGAGAGAGAGAGAGAGAGAGAGAGAGAGACCATTAATATCCCGTTTCCATAGCAACCTAACTAAGTACATCAGAAAGGTGACCCCAATTAGGTGTCCCACATTGTCCTTTACTCTACCCAACTCCAGGCGATTTTATTTAACTTAGGAAGGATCTGTGGACGAGAGAGAGGGTTAGTTGAGAAAGTTATTAGCCCTATGATTCCTAGTTAAGGGGGGGGGTCACCGTTTTTGTTTTATCTTTCTCGCCTTTTCTCTCTTTCCCTGGCTTGTATACATTCGGCCCCATTCACCCAACTGTTTTAAGACGTTTATCCCCATCCAGGTGTCGATTTCTTCCTGGCGAGCGATAGCGAGCCAGTATTGTATGGAGAAATCCGGCTTCGCCGGAGACATTTTCCTATCGAAAAATGTACAAATTTAGCTTGCTGTCAACAAAAAATATATATATGCTGGCTCGCTTCCGCTCGCCAGGAAAATATTGACACCTGGATGGGGGTAAACGTCTTAAAACAGTAGGCTGAATGGGGCCGAATGGATACAAGCAAACGAGAGAGGGAGAGAAAGAGAAAACAAGCGAGGTGGGCTCCCTTAAGAAAGTTATTAGTGCTATAATTTCTAGTTGAGAACATTAGTATAGGTAACGCCAGCGAACTTGACAGTAATCTGGACCCCTTTAACTTCTTATAACTCGAAATAAATGAAAGCAATCGGGCTGACGTTTCTATCATTTGGGAAGAGTCCACCAGGAAATCGGTGTGGATATTTACAGCCAGTTTGCTCTAGACCGTTTTGAGTTACAGAGAGGTCAGGGATCAAGATTATTGTCAAGTTGGTTGATTCCACTATACCCTGTTCCAAATAGGTAGGCTAGTAATCGTGAACCTTAACCTCTGTAACTCAAAAAGGGCTAGAGCAAATGGTCTGCACATTGCCACACCTATTCCCTGGCTGACCCCTTCCAAAATGGTAGACATATTAGCTGGATTGCTCTAGTCGTTAGTGAGTTACACACACACACACACACACACACACACACACACACACACACACACACACACACACACACACACACACACACACACACACACACAGACACCCACACCCACATACATACACACACATACCCACACACACACACAGCGTTAATATTCAGTACTATTTGCATACTAGAGGCGCTCATCTCTCCATCTTAATACACTTGAGAGACAATTATGTTAAGTAGATGCCTATATCATACGGTGCATTATAGGGGATTCCAACGACATAGTCACAACACACACACACGTACACACAACATAACGCACACATACACATAGACTCAACACACACACACATACACAGACGCAACACAGGCTGATTTCCAATAAATTACAGGCTCGCTATCGCTCGCTACGAAAATATCGAAACCTAAATGGCATGAAAGGTCTCAATGCGGACAAAGAAAAGGCTGAAAGGTCTTAGAATCGCCAAACTAATGGGGCGAACGTCTTAAAATCTCCAAACTAATGGGACTAAGCATGAGGGAGAAAGGGGTCCAGAAAAAATAAAATAAAAACAAAACTCCTCTTCAAAATACATACGTAAGTTTATGTGTTTACATTGGTTTAAGGGGAGGTTTTTAGTTGGTTCCCTAGACCTCCATCAAGCTTAAAATTACACCCCCTTGAGTCCCTTTCAAGATAAATTTGTACATTTTTCGGTAGAAAAATGTCCCGGCCGAAGGCCGGTTCCTCCTAAATTACAGGCTCGCTATCGCTCGCCAGGATAAAATTGACACCTGAATGGCACGAAAGGTCTTAATATGGGGTGAAAGTTCTTAAAATCGCTAAACTAATGGGGCAAACGTTTTATAATATCAAAAGCAATGGGGTTAAACATGAGGGAGAAAGGGGTCAAGAGAAAAATCCCTCAAGTGGAGATCTCCCCTTAAGGCGGGTCACCGGATTGTGTTTATCTGTCTCTTCTGTTCTCTCTTTCCCTGGCTTGTATCCATTCGGCCCCATTTAGCCAACTGTTTTAAGACGTTTGGCCAGGTGTCGATTTCTTCCTGGCGAGCGTTAGCGAGCCAGCATTACATGGAGAAATCCGGCTTCGCCGGAGACATTTTTCTATCGACAAATGTTCAGATTTAGCTTACTGTCTAAACTAAAATATATATATGCTGGCTCGCTACCGCTCGCCAGGAAAATATTGACACCTGGATGGGGGTAAACGTCTTAAAACAGTAGGTTAAATGGAGCCGAATGGATAAAAGCCAAAGAGAGAGGGAGAGAAAGAGAAAAAAAAAGCGAGGTGGGCTCCCTTAAAGGTAATCAACATAAAAATCACCTTAATCTTGTGGGTGTGGGTGTGGGTGTGGGTGTGGGTGTTTTTTTGTTTTTTTAATGAATGCCAGACGAGCTAAACATAAAGTCCACTTAAATTTTCGATTATTGAGTGTATTAGTATTAGTGTTATTCGCTTTATTTTTGTTTATTACAATTATTATTATTGTTATTATATATATATATATATATATATATATATATAAACTAATGGGGCTAAACGATGGAGGAAAAGGGGTCCAGAAAATATATACCCCAACATCCCATTACATGTCTGGGGGGGGGGGAGGGGGGGGGGGGGGGATCATAGACACTGCAAACTAACATGCTCAACCCCTTCAGTACCGGTGACGTGATTTCCATTATATCCTGGCAACTATTAGACAATTTAATTCAGCTTAGGAAGGACCTCGAGCAATAATAAGGCCTCGGACGATCTCGACCAACCCTTTTAATAACTACCACAGATCCTTCCTAAGCTGCATCATATCGTCTGTATATAGCTACAATAAAGCATTACCACCACCGGTGTGTGCCGTGTGTTTTTTTTTCTTTTCTTTTTTTCTGAAGCACAACCCTTCAATTCAATGCACAAGCTCTTTGCAAAAGATCGAACAAGGTCTTGAAGATGTGTTGCACACCAAGAAATAATCCCATTTTGCAAACAATAAACATATTTTGGATGTTTATTCTGGGGCAAAGTTTGGGGGAGTAGCTTCTAAGGCATATTTTTTCATAGAATTATATATAATAATTATATACTGTATATATATATATACAGTATATATATATATATATTTTTTTTTTTTTTTTTTTAACCGCTATTCTTTGACCAGACTGTGGTAAACACGATTATGAGGTTTGCAGAGCCTCTCTCATCGATAATACTGGATGTTCTTGCACGATCGCCATTATTGTGCTAGCCCACAATTGTACACTATGACACGGGACCTAGATGTGTGTGAATTTGTGTTTTGTCTATGTTTGTGTTTGTTCGTTGTTTTGTGTTGTGTTTTGTGTTTTCCCTGTTCTTGCTCTGTCTTGAGGCGGCCACCCCCAAAATTATAGGAAAATTGGGGATGGGGCCTGAGTAAATAGATAGATAGATAGATAGATAGACACGGGACTATACTCTGGTTGCCATGGTGACCAGTTACCAGTTATCACCACACTCGGGGCTGTTCGGCCAGGCAGCTTAGGGAACAACAACAACAACAACAACCACATAAATGAAGTTACATAAGCTATATTTCTATGATGGTAGAACACATTGATGAAAGTTCTTTATTACCATATCCCCAAAAGCTAAACCAAACAGATCACATTGGATATTGTAGTTTGAATAAGTTCTATCCCTGGAGTTCACCTTTATTGTTTAAGGGGAGGTTTTTAGTGTGTTTCCTAAACTTCCATCAAGCTTGAAATTACACCCCCTTGAGTCCCTTTCAAGATAAATTTGTACATTTTTCGGTAGAAAAATTTCCCGGCCGAAGGCCGGTTCCTCTTAAATTACAGGCTCGCTATCGCTCGCCAGGATAAAATCGACACCTGAATGGCACGAAAGGTCTTAATATGGGGTGAAAGTTCTTAAAATCGCTAAACTAATGGGGCGAACGTTTTATAATATCAAAAGCAATGAGGCTCAACATGAGGGTGAAAGGGGTCAAGAAAAAAATCCCTCAAGTGGAGATCTCCCCTTAAGAGGTTTGGCCTACATATTTGGAACAGGGTATAGTAGCCAAAATAAAGAAATGAATGCAGCCTCGTATCTTGAAAAGGTTAAGGGGAGATGGCCATATTTATTTGCTTATTTATTTATCCTCCCTTAGACCCCCCCCTCCCCCCCCCCCTTCGAGAAAGATTTGTAAACAAAAATCAGTAGACAAATGTCCTAGCCGAAGGTCGGGTCCTCCTAAAAATACAGGCTCGCTATCGTTCGCCAGGAAACAAATGACACCTACAATGTACGAAAAGTCTAAATATTGACAAAGAAATGGGGTGAAAGGTCTTAAACTCGCCAAACTAATGGGCCAAACGTCTTAAAATCTGAAAACTAACGGTACTAAACATGAGGGAGAAGGGGGTCCAGAAAACCGACCTCCCCCCCCCTCCCTCCCTCCCCCTTAACCCCTTCTGTACCAGCGACGTCTTTTTTTAAGTTTATTTGAGCTATATTTAGACGATTTTGTGCAGCTTAAGAAGGATGTGTGGTAGTATAAAGGGTTAAGGGAGATATTCAGAGCATGTTAATTGCTAGAGGCCCTTATTAAACTGATTAAAATCGTCTAATAGTAGCCAGAATAATTTTAAAAGGACGTCGCCGGTACTGAAGGGGTTAAGCTGAAACTTACTCACCGACAAAAGACAGGTACACCCCCACCGTGAGCTGCACTTCCCGGGACACTGGTAATAAGGCGTCAGCTAGGTCTCCAGCGGCCCCGGGTTCGATCCCTGTGCTTTTGGTGGTGTTGTAGGAGGAGTTGGTCGGGAGGTCTAGAAATAGCTCCTCCAGTGTGGGTTGGTTGCTTGTGTCCTCCATGATATCTGCAAATGACAAGGGTATGAGTTAGTAATGATATGATACGATAATGAGGAGGAGGAGTACAAAGGAGTACAAAGGAAATCAAGCAACAACAGGTCTAGTGACCCTTCTAGGTTGCTTGTCCTCCAAAACACTGAGGATCAAGTGTCCAAACAGTGGTTTAGAGTGGGTAAGGGAACATTGGAAAGGGAACTACTGCCCTGCCACTAACGTGGCAGGACTAGGAAGTTAGTAGGGGACATATGGGTTAGCAACTGAGGGGAGGACAAAGTTATTCATTTACAAACGCAGTCAGTCGCGGGTTTGATGCGAGATATTTGTCTAGGCGGAATTTAAATGAATCAACGGTGCTGCAGTCTATAACGTCTCGGGGAAGCCCATTCCACAAGTTGACAACTCGATTGAAGAAGAAATTCTTAGATTCGTGCGAGTTAAAAGATTTACCAATAATTTTGCAACCGTTTCCCCGCGTGTAATTAGATTGGTCGATAGTGAAGTACTTACTACAGTTCATATTGTCGATGCCTTTGATGATTTTGAACACTTGAATTAAGTCGCCTCTTAATCTGCGCTGGGTTAAAGGAAATAGATTTAATTCTCTAAGACGCTCTTCGTATGGTTTGTTCTTTAGGCTAGGTATCATTTTGGTAACTCTACGTTGAACTCGTTCTAGCTTGTTTATATCTTTTTGGTAATAAGGGCACCAGGATTGAACGCAGTATTCCAGAAGAGGGCGGACTAAGGAATTGTAAAGGGTTAGGATAACTTCTTTGGATTTATGCTCAAATGACCTGCCTATAAAGCCAATTATTTTGTTTGCCTTCTTAACAACTTCTGAACATTGTTGACTCGGTTTTAGGTTACTCGATATTGTTACTCCCAGATCAGTTTCTCTGTTTACATTCTTAAGCTGAGTGCCATTCATCGAATAGTTTGCTTTCCTCATTTAGGTATCCGACATGTAGTACTTTACATTTATCCGCATTGAAACTCATTTGCCAAATTTGGGCCCAACATGACAATTTATCTAGATTGTGTTGCATATCGTCAACTTGTTCTTTTGAGAGTACGCTATTTGCAATTTTTGTATCGTCAGCAAATTTTGAGATTGTGCAGGTGAGACCCTCATCTATGTCGTTGATGTAAATTAGAAAGAGAATTGGTCCTAGTACCGATCCCTGGGGTACCCCGCTACTTACATTGGTCCATTTAGATGCCTTACCGTTTATGACTACCCTTTGCTTTCTGTTGCTGAGCCAATTTTCTATCCATTTCAACACACCGTCTTGTATTCCATGCGCTTTTAGTTTTAGCAGTAAACGTTTGTGGGGAACTTTGTCAAAGGCCTTTTGAAAATCAAGGTATATAATATCTACAGCTTTACTCTCATCGTAGAGGTTGAGGATATCGTGGAAGAAGTCTAAGAGGTTTGTTAAACAGGAACGTTTTTTACGAAAGCCGTGTTGAGTATCTTTAAGTATGTTATTTTCCTCTAAGTGATTTACGAGTCTGTCTCGTATGACCGTTTCTAGCATTTTACATACAACTGAGGTTAAGCTAATTGGACGATAGTTACTGGGTAGGGATTTGCTGCCTTTTTTGAATATCGGTGTTACGTTGGCTAGCTTCCACTGATCAGGCATAGTTCCAGACTGCAAGGATTTATTGAATAGTAATGTCAGTGGTTTGGAGAGCTCATTCTTAGCTTCCTTTAGAACTCTAGGCGAGATTGTATCAGGTCCTGGCGTTTTATTTACCTTAATAAAGGTGGTGGAGGAGGAGGAGGAGGTGGTGGAGGAGGAGGAGGAATTGGTGGGGAGGTCTAGAAATAGGTC
Organism: Paralithodes platypus; assembly: GCA_032716605.1. Taxonomy (NCBI): domain Eukaryota; kingdom Metazoa; phylum Arthropoda; class Malacostraca; order Decapoda; family Lithodidae; genus Paralithodes; species Paralithodes platypus. The sequence continues at coordinate 51,905,048 of CM064568.1, read as the reverse complement.
CTCCAGCGTGGCATAAAGCCAAATTCAAGGAGGTGTTTTTGAGAGCGAGATGGATTAGCCTACTCTCTGTATAGGTGAGAAACAAACAGAAACAGTGAGGGAAGCCAGGCAAATGAATCAGGAGTTCCAGCAACTCCTTATCACATGCCTATGAGGCTTCCCCTGGGTATTGCCCTACTGAAGTACCTTTAGGACCTTTTCGTAAAAAGACTCCTTAGTAAGATGGCTTCACACAAGCGTAATGTTCTCGCCACTTTTATCAGCCACATGAATCTGACAGCTTATCAAATATACTTTGATAAGAATTATAACCTCTGTTATAATCTACGTGAAGGGAATATGGCTGTGTTGTTGGTCTATTTATTCAGTTATTCATATATTTGTAGTTTTCTCGTTATACCTCCATCAAGCTTAAAAAATACCCCCTTCAAGATATATTTGTACATTTTTCGGTAGAAGAATGTCCCGGCCAAAGGCCTATTCCTCAACAAAATTACAGGCTCGCTATCCCTCGCCAGGAAAAAATCGATAGGTAAATGGCACGAAAGGTCTTAAATTTGACTACGAAATAGGGCGAAAGGTGTTAAAATCGCCAAACTAATGTGCCGAACGCCATAACATCTCAAAACTAATGGGGCTAAACATTTGTGGATCGAAAGTTATGTGGGGGAAGAGCTCAGCTGGTATAAATCCATCTTAATAAGGCGGAGGAGGAGTATAGGGCAAACAGATCAAAGGATTCCCGTGTGTAAGGCAAACATTATTAAGCCATCTACCTGACCCCAATAGCCGGAAAATGCGTTAGGGTATGTGTACTCTCTCTCTCTCTCTCTCTCTCTCTCTCTCTCTCTCTATATATATATATATATATATATATATATTATCTATCTATTTAACTATCTATCTATCTACCAAGCTATTCCATTCCCCTCTCCCAGCTAAGCCTGACAAACATCCCCTAGGCAACTAACCTTTGACCGATAACAAAACAAATAAATAAAAATAAAAAATAATAAAATAATAATAATAATACCGTTAATAATAATAATAATAATAATAATAATAATAATAATAATACCGTTAATAATAATAATAATAATAATAATAATAATAATAATACCGTTAATAATAATAATAATAATAATAATACCGTTAATAATAATAATAATAATAATAATAATAATACCGTGTAATAATAATAATAATAATACCGTTAATAATAATAATAATAATAATAATAATACCGTTAATAATAATAATAATAATAATAATACCGTTAATAATAATAATAATACCGTTAATAATAATAATAATAATAATAATAATAATAATACCGTTAATAATAATAATATTAATAATAATAATAATAATAATAATACCGTTAATAATAATAATAATAATAATAATACCGTTAATAATAATAATAATACCGTTAATAATAATAATAATAATAATACCGTTAATAATAATAATAATAATAATAATACCGTTAATAATAATAATAATACCGTTAATAATAATAATAATAATAATAATACCGTTAATAATAGTAATAATAATAATAATAATAATAATAATAATAATAAAACACAGGTAAAGACAATCAAGTTTATTGTTTTATCCTTATTTTATGGGGGGAGGGGCGTATTTATTTGCTCATTTATATATTTGTTTCCTTCCTAGACCTCCATCAAGCTTAAAAAGACACACCCTAGACCCTCCTTCAAGATAAATTTGTACATTTTTCGGCCGAAGACTCTTAAATTACAGGCTCGCTATCGCTCGTATCTCTCCTTGATCTCATAGTATATCGGATGTACAAACAATCTTCAAGATGGAAAGCGAGAGAGAGAGAGAGAGAGAAGAAGTATGATAGAGGAGGTTAGAAAAGCAACAGTTTACTTTACTGATACGGACACAACAATAACAACAGCAACATAAACAACAACAACAACAATTATCATCCTTTCAACAAAAACATAATATTCCAGTACTTTAGCAAATTAGAAAGGCAGAAATTTAATTGGAAAGAATCGAGCAAATAAAACACAAAATATAACACCAGTACCTCAAAACAAGAGAGAGCTACATAGAGCTACATAGAGCTACATAGATACACAGACCACACAGACCTCAAGGTCCTTACTAGGCAGTCTGGCCTTACAAACTATATATGTATATATGCATATATATATATATATATATATATATATATATATATATATATATATATATATATATATATATATATATATATACACCGGTACATACATATACACACATACACACACATACACACACACACACATACATACATACACACATACATACATATATATATATACAGTATATATATACATACTGTACAGTGCACACACATACACTTACATACATTGTTTTTTTGTTTTTTGTTTTTTTTTTCATATCACCCCAGCCCTCTGCAGATAGAGGTCAAGCCTTCCCTTGAACGCGTTTATTGTGTCGCTCTCCACCACTCTCGCTGGCAGTTTATTCCACTCTGTCACCACACTGTAGGTGAAGAAACTCTTTGTGACATCTTGGTTTGCCTTTTTGGTTTTTAATTTCATTCCATTTCCGCGAATTTGAGTATTATTGTTTAATGTGAATAGCGCATTTCTATTGACTTTGTCGAACCCTTTCAGTATCTTAAAGCACTCAATAAGTTGACCCCTCAACCTCCTTTTTTAATGAGAACAGGTTCAATCGTTTAAGTCTTTCTTCATATGGTTTATTTCTTAATGAGGGTATCATCTTCGTTGCTCTACGCTGCACTGACTCGAGTCTTACAATGTCCTTGCTCAGATAAGGTGACCAAAACTGCACACCATATTCAAGGTGGGGCCTCACCATACTTTTGAACAGTGGCACTATTACGTTCTCATGTTTATATGTAGATTTTCGTTTAATAAAGCCCAATGTTCTGTTTGCCTTATTTGCAGCTGCTATACATTGGTCGGAAGTTTTTAGGTTTTCATATATTAGTACCCCTAGGTCTTTTACTACCGTTGTGTTTTTTATTTGTTGGCCATTCATTTCGTATTTGTATTTCACATTTCTGCTACCAACCTGCAGCACCTGACTGTCCTGACATTTATCGACATTGAAGGGCATCGGCCATTTTTCAGACCACTCTGATATCTTGTTTAAATCAGACTGCAGCGCATTTCTATCTTCTTCGGTCAGGACTGCATTCCCTATCTTTGTATCATCGGCGAATTTGGAGATGGTGTTGTTTACCCCAACATCAATATCGTTATGTAAATGAGAAACAGGACCGGTCCAAGGACCGAACCCTGCATAACTCCACTAGTGACAGGCTCCCACTCGGATTCCACTCCATTTATCATCACTCTCTCTCTTCTGTCTGTAAGCCAATTGTTGATACAAAAATGGATTTTACCTTTGATACCTATCCTCTCCAGTGTAGCCATTAGTTTCCGGTGTGGCACCTTGTCGAAAGCTTTCAGAGAGCGAGAGGGAGAGAGGGATGTACAGGGGTGCTGGTTACTATTTCAACAGTCTTGCGGTTCATAGCAGGGAGACACACTGTAGATGGAATTATGGGGTATCACACGAGAGCTTTTATCGGCAATATTCGACATTTTTCCGGCAACATTTCTGGTATTTTTTGCAGTGTTACAAAGGGGTAAATTACGTCAATTAACAGTAACGCGAAAAATATAAATAACATGAAATAACAGTTAGATGAAAAGGGAAAATAACATCAAATACAAGTGTTATAAAAGGAAAATAACCAAATAAAAGGGTTATGAAGAAAAGGTAAAAGACATGAAATAAAAGTAATGCGAAAAAAATATATACCATCAAATACAAGTGTTATAACAGGAAAGTAACGTCAAATACAAGTGTTATAAATTAAAAATAACATGAAATAAAGGTGTTATATAAGATAAATAACAAAAGTAAAAGTGTTATATAAGGTAAATACCAAAATAGAAGTGTTATAAATGATAAATAACATAACATATAAGTGTTATATGAGGTAAATAAAGTAAAAGTGTTATATAAGGTAAATAACAAAATAGAAGTGTTATAAATGATAAATAACATAAAATATAAGTGTTATATGAGGTAAATAACAAAGTAAAAGTGTTATATAAGGTAAATAACATGAAATAACAGTGTTATAAATGATAAATAACTTAAAATAAAAGTAATGCAAAAAAGATATATAACAAAATAAAAGGTGTTTTAAAAGGAAAATAACGTCAAATACAAGTTATATAAGGTAATTAACATAAAATAAAAGTGTTATATAAGGTAAATAACATGAAATAAGACGTTATATAAGGTAAATAACAAATAAAAGTTATTATATAAGGTAAATAACGAAATAAAAGTGTTATATAAGGTAAATAACAAATAAAAGTTATATAAGGTAAATAACACAAAATAAAAATGCTGTAAAAAGGTAAAACAATTATAAAATATAAGGGTTTAAGTATTCTTGGTACGAAGTCAGAATGGGGAGCAGTCAAAAGTGGTGTCCCCCAGGGATCTGTATTAGGTCCTCTGTTGTTTATTATATACATAAATTACCTTGATTTAGGTATAACTAGTAGGATAAGTAAATTTGCAGACGATACCAAAATGGGGAGAACAATTGATTCAGATAGAGATATAGAGTGCCTCCAAAGGGATCTAGATACCTTACACGAATGGTCAGTAAATTGGCAGATGAAGTTTATCATTGACAAATGCAAGGTATTAAGATAGGGAAGATGCATACAAATGTTAAATATAAACTAGCTAATATGGAATTAGAAAACTCGAATTGTGAGAAAGATCTAGGTGTGTTTGTTAGCAATGATTTGAAGCCTAGACAACAGTGTATAAGCGTTCGAAACAAGGCAAACAGGATTCTCGGGTTCATCTCTAGGAGTGTGAGTAACAGAACTGCTGATGTTATCTTAAAACTTTACTTGTCATTAGTGAGACCCCCTATGGATTATGCTGTTCAATTTTGGTTTCCTTATTACAGAATGGACATAGATTCATTGGAGAGAGTACAACGTAGAATGACAAAAATGATCCATAATATTAGAAATCTTCCGTATAAAGAAAGGTTGAAGAAATTAGGCTTACATTCGTTAGAGAGACGCAGAGTTAGAGGGGATATGATAGAGGTGTTCAAGTGGGTTAGTGGGATTAACAAAGGGGACATGGCAAATGTACTAAAGCTCAGTGATAGCGAAAGAACTCGTACCAATGGTTTCAAATTAGATAAATTTCGTTTCAGAAAAGATATAGGCAAATATTGGTTTGGTAACAGAGTTGTAGATGGGTGGAATGGACTACCAAGTGCTATAGTGGGATTAAAAACGATAGGGAGCTTTAAGATAAAATTGGATAAGCATATGGACGAGAAGGGTTGGGTGTGAAGGGGGATCAGCAGGGTTGGGCCAATCAGCGCTCTCCAGACCCCGTAATCCTGCGTTAAATCTCTAACCGTTTTGGTAAGATGATCCTCAGGGTATTAGAGTGTCCAGCCTATAATTGGGCATTGTAATTGGGGTTGTGTGGGACAGGGATCTGCCTTGCTTAGGCCAATCGGCTTTCTGCAGACTCCCATTTTCTTATGTTCTTATGTTCTTATATACTGTATACCGGTATATACTGTATATTCTTGTGTTATATATATATATATATATATATATATATATATATATATATATATATATATATATATATACCGTACTTATATTTATTAAAAAACAAAATTATCCCTAGTCCTTCGTAAAAAAAATCTTCCCCCCTCCCCCCCCCCCCCCTTAATACAGCTAGAATAAAATCTATAAAACCCGTCGCTGGTACTCAAAGGGTTAATTAAAGGCGATGTTATTATAGCCACTTTCATTACCCCTTGCCACTCTTATATTTCATTCCCATAAAATTCTATAAGTATTTGTTGATTTCATTAATTGAGTTTAGATGTGAAGTGGGTTGGTGTAAAAAACGTATTAATTAATAAACAAAACGCCTACATCAAAGTTGTAGGGAAAATCGTGTGCGTGTGTGTGTGTGTGAGAGAGAGAGCGAGAGAGAGAGAGAGAGAGAGAGAGAGAGAGAGAGAGAGAGAGAGAGAGAGAGAGAGAGAGAGAATGAGGCTAATGTACTTGACATCTGAATCATATTGAATGTTGATGGCTACTTTACATAATACAAGAGAGAGAGAGAGAGAGAGAGAGAGAGAGAGAGAGAGAGAGATATGAAGGTGTTAATGCGGTGTTAGAGATCAAGAGGTGTTTGGAATTTGACTTAGAGAGAGAGAGAGAGAGAGAGAGAGAATGAGGTTAATGTACTTGACATCTGAATCATATTGAATGTTGATGGCTACTTTACATAATACAAGAGAGAGAAAGAGAGAGAGAGAAAATGTGAGCGTGTGAGTGAGAGTGTGTGCGTCAGTGAGAGAGAGTGTGTATGTGTGGGTGAGATTGTATACGTGTGTGTGTGTGAAAGATAGAAAGTGTGTGTATGTGTGAGAGAGAGCTAGAAAGAGAGTGTGTGTGCGTGGGAAGGACAGATAGTGTGTGTGAGAGTGTGAGAGAGATAGGCAGATAGAGTGTGTCATAAAGAGATGGAGGGGGGTGACATTCAAATTATTGTGGTGAATATCGATGAGTGTTTTACATGAGAGCGAACGAGGGAGAGAGAGAGAGATTTTGTTTATTTGATTATTTTATTAAGTTGGTATAAATCTATCTATCTATCTATCTATATGCTCAGGCCCAATCCCCATTTTGGGGGTAGCCGACTCAAGACAGAGCAAGAACAGGGAAAACACAAAAACAACAAAACAAAAAATAAACAGATAAAAAACACAAACTCACACACATACAGGTCACCCAGGAGAAGACCCAGAGACCAGGGTTGCCAAGGTCGCTCCAGCACTCCCCCGGCCCCTGACCACCCGGAGAGGTTCCGATCTCGGCAGGCAGACATGCAGCGGAGCCAAAGCCACAAGCCCTCCCACCACACTTCCAGGCACACCCTTCATATTAATCGTCCCCCCGGGCCAGGCGCCTGATGGACTATTATCTAGTCGAACTTGCGCCCGACCCCTTACTCCAAATACAGGTATAAATACAGGATATACAAATGTTGCATACAAATGTTGCATACAAATGTTGCATACAGGTATGTATATATACGGAGACTCAAAAGGGTGAAGATGATTGGGCTTTCTTCCCCCCAGTCTATATTGTAATATATACAGTATATATACAAATCAATATTTACCCTACATACATACAGAAAAAACAACTAAATGACAGTATATAAGAGAGGGGGGGGGGGGGGGGTTGGAGAGGTCATCTGGATCCGTACATTAATCAATATACTCTACATATTTAATTACTTTAGATATTTTTTCAAACCCCATTAATAAAATGCACCAATATGGTAAATCAATCTCAGATTTATGCAATGCATTAATAAATAAAGTACGTATTATTGTGAAAATGTTAGTATATAAATGCACACACACACACCTGACCCCCCCCCCCCCACCACCACCACCACACACACACACACACACACACACCTATCCACACACATACACACACACACACACACACAGTCCTATCCATTCATAAGCTGACGACTCTACCTTACACTATTCGACTAGTTTTCCAGAACAACAAGCAATCACTCATAGAACATTTATCTTCTGATCTAACAACCATATCCTGTTGGGGCAGAGAAAATCTTGTTTTCAGTGCTTCCAAAACCCAAGTTCTCCATCCATCTACCCGTCAAAAACTCCCAGAGGACAATCCCTTATACTTCAACAATACAAAAATCAGCTCTGCATCTTCTCTCAGTATTCTCGGTGTCTCTTTTTCCACTCTTGCTAAAAACGGTTTCCCAGAAGCTGTATCTGCTCACGCCTCAGGGGGTTCTTTACCCCTGCACAGCTTCTTGCTCTGTATAGGGGCACAGTGCGTTCATATATTGAGTATTGTTCGCATGTGTGGAGAGGATCCTCTCACACAGCACTTTTAGACAAAGTAGAATTGAAAGCTTTTCGTCTCATTAACTCACGTTCACTCACCGATTCTCTGCAATCTCGCTCTCTCTTTTCGCCGCACTGTTGCATCTCTCTCGCTATGCTATCGCTATTACAATAATCAGTGTTCCTCAGAGCTCTCTAAGTGCATACCACCTCATCTACGTAGGTTACGTAGCACCCGTCTTGAAAGACAATCCCACCCCTACTCTGTGCAACTCTCTAACCCAAAGTGAAACGATACTCCCAATTTGTTTTCTATTCAACAGGTGAGCTCTGGAACTCTCTCCCTAAATCCATCTTTCCCTCATCCCATGACTTAAATTGCTTTTAACTCTGTGTATCCAGGCATTTTGGCTCGAACATTCTTGATTTTGGCCCTGTCACTCTTTCAACTCTGGGGAGGCACTCGTCACAGGTAGTTTTGTTTTTTTGTCTCCCTCATCCACATAGAAAACGAAATCACACACACACACACACACACACACACACACACACACACACACACACACACACACACACACACAACCACATTATCAGCCTTAATCGGTGGCTTATATCAGCTTGGTGAAGTTGTATGTATGGTGAGAAGCCCATACTGAATGCCAATGTATAGTTGCCAACACATAAACCTGGGACAAGTGCTGTGTATAAATGACATAATTTAACCCCTTGAGGATTATGACGCATTTAGCACGGTATTTTGGCTATCATTAGACGATTTTATGCACTTAAGGCAGGCCCCCTAGGAATCTAGGGAGTCAAAACCAAATCAATAATGCTTTTTAATCCCACAGATCCTTCCTAAGCTGAATATAAAATCGTCTTGTGATTGCCATAATATAATTGAGTAGGTTTTGGCCCCCACAGATCCGTAGAGGTCCTTCCTAAACTGCGTAAAAGCGTCTAATGATAGCCACGATAAACTGCCATAACGCGTCGTAATCCTCAAGGGGTTAATTGTTATTTTGGTTTAAGGGGGGGGGGGGGTTTTGCTGGTCCCCCTTCTCCCTCGTGTTTAGCCCCATTAGTTTTTAGATTTTAAGACGTTCAGCACATTAGTTTGGCGAATTTAAGACCTTTTGTCCCATGTCTATGTCAATATTAAGAGTCTGTGTCAATGTACATACTACAGAGAGAGAGAGAGAGAGAGAGAGAGAGAGAGAGAGAGAGAGAGAGAGACAGAGAGAGAGAGAGAGAGAGAGAGAGCGAGAGAGAGAGAGAGCAAGGTGTGGGGGGGGGGGATTACCAACTGGATAGGTAAATATAGATAGATGGATATTTAGACAAAGATACTTATTTAAAATCCTAACTAATTAATGAAATAATAAGAACACCAATATGAGCAAAATCAAATTAACCTGATGGACTTCGAGGTAGATTTCCTTCCAATGCCGAGGTTCGAATCACAGACAACTTCCAACTTCCACTAAACGACGTACACCAAACCTCTCTCCAGGACTCTCACTCGTGTTATGAAACCAAAATCTGGGAGCCCCTGCTTTATATACCCTCGAGCCCAGCTTCCCCTCACTGGCCAACCGGGCACGCTGATTGGATGAGGAATCTCGGCGTCGTTTATAGGGAGAATGATGTTGTTTATTGACAGTAGTGGACATCTTGAATACCTCGTGAGGCAAAAATGACTCGAACACAATCCCATATGTAAACTAGCCTATTGGGATTTTTTTTTTTTTTTTTTTTTTATGGAGGTCTAGGGAAGAAACTAAGAACATTATAAATATATAAACCGACCAAAATAATAATGATATACCCATTTTATTATTTATTGTATATATTTTCATTATTATTGAATATATATTTTTTTTAGTTTGTTCCCTAGACTTCTATCTAGCTCAAAATATCATCTCCAAGACCCCCTTTGGAGATGAATTTATTCATTTTCCGGTAGAAAACTGTCATGGCCGAAAACCGTTTCCTACTAAATTACAGGGCCGCTATCGCTTGCCAGGAAAAAAATCAACTCCTAAAAGGCACAAAAGTTCTTAATATTGACAAAGATATAAGGCGAAAGGTCTTAAAATAACCAAACTAATGGGGCGATTGTCTTATAGTTGTCGATTCCAATGCGAGGATATCAAAAAGTTGTGCACCAAAAAAAAAAAAAAAATTGACGGAAAATTCGCTCGTGTGACATCTGTAGTTCTAGGGTTTTGAGATTATTCTTGGAGTACCACATGTATTCAGCAGTTTCATTGATTTCATTAATTAGGTTTATTTGTAAGTTAATTGGTGTGGTTGGTGATAATATGAATAGCATTGTAATATTATTATTATTAGTAACATTATTATCAATATTTGATATTATATTTGTATTTTCGTTTTATCTATCTATTTAGTTTATATATCTATTTATTTTTAGTGTGTGTGTGGGGAGGGGGGGGGGGGGGTGTCATTCAGAGGGGAAGAAGGGGAATGGTCAGCACAATTTATCAATTTCAAAATGGGGTTTCCCAAAGAAAATGCTAGCCTAATTTCGTGCAAAGCCATTCATGAAATAGTTGTTGTAGATATCACACACACACACACACACACACACACACACACACACACACACACACACATACACACACACACACACACACACACATGCCTATACTCTCCCCATACAATTAGTCTGGAAGTCACCTATAGAAGACTGCCTAGACATTCCACACATGCCTATACTCTCCCCATACAATTAGTCTGGACGTCACCTATAGAAGACTGCCTAGACATTCCCGCGTTATTTGATTGGCTTATTTACTGCGCTTAGGACAAACTCGCCAGCTGATTGGTCAAGGCATTTGTTTCTTGTCCGTATGTATGTCTGTCTGTGTGTGTGTGTCTTCTTACCTGTCTGTTTGTCTGTTTACGTTGTCTGTCTGTTAACTAATATTGTTTGTATGTCTGTCTGTATGTTAACTAATATTGTCTGTATATCTGTCTGTTATATAAGGGGGGATTTCCACTTGAGGGATTTTTTTCTTTACCCCTTTCTCCCTCGTGTTTAGCCCCATTGCTTTTGAGATTTTAATACGTTCGCCCCATTAGTTTGGCGATTTTAAGAATTTTCACCCCATTTATGTCACTTTTAAGACCTTTCATCCCATTTAGGTGTCGATTTTTTCCTGGCGAACGATAGCGAGCCTGTAATTTAAGAGGAACCGGCCTTCGGCCGGGAAATTTTTCTACCGAAAAATGTACAAATATATCTTGGAAGGGGGTCATGGGGATGTAATTTCAAGCTTGATGGAAGTCTAGGAAACACTCAAAACCTCCCCTTAACTAATATTGTTTGCTTGTATGAATGTCTGTCTACATGTTTACGTTGTCTGTCTGTTAACTAATATTGTTTGTATGTCTGTCTGTATGTTAACTAATGTTGTCTGTATATCTGTCTGTTGACTAATATTGTTTGTATGTCTGTCTGTATGTTAACTAATGTTGTCTGTATATCTGTCTGTTGACTAATATGGTTTGCTTGTTTGAATGTCTGTATGTTAACTAATGTTGTCTGTATATCTGTCTGTTGACTAATATGGTTTGCTTGTTTGAATGTCTGTATGTTAACTAATGTTATCTGTATATCTGTCTGTTAACTAATATGGTTTGCTTGTTTGAATGTCTGTATGTTAACTAATGTTGTCTGTATATCTGTCTGTTAACTAATATGGTTTGCTTGTATGAATGTCTGTATGTTAACTAATGTTGTCTGTATATCTGTCTGTTAACTAATATGGTTTGATTGTATGAATGTCTATGTTAACTAATGTTGTCTGTATATCTGTCTGTTAACTAATATGGTTTGCTTGTATGAATGTCTGTATGTTAACTAATGTTGTCTGTATATCTGTCTGTTAACTAATATGGTTTGCTTGTATGAATGTCTGTATGTTAACTAATGTTGTCTGTATATCTGTCTGTTAACTAATATGGTTTGCTTGTATGAATGTCTGTATGTTAACTAATGTTGTCTGTATATCTGTCTGTTAACTAATATGGTTTGCTTGTATGAATGTCTGTATGTTAACTAATGTCTGTATATCTGTCTGTTAACTAATATGGTTTGCTTGTATGAATGTCTGTATGTTAACTAATGTTGTCTGTATATCTGTCTGTTAACTAATATGGTTTGCTTGTATGAATGACTATGTTAACTAATGTTGTCTGTATATCTGTCTGTTAACTAATATGGTTTGCTTGTATGAATGTCTGTATGTTAACTAATGTTGTATGTATATCTGTCTGTTAACTAATATGGTTTGCTTGTATGAATGTCTGTATGTTAACTAATGTTGTCTGTATATCTGTCTGTTAACTAATATGGTTTGCTTGTATGAATGTTTGTATGTTAACTAATGTTGTCTGTATATCTGTCTGTTAACTAATATGGTTTGCTTGTATGAATGTCTGTATGTTAACTAATGTTGTCTGTATATCTGTCTGTTAACTAATATGGTTTGCTTGTATGAATGTCTGTATGTTAACTAATGTTGTCTGTATATCTGTCTGTTAACTAATATGGTTTGCTTGTATGAATGTCTGTATGTTAACTAATGTCTGTATATCTGTCTGTTAACTAATATGGTTTGCTTGTATGAATGTCTGTATGTTAACTAATGTCTGTATATCTGTCTGTTAACTAATATGGTTTGCTTGTATGAATGTCTGTATGTTAACTAATGTTGTCTGTATATCTGTCTGTTAACTAATATGGTTTGCTTGTATGAATGTCTGTATGTTAACTAATGTTGTCTGTATATCTGTCTGTTAACTAATATGGTTTGCTTGTATGAATGTATATGTTAACTAATGTTGTCTGTATATCTGTCTGTTAACTAATATGGTTTGCTTGTATGAATGTCTGTATGTTAACTAATGTCTGTATATCTGTCTGTTAACTAATATGGTTTGCTTGTATGAATGTCTGTATGTTAACTAATGTTGTCTGTATATCTGTCTGTTAACTAATATGGTTTGCTTGTATGAATGTCTGTATGTTAACTAATGTTGTCTGTATATCTGTCTGTTAACTAATATGGTTTGCTTGTATGAATGTCTGTATGTTAACTAATGTTTGTATATCTGTCTGTTAACTAATATGGTTTGCTTGTATGAATGTCTATGTTAACTAATGTTGTCTGTATATCTGTCTGTTAACTAATATGGTTTGCTTGTATGAATGTGTATGTTAACTAATGTTGTCTGTATATCTGTCTGTTAACTAATATGGTTTGCTTGTATGAATGTCTGTATGTTAACTAATGTTGTCTGTATATCTGTCTGTTAACTAATATGGTTTGCTTGTATGAATGTCTGTATGTTAACTAATGTTGTCTGTATATCTGTCTGTTAACTAATATGGTTTGCTTGTATGCATGTCTGTATGTTAACTAATGTTGTCTGTATATCTGTCTGTTAACTAATATGGTTTGCTTGTATGAATGTCTGTATGTTAACTAATGTTGTCTGTATATCTGTCTGTTAACTAATATGGTTTGCTTGTATGAATGTCTGTATGTTAACTAATGTTGTCTGTATATCTGTCTGTTAACTAATATGGTTTGCTTGTATGAATGTCTGTATGTTAACTAATGTTGTCTGTATATCTGTCTGTTAACTAATATGGTTTGCTTGTATGAATGTCTGTATGTTAACTAATGTTGTCTGTATATCTGTCTGTTAACTAATATGGTTTGCTTGTATGAATGTCTGTATGTTAACTAATGTTGTCTGTATATCTGTCTGTTAACTAATATGGTTTGCTTGTATGAATGTCTGTATGTTAACTAATGTTGTCTGTATATCTGTCTGTTAACTAATATGGTTTGCTTGTATGAATGTCTGTATGTTAACTAATGTTGTCTGTATATCTATCTGTTAACTAATATGGTTTGCTTGTATGAATGTCTGTATGTTAACTAATGTTGTCTGTATATCTGTCTGTTAACTAATATGGTTTGCTTGTATGAAATTCTGTATGTTAACTAATGTTGTCTGTATATCTGTCTGTTAATTAATATGGTTTGCTTGTATGAATGTCTGTATGTTAACTAATGTTGTCTGTATATCTGTCTGTTAACTAATATGGTTTGCTTGTATGAATGTCTGTATGTTAACTAATGTTGTCTGTATATCTGTCTGTTAACTAATATGGTTTGCTTGTATGAATGTCTGTATGTTAACTAATGTTGTCTGTATATCTGTCTGTTAACTAATATGGTTTGCTTGTATGAATGTCTGTATGTTAACTAATGTTGTCTGTATATCTGTCTGTTAACTAATATGGTTTGCTTGTATGAATGTCTGTATGTTAACTAATGTTGTCTGTATATCTGTCTGTTAACTAATATGGTTTGCTTGTATGAATGTCTGTATGTTAACTAATGTCTGTATATCTGTCTGTTAACTAATATGGTTTGCTTGTATGAATGTCTGTATGTTAACTAATGTTGTCTGTATATCTGTCTGTTAACTAATATGGTTTGCTTGTATGAATGTCTGTATGTTAACTAATGTTGTCTGTATATATGTCTGTTAACTAATATGGTTTGCTTGTATGAATGTCTGTATGTTAACTAATGTTGTCTGTATATATGTCTGTTAACTAATATGGTTGGCTTGTATGAATGTCTGTATGTTAACTAATGTCTGTATATCTGTCTGTTAACTAATATGGTTTGCTTGTATGAATGTCTGTATGTTAACTAATGTTGTCTGTATATCTGTCTGTTAACTAATATGGTTTGCTTGTATGAATGTCTGTATGTTAACTAATGTCTGTATATCTGTCTGTTAACTAATATGGTTTGCTTGTATGAATGTCTGTATGTTAACTAATGTTGTCTGTATATCTGTATGTTAACTAATATGGTTTGCTTGTATGAATGTCTGTCTACATGTTTGTTTACAGGTTTGTTTACTCGTCTGTGTCTTTCCTTCATATCTGTCTGTCTGTCTGTCGGGTTTATTATATCGTCTGTCTCTTTTAAGGGGAGATGGGGCGTTTTTCTGGACCCCCTTCTCCCTCATTTCTAGCCCCATTAGTTTTGAGATTTTAAGACGTTCGCTCCATTAGTTTAGTTTGTCGATTTTAAAACCTTTCGTCCCATTTCTATGTCAATATGAAGACCTTCCGTGCCATTTAGGTGTCGATTTTTTCCTGGCGAGCGATAGAAAGCCTGTAATTTTAAGAGAAACCGGCCTTCGACCGGGAATTTTTTCTATCAACAAAATGTACGAGTACTGTGCCCCTATACCGAGTAAGAAGCTGTGCGGGGGTGAAGAACAAACGGACACGGTTGAGCACACACTACCTCTGGGAAGCTGTTTTAGCAAAAGTAGTGATATGGTCTTTCCAGGAAAGGTTTGAAGAGAAATAGACACCATGGATACTGAGGGAAGAGGAGAAGTGGATATGGTCCTTCCAAGTGAGAGCAGAAGAAAAAGAGACACCAAGAATATTGAGAGAAGATGAAGGGTTGATTTTTGTATTGTTGAAGAATAAGGGACTGGGAGTTTCTGAATATCTATGTATCTATTTATGTATCTATCTACCTGTCTATCTATAAGTCAATCTACTTAATCATTGTTCTATCTACCCACAATGTCTTCCCGAGGAGGACATTGGAGTATCATATTAACGGAAGGAGCCTTAAGGGGAGACTGACCGTTTGTTTGGTCTATTAATTTATTTATTCATATATATATTGTTTTAGTTTCCTCCCTAGACCTCCATCAAGCTTAGAAAAACACACCCTAGACCCTCCTTCAAGATAAATTTGTACATTTTTCGGTAGAAAAAATTTCCGGCCGAAGGCCGGTTTCTCTTAAAATTGCAGACTCGCTATCGCTCGGTAGGAAATAATCGACACCTAAATAGCACGAAAGGTCTTAAAATATACAACGAAATGGGGCGAAAGGTGTTAAAATCGCCAAACTAATGGGCCGAAGGTCTTATAATCTCAAAACTAGTGGGGCTAAACATGAGGGAGAAGGAGGTCCAGAAAAACGGTCTGCCTCCCCTTAATTCCATGTTATATAATTATTTCCTGTGGAGGCTAATATCGTTGTGTGTGTAACCCTTTAAGTAAATTAAGTACTGGTGGGTTGTGTGTGTGTGTGTGTGGGTGTGGGTGTGTGTATCTGTGTGTGTGTGTGTGTGTGTGTATCTGTGTATCTCTGTGTGTGTGTGTGTATCTGTGTATCTCTGTGTGTGTATCTGTGTGTGTGTGGGTGTGTTTGTCGAGAGAGAGAGAACATATACTCGGAAATTAAAGAAAGAAGGAAGGAAGGAAGGGGTGAAGGAAGGAAGAGATGGACGGAGAAAGGGAAAATGTAGAGAGGAAGGAAAGAACGAAGGAAGGAAGGAAGGAAGGAAGGAAGGAAGGATGGAAGGAAGGAATGAAGGAAGGAAGGGAGGGTAGGAAGGGAAGAAGGAAGGGAGGAAGAGAGAGAGAGAGAGAGAGATGGTAAGAAGAAAGAGATAAAGGAAGGATGGAGGAGACGGAGGGAAGGAAGGAAAGAAGGGAAGTGGCGATGAAAATATGGAGGAAGAGAGAGAAGGAAGGAAGGGAGGGAGAGAGAGAGGGGTGGAAGGAAGGAAGGGATGAAAGGAAAGCAGCGAGGGGGAAATGGAAAGAAGGAAGAAGGGAAGGAGAAGGAAGGAGGGAAGGGAAGAAGGAAGGAAGATTGAGAGAAAGAAGGAAGGAAGTACGAAGGACTTAAAGAGAATACGACGAAGGAGGAAGGAAGGAAGCAGAGAAAGAGAAAGGAAAAAAAGCGAAGAAAAGATTAAAAAGGTGAACGGAATTGCGACAGAACGAATGAATGAGAGAGAGAGAGAGAGAGAGAGAGAGAGAGAGAGAGAGAGGAAGGCAGGTAGGCAGGTGGCGTATCGTATTTGCAGTGGCGACGTCTTTTGATATATTTTCTAAAGATTATGTGTGATGAGTTTCTTTCAATGTAAACGTCCACTTAGTCACACACACACACACACACACACACACACACACACACACACACACACACACACACACACACACACACACACAGTCCGTAGCCTAGTAGGTAGAGCTCTCGTCTCACACACGAGGGGTCGGTGGTTCAATCCCCGGCCGGGCGGAGACAAATTGGGCTTGTCTCCTTTCATGCGTTAGCCTCAGTTCACCTAGCTGTAAATAGGTACCTGGAATAAGTGGACGACGTTGTGACGTCCCATCTGGGGTTGGCAAAAATGGTACAAGGCGAGATGGGGTATCATATGGTTCACCTAAGCTGATGGCTACCTAAGCCTTCGGGCGAGACGGTACCGTCTATAGTGAGAATGGTACCATACAGATCCACCCTAAGCCTTCGTTTCCGATGTCGCCAATTGGCTAAAAATACAGACTACACACACATCCACAGCCATTCCAACAATACATAAAACACTTAACATGCATTTCACGCAATACATTCCCAGTTAAGGAGGCGCGATAATAATGAGCTTAGCTCGCATTGCGTGGATTCCCCTTGACGAACAAGTAACTGAATAACACACACACACACACACACTTCAATCAAGCTTAAAATAACATTCCCTGATCCTCCTTCGAGATAAATTTAGTAATTTTTCGGTAGACAAATGTGGTTGATGTGGTTGTGTGTGTTATTGTTTAGGTTATGGTAGTTATAGTGGTAGTTGTAGGTGTGTGTGTGTGTGTGTGTGTGTGTGTGATAGCTTCTGTGGTGGTGGTTGTTGTGGTTGTGGTAGATGATAGTGGTAGTTGTTGTAGGGGTTGTGTGAGTGTGAGTGTGTGGTAGCTTCTGTGCTTGCTGTTGTGGTTGTAGTTGTGGTAGTTGTAGAGGTTGTGTGTGTGTGTGTGTGTGTGTGGTAGCTACTGTGGTGGTTGTAGAGGTTGTGTGTGTGTGGTAGCTACTGTGGTGGTTGTGGTAGTTATAGTGGTAGTTGTAGAGGTTGTGTATGTGGTAGCTTCTGTGGTTGTAGTTGTGGTAGTTGTAGTGGTTGTAGGGGTGTGGTAGCTTCTGTGGTGGTTGTAGTTGTGGTAGATGATAGGTGTAGTGGTAGTTGTTGGTGTTGGAGGTAGTTCTGGCTCTCCCTTCCGTCTAATACCGACATACAGTACAGTACTTATATAACGGCACGTGTTATATATATATATGGTATGTATATATATGGTATGTATATATATGGTATGTATATTTATTTGTATGTACTGAGTAGGGGACATTTACTGGTTTATTGAACGGAAATAGGCGGGCACTTAAGGATATTTCTTATGGTTTGTTTTCGTTTTGTTATTTCGTTGATGTTTATAATTAATATATTTTTTGTTTAGGACATTAAAGTATATGGTATGTCAGGTATTGATCTGATATGTCTGTCTATCTCTCGCTCTCATACACACACACACACACATACACACACACACACACACACACATACACACACACACACAGCCCGTAGCCTAGTAGGTAGAGCTCTCGTCTCACACACGAGGGGTCGGGGGTTCAATCCCCGGCCGGGCGGAGACAAATTGGGCTTGTCTCCTTTCATGTGTTAGCCTCAGTTCACCTAGCTGTAAATAGGTACCTGGAATAAGTGGACGACGTTGTGACGTCCCATCTGGGGTTGGCAAAAATGGTACAAGGCGAGATGAGTATCATATGGTTCACCTAAGCTGATGGCTACCTACCTAAGCCTTCGGGCGAGACGGTACCGTCTATAGTGAGAATGGTACCATACAGATCCACCCTAAGCCTTCGTTTCCGATGTCGCCAATTGGCTAAAAATACAGATTACACACACATCCACAGCCATTCCAACGATACATATAACACCTACACATATAGGAGGCGGGAAATAACGAGCATGTTCACTCCCGCAATACAACTAGAGTAAGTAAGTACACACACACACACACACACCACCACCACCACCACGGTCATGGTGGCCGAGCGCGCTTAGTACAGTGTATTGGGAGCGCTAGCTCTGGTGTCGGGGGTTCGATCCCACGCGCCGGCAGGGGAAGTTCTCTCAAAAACTTTCCCTGGCCGTGAAGGCAAGGTCTGGACGGACCGCCTCGGGGGGCCCACCAGTCTCCTGCCCACGTCCTACTCCCTCAGGAGTATGTAGGCGCTCTCGTTAGCAGCCAGCATCAGTCTGTTGATCCCTTTGGATAAAATCTAGGTTTAGTCTGTGTATTTGCAGCCCCATTGGCTGCCGGCTTGAAATAAACCATTATTATTATTATTATTATTATTATTATTATTATTACATGGGCAGGGAGAGAGAGAGAGATCATCCATTACGTATCCACTGTATGAGGTTCGGCTATACACGTGAACATACTCAGGACCAAAACAATGGACAAATACATCACTAATACCAACCACCAACAACAACAACAATGGCAATATCAACAACACACCGATAACAGTGATAACGTATACTCAGGACAGAGAGAGATATATTTACATAGATTTACATATACACACTGGCCACACAGATCTTACGATCCCTGCGAGGTGGCCAGGACTTAATCCTAATAGAGATAGCAACCCTAAGAGAAAGTGGAAGGAAAGGATAGCAAAGATGAAGGAGAGAGAGAGAGAGAGAGATATATAAGGTAGCCTACTTAACATCCCAATCGTATTGAATATTGAGGACTGTTTTACATAAAGAGAGAGAGAGAGAGAGAGAGAGAGAGAGAGAGAGAGAGAGAGAGAGAAGACAGACAGACAGACAGACAGACAGACAGGGATAGACAGACTAATGAGGAAGTAAGAAGGAGGTGTGGTGTGGAGGTAGATGTGCTGGAAAGTGTGAAAAGGAACAACTTGAGATGGTTCGGCCATATGGAACGTATGGAAAGCGAGAGAATGACTAAGAGGGTGTACGAGAGCGAGGTGGAGGGACAGAGGGGGAGAGGTAGACGGAATATGAGGTGGAAGGATGGAGTGAGGAACTACATGAACGAAGGCGGTGCTGGTTGGGGGGAGGGGCGTCGACTGACTGGGGACAGAGGTGCATGGGGGCGGTTCGTTCGTGGCCACCCCTTCGGGGATCACGGCGTCAGGCAATAGATAGATAGATAGATAGACGTTTTATAATATCAAAAGCAATGGGGCTAAACATGAGGGAGAAAGGGGTCAAGAAAAAAATCCCTCAAGTGGAGACCTCCCCTTAACCTAACCTTACTTATTTGATCCTAACTAAACCTAATCGACCCTAACCTGACCTAACCTTACCTCAATATAACCACCTAATATTTAACCTAAGCAGATCTAACCTTACTTATCCTGCAAGTGAACAATAAACTAACAATTATTATTATTATTATTATTATTATTATTATTATTATATACACCAAGACGGATTGGGTGAGGGTCTTGATGCATTAATATTTGTGTAATTCGCTATTGTAGATATTTGAGCATCTTCTTTATAATATATTAGTGCAGACACATGAGAGAGAGAGAGAGAGAGAGAGAGAGAGAGAGAGAGAGAGAGAGAGAGAGAGAGAAAAAAAAATTGTATGTGAGTGAGAGTACAAAGGAGAGAGAGAGAGTGTGTGTGTGTGAGAGAGAGAGAGAGAGAGAGAGAGGGGGGGGGGGTATAGAGACATGTTATACAGTACAGTATACTGTATAAGTATATGCTTCTCCTATCCTTGGTACAGTATAATGAGAGAGAGAGAGAGAGAGAGAGAGAGGTACACTGGTTGAGATATACTGGTATAGTCAGCCATTTAGTAGCACTGTCAATAGTATATGTTGTATCAATAGTCTCAAAGGATATAATTTTTATGGATACATCTATAGGTCTACTCAGAAATGATTGGCCTCCTATTGTAAGGTAACTTGGCTAACCTCCGCCATTTTGGGGCCATGGGTGTCAATGCTGTGTGTTATTAGTCTCTTTTTACACAAATTATATATTTACACACATATATATTTACACACTCATATATCTTTATCTATACACACACATATATCTTTACACACATACACATAGCTTTATCTATACACACACATATATCTTTACACACATATTTATCTTGACTACCACGCCGAGAGAGGGTAGGCGTGACCACACAGATCGGGACAACAGGAAACAGAGCGGGACACAGAAAGAGCTAAGCTATACACAGAGGTAGCGGGGACACTCATATATCTTTATCTTTACACACACATATCTTTACACACATACACATATCTTTACACATAAATATCTATATCTATACACATATTTATCTTGACACACTCATATATCTTTATCTTTACACACACATATATCTTTACACACATACACATATCTTTACACATAAATATATATATATCTATACACACATATTTATCTTGACACACACATATATCTTTACACACACATATATCTTTACACATGTGTTAGTGTATCGTTGGCTGTGGATGTGAGTGTAGTCTGTAATCAGTCAATATGCGACATCTGAAATCGAAGGTTTGGGCTGATCTGTATAGTACCAGTCTCACCCGAAGGTTTAGGTTGACTTATAGTATCGATACCCTTCTCACCTTGTAACAGACCATCAACCCTCAGAGGGGTCGTCACAACTTCGTCCTCTTATACCAGGTTCCTATTTATACTGCTAGGTGAACAGAGGTTTCTTTTTACACACCCGTTAGGAGACTTGCCCAAATGGTCTTTACTTTCTCCCACGCCCGTGGATATATTGGGGTTGGTTTTGTGTGTGTTGTGTGTGTGGTGTGTGTTGTGTGTGTGTTTTGTGTGTGGGTGTTTTGTGTTGGTTTGTGTTGGGTTTTTTTTTTGGGTGTGTGTGTGTGTGTGTGTGTCATATATAACATCGTTATAACCATATATTTAATAAGGAATTTTTAATAAGCTCGAGATGGATTTCATAAGTTAATTACGGCATTAAGGGGGGGACGGGCGTATATATTTGCTTATTAAATTAATATTTTTATTATAATTTGTTTTAGTTTCCTCCCTACACCTCTATAAAGCTTAAGAACATATCCTCAAGATCTCCCTTCGAGATGAAAATGTCCAGGTCGAAGGCTGGTCCCTCCTAAAATTACAGGCTAGCTATCGCTCGCCAAGAATAAAAAACGACATTTAAATGGCAAGAAAGGTCATAATCTATTTTTTATTCATTTCACCACAACACCAAACACCTCCAATGACAACAGAAATATAGTGAAAGTTATTAAAATCGCCAAACTAATGGAACGAAATTCTTTAAAATCTTAAATTTAAAGGCCCATTAGATTTAAGATTTTAAAAACCCCTTCTGTACCGGCGACCTCTTTTTAGTTCTATTCTAGCTATATATTTAGATGATTTGTGCAGCTTAAGAAGGATCTGGGGTCGTAAAAAAGGGTTAAGGGGAGATTTCCACTTGAGGGATTTTTTTTCTTTATATACTCCTTCTTTCTCCCTCATGTTTAGCCCCCATTGCTTTTGATATTTTAAGACGTTCGCCCCATTAGTTTGGCGATTTTAAGAACATTCACCCCATTTATATCACTTTTAAGACCTTTTGTCCCATTTAGGTGTCGATTTATTTCCTGGCGAGCGATAGCGAGCCTGTAATTAAAGAGTAACCGGCCTTCGGCCGGGAAATTTTTCTACCGAAAAATGTACACATTTATCTTGAAAGGGGGTCAAGGGGGTGTAATTTTAAGCTTGATGGAAGTCTAGGAAACGCACTAAAAACCTCCCCTTAAGTGAGATGGTTCGAAGCCTGTTACTTGCTTGAGCCCCTTGTTAAGCTGAATAAAATAGTCAAACTATAGCTAGAATATAATAAAAGAAAACGTCGCCGGTACAGAAGGGGTTAACTATTGTATAAATATAGATAAATATACTCTGTTCATTTGAGGTAGGCTAATTATTGTATCCACTAACCCTTGTGACTCATAAATGGCTATTATAATGGCTAAAATATAAATCGAGCTAATATATCTACCATTTGGGAAGAGTCGGCCAGGGAATAGGTGTGGTGTAATTCAAAAATGGCTAAAATAAACATCGAGCTAATATATCTACCATTTGGGAAGAGTCAGCCAGGGAATAGGTGTGGTGTATCTAAAAAAAAATGGCTAAAATATAAATCGAGCTCATATGTCTACCATTTGGGAAGAGTCAGCCAGGGAATAGGTGTGGTGTAACTGAAAAATGGCTAATATACAAATCGAGCTAATATATCTACCATTTGGGAAGAGTCGGCCAGGGAATAGGTGTGGTGTAATTCAAAAATGGTTAATATAATAATCGAGCTAATATATCTACCATTTGGGAAGAGTCAACCAGGGAATAAGCTAGGTGTGGAGTAACTAAAAAATTGCTAAAATAAAAATCGAGCTAATATATCTACCATTTGGGAAGAGTCGGCCAGGGAATAGGTGTGGTGTATCTCAAAAATGGCTAAAATAAACATCGAGCTAATATATCTACCATTTGGGAAGAGTCAGCCAGGGAATAGGTGTGGAGTAACTAAAAAATAGCAAAAATATAAATCGAGCTCATATATCTACCATTTGGGAAGAGTCAGCCAGGGAATAGGTGTGGTGTATCTCAAAAATGGCTAAAATAAACATCGAGCTAATATACTGTATACACCATTTGGGAAGAGTCAGCCAGGGAATAGGTGTGGATAGGTTACGATGTCTGTCCTACTTGTTATGAACGGACCGTAGTTAAGGGGGCAGTGGTTTGTTT
>CM064568.1:51854707-51881171 GCA_032716605.1 Paralithodes platypus | reverse complement strand
AGAGAGAGGATAGCTCGTTATAGGGAGGAAGATCCTGCAAGGGTGTGGTCCAAAGGCCTTCAAAGGGTTACATCTCTCTCTCTCTCGCTCTCTCTCTCTCTCTCCAGTGTATTATAAAACGTTAACCCTCTCAGTACAGATGACGTCCTTTTAACTTTATTCCTGCTACTATTAGACGATTTTATTCTGATTCAAAAGGGCCTCCCCAGCAATTGAGACAGGCTTCGAACTATCTCACTTGCCCCATTTGACTACCACAGATCCTTCCTAAACCGCATAAAATCCTCTAATTACAGGTATATAGGGGTAATTTCAGGTATATAGGGGTAATTACAGGTATATAGGGGTAATTAACGAAGGGAAGGAAGATGGGGAAGGGGGGGGGGGGGGTAGAAACAGAAGGAAGGACGGACGGAGGGATGGGGTGTGGTAGATTCCACTTTGAAGGTTAATGGTGAGAGAGAGAGAGAGAGAGAGAGAGAGAGAGAGAGAGTACAAAGGAAATCAAGCAACAACAGGTCTAGTGACCCTTCTAGGTTGCTTGTCCTCCAAAACACTGAGGATCAAGTGTCCAAACAGTGGTTTAGAGGGGGTAAGGGAACATTGGAAAGGAAACTACTGCCCTGCCACTAACGTGGCAGGACTAGGAAGTTAGTAGGGGACATACTAAGAGAGAGAGAGAGAGAGAGAGAGAGAGAGAGAGAGAGAGAGAGAGAGAGAGAGAGAGAGCTAAAACAATATACTGTCCCAACACTTTTCCTGGGATAACTACACCTAAGACGACCCTCAAGTTAAGGGGGTTCACCGGCTTTTTTTTTTATCTTTCTCTCCTTTTCTCTCTTTCCCTGGCTTGTATCCATTCGGCCCCATTCAGCCAACTGTTTTGAGACGTTTATCTCCATCCAGGTGTCGATTTCTTCCTGGCAAGCGATAGCGAGCCAGCATTGTTTGGAGAAATACGGCTTCGCCGGAGACATTTTTCTATCGAAAAATGTACAAATTTAGCTTGCTTTCAAAACAAAACTATATTATATGCTGGCTCGCTACCAGGAAGATATTGACACTTGGATGGGGTAAGCGTCTTAAAACAGTAGGCTGAATGGGGCCGAATGAATACAAGCCAAAGAGAGAGGGAGAGAAAGATAAAACAAGCGAGGTGGGCTCCCTTAATACCATATAAGGGATATGAGCCTCGGTAACTCCAATAACAGTAAGTAAGCAATATAATTATGTTGTTGACGAGGAAAGGAGGAGGAGGTAACTCCAATAACAGTAAGTAAGGAGGCGGGGATATATTATGTTGTTGACGAGGAACTAGTGGGGGAGGAGGAGGGAGAAGATAAAAGAGAAAAGAAGTGAGGAGGAGGAGGAAGGTGAGGAGGGGAGGAGGAGACAGTAGAGGGTGGAGGGAGGAGGAGGAGAGAAGAAGAAGAAAGGAGAAGAAGAAGAAGGGAGAAGAAGAAAGAGGAGGAGGAAGGAGAGGAAAGACGGAAGGGAAGGGAGGGGAGGAGGAGGAGGAGGAGGAGGTGGAGAAGAAGAAGGTGGAGGAGGAGGAGGAGGAGGAGAAGAAGAAGAAGAAGAAGAAGAAAGTGGAGGAGGAGGGGAGGAGGAGGAGGAGGAGGAGGAGGATGAAGAAGAAGAAGAAGAAGAAGAAGAAGAAGAAGAAGAAACAAGTGGAGGAGGTGGAGAAGAAGTTGGAGGAGGTGGACAAGGAAGAGGTGGAGAAGAAGAGGAAGGAGAAGATGGAAGAGGTGGAGAAGAAGGAGGAGAGGATGAGGAGGTTGACGATGATGATTCTAATGATGACGAGAAGAAAAAGAAGAAGAAGAAGAAGAAGATTAATATTAAGAAGATGATAATAATGGTGACAACAAGAAGAACGTGAAGAATGATTAAGACGAAAACCCAACCTCATTCGATTTTTTTGTTTAGGAGGGAAGGAAGAAATAAATAAATAAATAAATAAAGAAAGAAAGAAAGAAAGGAAGGAAGGAAGGAAGGAAGGAAGGAAGGAACAACACACTATAAAGAGGGAAAGGGAGAGAATGGAATGGGTAAATAAATCAAAACAGAGTAACAGAAGGGGAAGTGTGGAAGGAAGGAACGAGAATTTTGAAGGAAGGAAAGAAGGATGAAGACCCGAGGGCGAGGGTTAATGTACAATAAAGGAATGGGAGGAGGGAGAGAGAGAGAGAGAGAGAGAGAAAAGAAAATGAGAGTAGGAAAGGGGTGGGATGGAGAGAGGGGGACTATTTGGAGGGAGATAGAGAGGAATGGATAGAGTAGGATTATTAGTGGAAGGAAATAGAGAAGAAGGGAGAGATGTAACAAGAGAGGAAAAGGAGTGGAATGGATAGAGTAGGACATTTGGAGGAAGGAAAGATTGGAATGGATAAAGTAGGATTATTTGGAGGGAGGAAATAGGATGGAATGGATAGAGTAGGATTATTTGGAGGAAGGAAAGAGGAAAAAGGATACAGTAGGATCATTTGGTGGGAGGAAAGGGGTGAAATGGAAATAAAAAAATTAGAGGAAATATAGAAAATAGAATTTACATAGACTTACTTATATACACTGGCCACACAGACCATGCGATCCCAGCGAGGTTATCAGGAAAGCCCGGTAGCAAGGGAAAATTAAGGATAAGGTACGGTAGAGAGAGAGGAGAGGAGAGGTAAGGGATGGAAGAGAGAGGAGGGAAAGGAGAGAGGAGGGTCTGGTGTGGAGGAGTAAAAGAATATATGAGGGACGGTAGAGAGAGAGGGGTTGGGTCAGGATTGGTAAGAGAGGGAAGAGAAAGAAGGCAGAGGAGATAGAAGGGCGTGATGTGGAAAGGTAGAATAACAAGTAAGTGGTGGGTAGTGAGAGAGAGGGAGAGAGTTGGGAAGGGATGGAAGAGAGAGGAGGAGGAGAGAAATAGGGTGGGGAAGGATAGGTAAGAGAGAGAGAGTTGGGAAGGAGAGAGAGAGAGAGAAGGGCGTGGTGTCGAAGGGTAAAAGGATAGGGAAGGGACGTGCACAGAAGGGAGGGATGGGGGGGAAGGTACAGAGACAGGGAGGGAGGGAGGGGTCTTAAGGGGGCGTACCTGCATATATAAACCCAGCAACCAACCCACACCTCACACATTACCTGGCACGTAGAGGCAGAGAGAAGAACACATCCAACCATGTTCAAGTTTGTGAGTTATCAGTGTTTTTATTTTGTGAGTTATTAGTGGTGTTATCCTTGTGAATTGTTAGTGAGTTATTAGTAAGTTATTAGTGTTATTTTCTTTGCGAGTTGTTAGTGAGATATTAGTAAGTTATTAGTGTTATTATCTTTGAGTTATTAGTGTTATTATCTTTGAGTTATTAGTGGCATTATCTTGTGAGTTATTAGTGTTATTATCTTTGAGTTATTAGTGGCATTATCTTGAGTTATTAGTGTTATTATCTTTGAGTTATTAGTGTTATTATCTTTGAGTTATTAGTGTTATTATCTTTGAGTTATTAGTGTTATTATCTTTGAGTTATTAGTGTTATTATCTTTGAGTTATTAGTGTTATTATCTTTGAGTTATTAGTGTTATTATCTTGTGAGTTATTAGTGTTATTATCTTTGAGTTATTAGTGTTATTATCTTTGAGTTATTTGTGAGTTATTAGTGTTATTATCTTGTGAGATATTAGTTAGTTGTTAGTGTGATTATCTTGTCAGTTATTAGAGACTTATTTGATCTATCTATCTATATCTATCTATCTATCTATCTAGATAGCTAGATAAGGATCTTTGAGGGTGTCTCAGGGTCGGGTATTTTGTTTTCTTAATAAGTGGTAGCCTATTAACAGTCCATATGATACAAAAAATAAGAGATATAAAGAAGACAATAACGTTCATATAAAGTCCATTATAAAGCCGACAATAAATCCCAAGCCCCTCTATCATTAGCTACTATTCAAATGTTATAGAACAAACGCTGACAATACCTCCATTATGACTGTTGTTGTATTTATTTATGTATTTGTTTATATATTTAATCTTTTGTATTCTACCTCCGGACTTTTATGATCGCTCAACACAATGAAGCCAGAAACCTTATCCAAATTGCGAGTGAAACAACAAGACAGACGAGTGTTCCAGTCGGCTCGTTCATAGTTTACCTTTTTAGACCTACAGGGCATGGTTGTTTCTCAATGGCCCGTTGTAGCTTCCAAGTCTGGAAGCCGCATCGCCACCATCTTGCTCTCTCAACTCACAATCTCAAACAACTCTCACTCTCTCACACGCCACCTATTGAGCTTTTCAATCTCACTTGGTACTGCCATCCATTGCATATTTTGAATATGGGAATATTCATACAATGCTAATGTATATTGGAAAAAGCGAGGGTATTTTAATGCCATGTCGGTGGGCTTTGTGATAATGTACAAAAATCAAATTCAACACAAATTCCATCCCAATAATATCTTCCCATTGAAGCATTGGGATCTGAATGTTAAAGGCCTTACTAGTCCAGTAGCAAGACCACTCCACCACACCTCCCCTGATTGTTCATGTGAAAGACAGGAAAAGAAAACTCATATCCCTCCAAATAATATGAGATTGTAGTGGATACAAGGCTCTTCGTCAATGAGTTTCTATATAATTTATTCACCTTTTATTAAATATTTGCTGAAATATTACCTCACTTGGTACAAATTTGCAAAATTTCGGAATCTTGACTATGTACTAATCAGCTTAAACTGCATGAAAGTTGGCTGCCCTTTGCTGCAATGGGTTTTTCATTTTCATAGGTTACCATGTAACTGAAAAAGTTAACCTAATTTCTGATACGACCATTACATCACGGCTTGACTAGTATTGTTTTTTGGACATGTAACTGCATCAAAGCTGACAAAGGTAAACTGGATAACTCAGTTGTCTCTGTGTACCAAGTTAGTGGCTATATTACCCACCCTGTAGTTGCTGGCTCCTACACTACAATGATACTAAGATGATTAGCAGCAAGCACAAGCTAAGTTATGCCCCATATAGTAGTAGCATATGTAGCCAATATTGGACTAACACAAGAAGATGAACACCGATGCATAGCACAGTTTAGTTTATGGTTCCCATAGTTATAGTATATGCAACCAAGACTTTTTGTTTCACAGGTCGTTTTCGCTATGGCCCTGGCAGCCTGTAATGCCTCCACGACCTACACCATCGGACACCCCGCCGGCATTCCCTTCCACGGCCTACCCTTCCAGACCATCCCAGGCTATGGCACCATCCCAGGCTATGGCACCCCTCTAACCTACAACGCTGCTGGTCTGCCCGCTGTCCACCCCCTCCAGTACACTGGTCTGCCCGCTGTCCACCCCCTCCAGTACACCGGCCTGCCCGTTGCTCACGCTGGTCTGCCCATTGCTCACCCCGGCCTGCCCATCCAGCCTCTGACCTACACCACTGGCCCACTCGTGGCCCCCCCATCCTACCAAGTTCAAACCGGAGTAAAGACTGAGGTTAAGGCCGAGCCCGTCGAACAGCACGGCTATGTGATCAAGTACTAAGGCGATCTAGATGACGGATGATTCACAGTTGAGCTGACTATTGGGCGACTTGCAATTGAGCTTAAGCTGTAAACATGTGTTCAACTGTATCTAAATGATACACATATAAATGTGATCATTAGTTTATGCGTTCAAACTAGTGCATGTAAACTAATTAAGCACTTAAATTTATAACTTTTTATTATTTTGAACACATATTAACAGTATGGCATTATTGTGATGCTCATGACCAATGGAGCAGCGAAATTACAACGGATCGGAACAACGGAATGCCTAATGGACTAATGGAACGGCTAAACTGCAAACGGCTAACTAAACGGCAAACTTGTGAAGAAGTGGATCAGCGGAACAGTTGATGATTCATGGTGGAGCTAACTGATGGAACGAATATATTGCAAAACAGTGGACCAGTTAAGCATCTTGTTTGCGATTTATCTGAATCATGGACTAGCTTGATCAGTGTACAGCTAACTCAAGAAACAGTTTCATTGCAGTACAGCTAATGTGTGGTTAAGTTTATTCATGGAACAGCTGAATCATGGCTAAACTAATCCATGGTACAGCTTATTAATGATGAAACTGAATTGTTAGACAGCTATATAAGTTTCAACCTGAACCGCGGACACTTCACAGGAAATCGACAACTGACTAACAGCAAAATAGCTATAGTTTACGGCCAACGCATGAAATTCCCGACATAATGAAATCACAAGAATGTCACCGGAAGTCTGCAACAGCTGTAGAAGAAAACAACAACAAATGCAAACAAGTGCCTATATACATGTGTGCTTTCAGTAATGGTCACTTTTAACATTTATCAAAACTTACATCTGTGGCCTTATCATTATATTTAGTGCACTTGTTTAACAGCAAAATTATTATATGTTAACGTCAATGTATAGCGTTTTGATAGGTGTGTGAATTTATAACATATATATTTTTTCAATGTGTGTCTATGTTAAAGCACCAGTCTGAAGAAAAATACAATTAACTCACACACATAGTAAAGCAATACCATCATAAAATACAATTAACTCACACACATAGTAAAGCAATACCATCATAAAATACAATTAACTCACACACATAGTAAAGCAATACCATCATAAAATACAATTAACTCACACACATAGTAAAGCAATACCATCATAAAATACAATTAACTCACACATAGTAAAGCAATACCATCATAAAATACAATTAACTCACACACATAGTAAAGCAATACCATCATAAAATACAATTAACTCACACACATAGTAAAGCAATACCATCATAAAATACAATTAACTCACACACATAGTAAAGCAATACCATCATAAAATCGTATTCCCGAAAGTTAGAAAAGAACACATGTACACCAAAACATCTATATGTGAACAAATGTACACACGCGCTACACCTCCATGGCACCCCTACCCCCCTACCCACTAGTGCCCCCCTCTTGAGTGCCAGGCAAGGGGGAGGGTAGAGTGGGTGGAAGGAGGGAGGGGGCCCAGGTGGCTAATAGGTAGATGAAGAAGTAGAAACTTTATTCAATAAACGACCATCTACCTCGCCAGGACTCGCCATCTCTCTGTCTCTCTGTATTTCTGTAAATAAAATAAGCTATAAAAACCAGCTTCGTTATTCATTTTATTGCGCACTATCCCTTTATTGCGCACTATCCCTTTATTGCGTACTATCCCTTTTATATATAAAAAAATACGCGCTGGTTGTAAAGAGGGTATTTTTATCATAATTAATAAAACCCACTCGATTGCTCAAGTCCTTTTTGAGTTATGAGATGTTACGCTTCGGGATTTCTAGCCTCGTCATGGTGAACAGACTATAAGAACCCAGCATAGAGTCCTTGGTTTTTAGTTCCCCTCTCTTGACGAACAATTATAATATTATTATTATTATTATTATTGTTATTATTATTATTTGTTTATTGATTTTCCATGTTATTTTACAGATCACTGTTCTAAATGTACTTCAAGTCAATTTAAGGGGAGGTGTTTGTTTTTTCTGGACCACCTTCATGTTTAACCCCATTATTCTTTAGATCATAAGACGTTCGCCCCATTAATTTGTTGATTATACAGTAAGTCCTTTCACTGTTGATTATAAGTCCTTTCACCCCATTTCTTTGTCACGATTACCTTTCGTGCCATTTAGGTGTCGCATTTTCCAAGCTTAAAGAAAAACATCCGCAAGACCACCCTTCAAGATAATTTTGTACATTTTTCAATAGCAAAATGTTCCAGTCAAAAGCAGTTTCTCCTAAATTGCAGGCTAGCTATCACTCACCAGGCGATAATCGCCACCTAAATGGCACGAAAGATCTTAAAATTGACAAAGATATGGAGGGAAAGGTCTTACAATCGCCAGACTAATGGGGCTATACATGAGGGATACGGGGGTCCAGAAAAAATCTCCCTTACGGATATTTTTAGATGCTTACAAGATAGATTAGGCTATTTCCTTATTTTAATATTACCCCTTTAAATCCCTGGAGGTAGGACATGAACTTTAAGAGCGACTGTGCAAAATAGGCTAAACCTATGGCAAGAGATGCACCATGTATGTATGGGTCTTTACTATATGTCATAATAAAAGCCCATATTCACATTGTGCTTTCCTACCATTATGTTTAATCTACTTAACACACAAAACCATATCCTACCGTACCATAATAATTGTATATCCGGAAAGTAAAATATAAAGCGACCTAACAAACAAAACCATGTCCTACCATATATCTATAAATTTAAATATAAAGTGTGTAGGAAAAAGGAAACTAATAACACATTAACAAAAAAAATCCTCGCAGACATCCCCAAAATATAATATGTAGCGAATCAATCGTCTTTATTCTAAAGTTCAAACGGAAGCATATCAGCAAAATCCTCAGCGTATCTGGCGAAGGTGTTGACCACCTTTAGCACCCGGGACATGCGCCTGTGGTTCTCCATCTCCATATATCCCTGGAGGCATTCCTGGTAGTGGTAGTGGGTGACGAGGGTGTAGAGGGGTACATCATCGTGGGCGTCGGGCACGTCACCACACACCTCCTCCGGGGACCTATACGGTTGGGGCAGATACTCCGCAAGATTCCACAACTGTTTGGGCACCGGTATATCCTGCACCCTATGATCGAGAGCCCAGCGGGAAGGCCTGGGGTACTGGTCCATAATATTTTCTAGTAGGAAGCGGGTCTCTCCAGCGGTATTTTCCTCGATAATCCAAATGCCGGAGCCGAATATGCTCAAAATGCCGATTACAATGAGCCACAAAAACTCTAGATGGTAAGGAAGGACAATGCTCGGCCCGGGCAGCATTGTTGTTTATTTATTTAATCGGATAATTCACTCCAATAAACGATTAATTCAGTCAACTATCCCGTGAATGATGCTTAAAAGAACTAGTAAAGTAGATTATAAAACTAGAGTTTGTATTATGGTAAATTAGCTCGGAGAAAGATCTGCTCACGTCTAGTTTTCACGATTTAAACTTTCAACTGATTTGTTTCAGCGCTCTAACCTTCGAAGTTAACAGTTTGGGAATCAATAAATTTACAGAATAACTATTAAGTCTTTTTTTCTCTATTTTTTTAATAAAGTTATTTCGTAATTATTATATTCGTTATTCCCATTCAATTATACGTTAAATAGAATATTATGAAAATATATCAAAACATTTAATTAGGAAATAATCGAGGTATAATTCAGTTGGCCATAAATATTATACATTTTCTCTTATTCATTTACTATAGAAAACGAGTGAAATATGACTAACTAAAATAAATATAGTGAATTTTAGCTTTCAAACTCAAAATTGGGGGCATTAAAATATCTTCAGCATACATACACTAGGAAGTGCTTTTCCGCTGCGCTCATCACCGTAGCTTGTCATTTGGATCCCATACAAAGTTATCATTAGGGTTGGTCGCTCTGTATTTCAACTCCATCAGCGTAAGATAGGCTAACGCTATTTGTATTTTATTTTGACCAACATTAAGGGACTTTATTCAACTTAGGAAGAATATCAAGGGGTCGAATGGTAAACAATTTATCTAATTAACTCCATTGCTCCCACAGATCTTCCCTAATCTGAAATCGTATAAGGTTAGCCAGAATGACATGAAGAAAGACGTCATATTACTGAAAGGGTTAACTCTGTAATGAAGTTTTGATGCTGGAAAAAATGTGTGGATATATGAGAGAATAAATATATACAAATCCCTTACTATCACTGAATCGATATTGTTAAGTGTGGATGTCATTATAGGTAAGCCTTAACCCCTTCTGTACCGGCGACGACTTTTAAACTTTATTCTGGCTTCTGTTGGACGATTTTATTCAGTTTAAAAAGATCTTCCAGCAATAAACAGGCTTTGAACTATCTCACTTCACCCATTTTACTACCTCAGATCCTTCTGAAGCTCCACAAAATCATATAATTATAGCTAGAGAAAAAAAAAATGGATATCACCGGTATAAAAGGGGCCCAATGAGTACCGGTAACGCCTGGTCCTATCCAGAGTGAGGTTTGGCATCCTCTACCCAACCTTAGCCGTTTCTGTCTGTCTCATTTACTGTTATACTTGTATTTCTGGGGGCGGGAGGCTAGGCATCCTTCTCGCTTTGTAGATTTCACCTACTAGACGAGACAGAGAAAGGGGCTAGGGCACGTGAAATGTTGTTTCTGTTCGGGCTCTGTCTCCAGTTGGCCACCCCCAGCTATGGGATATGTGCCTGAGTATATACATACATACATACATACATACATAGGAAGGAATTGTGGGAGTCAGAGAGTTAACCCCTTCTATACCTGTGACGTTTTTTTTTATTCTGGCTACTATTAGATGATTTTATTCAGTTTTAAAAGGGCCTCCAGCGACTAAAAGGTTTCGAACTATCTTACTCAACCCTTTTTGCTACCGCAGATCCTTCTTAAACTACACAAAATCGTCTAAATATATCAAGAATATAATACAACATACGTCGCCGGTACTGAAGAGGTTAATTGGGCTAGATTTTACACATTCCAAATCTAAGTAAAATCGCCTAATGGCAGCCAAAATTAGGTGAAAAGGCATCCTCGAAAAATGAAAGGGTTAAGTTACCTATCTAACCTGACGGCCCTAATCTAACCTATTCTAACCTTTGCCTATCATATTTTCTGACCTAACCTAATTTATCCTATTCTAACCTTAGCCTATCCTTCGCTCTGACCTAACCTCCTAATCTAACCTTAGCCTATCTTAAGGGGAGATATCCACTTGAGGGATTTTTTTCTTGACCCCTTTCTCCCTCATGTTTAGCCCCATTGCTTTTGAGATTTTAACCACGTTCGCCCCATTATTTTGACGATTTTAAGAACTTTTGACCCATTTCTGTCAATTTTAAGACCTTTCGTGCCATTTAGGTGTCGATTTTATCCTGCCGAGCGATAGCGAGCCTGTAATATAAGAGGAACCGGCTTTCAGCCAGGACATTTTTCTACCGAAAAATGTACAAATTTATCTTGAAAGAGGGTCAAGGGGGTGAAATTTTAAGATTGCTGGAGGAGTAGAAAACAAACTAAAAACCTCCCCTTAAGTTCTGACCTAACCTTCCTACCCTACCTAACCTACGCTAGAAGCCTTTGTTTATGAAAAGGGTATATCAAGTGTCCATAACGATCTGGCCATTACAAAAAAATGGTGCATCGATCGTAATAAAAAAAAAAAAAAAAAAAAAAAAATCTATATTCCAACTACTCCCTCTCGGGCATAGGCTGAGAGCCTGTACATTCCACCGCTCAACACGGTGAAGCCCGTGAGGTCTTGTTCCAGTCTGGGGAGTGAGACATGTGAAGCATCCATCATGGCTCGAAGCAGCTCCATCTCTGAAGCGGCCGGTTGCTTCGCTCAAGTGCTTCACAGTCTCACCCTCCAGACTCAGACCCTCACTCTCAGAACGCCACCTATTGAGCAGTGAACTCACTAGGCATTGTCCCCATGTAACATATTTTGAATATGGGAATATTCATACAGTGTTATTTAATCAGGGAACAATGAGGGTATTTTTTTGGCTTTTCGGTGGGCTTTGTGGTAATGCACTGATACTAGGTACAGCACAAATTCAATCCCAATAATATCTTCCCATTGACATATCGGGATTTGAACCCGGGTCCATTGGATTACCAATCCAGTTGCCCTCTGACCCTTGAGCAGTGCGGACGTCCCCAGTGACCGCTAGTGAACCTGTTTACCCTTAGTGAGGTCCTAGTGAACTTTCTTAGTGATGGCTGTTGTTGATGAGTCTGCTGTCTCCTCCCATACTCTCCAGCTTTGTCTTGCTTTGCAAGAAAGACTGGAGAGTGTGGAGCAGGAGATTCAGTGTTTCAAAGATGAAAATTTGGCCTTGAGACTAGCTATGGCGGAGAAGAAGTGTGAGGCTACCGGAAGTGTTCCCAGGGATCGTGAAGCCCCTTGGAAAGTGATGTCAACCAGTGCAACGGCCTGCAAGCTGAAAAGGCAGCCACTCAAGACCCACAACAACTTCAGCACCTTGGCTGATGAGAGTGATGGCGAGGAAGTGGCGATCATCGAGGCAGTGAGAGGGGAGGGGGGGAAGTCTGCTGCTGTTGCTGCTACAACTCCTGCTACACGCCGACAACGGAAAAAAGCTAAGTTCATTGTCGGTGATTCAATGGTTAGGTACCTTGACGGGGCTACTAACACTCATGTTAGTAAAGTTGTCTGCCTACCTGGAGCCGGAGTCGGGAGGGTGGCAGAGAAGATGGATGGTGTCCTAGAAGTGGGTGGGGAGGACCCCTTCATCTTCATCAACGCGGGATCCAATGACATATGGAGATGCAGGACTGAGGAGTTGCTGACCAAGTACCAGGAAATGCTGGAGAGGATCAAGGAGAAGGGTGGATTTCCTGTGGTACACAGTATCCTGCCAAGAAGAGGGGTACGGAAGGAATGGTCCTCCAGGGCTATTGGTGTAAATAGCCGGCTGGAGAAGTATTGCAAGGCAAAGTCAATACCATTCCTAGATAACTGGACCCACTTCTATGGTAAGGATGAACTGTATGCCCAGGATGGAGTACATCTTTCTCGACTAGGAGTTTCGACCTTGGCCAGCTCACTGGACAAGATTGTTGCGGGGTTTCGTTAAAAAAACCTGGGTGTGTAAGTAAAATACTGTCTCCATATGGAGCAGGTACTTCATGTGACAAACCAGTGAGTAAAATAGAAATAATCAGTCAAGATAGTGCGAATATAGTGATGTGTAATAGTAGTATCGATAACACTACACATGTAACTGATAGTAAAGATGAGATTACTGATAGAGTAGAATTTCCGTCTAGAGCTAGTAGTTCAACTGGAAATAATAAGTTAGCTAAAAACAATAGAAAATTAGTTGCAAATAAAAGTAATAGGTTGAGGGTATATTATACAAATTGTAGGAGTTTATGTAACAAAATGAACGAACTTAGAGCACTCGTTAGCACAGAAAATATAGACATAATAGCGCTAACTGAAACGTGGATTAATACAGAATCTAGGCATTTTTTAGCAGAATTTGATATTCCAGGATATAGTTTGTCTAAATATGACCGAACAAGTAGGAGGGGCGGGGGTATAGCAGTGTTTGTCAGGAGTACATTAAAAAGCTGTATTAAATCAGGTATTAGACTAAATAATGATAATGAAAGTGTTTGGGTAGAGGTTAACGAAGGTAGTGAGACCATAGTTATTGGAGTTATATATAGACCGCCTAATATGAGTAGAAATGGCGGAACATCGTTATGGGAGGAGATTAAAATAGCATCAAGGTTTAGCAATGTGTGCATTATGGGGGATTTTAATTTTCCGAACATTGATTGGCAGCACCAAATAGGCGACTCCGATTCAGTAGAGTTTATTGAGGTAGTACAAGATAGTTTTTTATTTCAATTCATAGATACGCCGACTAGAGGTATTAATATTCTTGATTTAATTTTCAGTAACAATGAACATATGATAAATGATGTAGAGATTGGTGACCACCTAGGAAATAGCGATCATAAATCTATTTATTTTAATATACAATGGACAGGGAATGCTAAAGAGAATACGACACTTATCCCAGATTTCAGAAAAGCCGATTATGGTGGGCTAAGAAGAGACTTAAGGGTGGACCCTATTGTTAAGCAATTAAGCCAGGATATGCCAGAGTTAAACTTGCCACCTACATATAACCAGTTTATTGCTTCACTCCAGAATGCTCAAAATAAATATATCCCTAAAAGAAAATTTAGATCGCCGCAGAACCAACCAAAATGGATGACTAATAAGCTAATAGATCTTATAGGAAAAAAGAAAGGAATATATAGAAAAATAAAGAAAGGCGAAAATCATCTACATATATACTATCAGACTCTATCAAGACAGGTCAAAAAGGAAATCAGGAAAGCAAAAAGAAATTATGAAATAAGGATAGCCAGTGACTCAAAAAATAACCCTAAAGCTTTTTACCAACTATATAAATCTAAAGTTAGAGATGTAATAGGCCCCCTAAAAACTTCAATAGGAGAAATAACAGAAAATTATTTAGAAATGTGCAGTACATTAAATAGTCAGTTTCTTTCCGTTTTCACTAATGAAATTTTGGCACAGATTCCAGAAGTCAACATGGTATATAGTAATAGTATAGAAAATATGTTAAGTACAGTTAGTATAAGTAGAAATGATGTGCTTAAGGAAATTGACAGACTGAAACCTCAAAAATCGCCTGGTCCTGACGAGGTATATGCTAGAGTATTAAAAGAATGCAGAGATGAGTTAAGTAGCCCATTAGCATTTTTATTTAACAAGTCTTTAGAAACAGGTTTAGTTCCAGAAGCTTGGAAGCTTGCAAATGTAGTTCCGATCTTCAAAAAAGGTGATAAATCGATAGCATCCAATTTCCGTCCCATTAGTCTCACATCAATCATAGGAAAGTTGCTAGAGTCTATTATTGCTAGGAAAATTAGAAGCCACTTAGACAAATTTAACTTAATAAATTCTTCTCAGCATGGATTCACTCAGGGACGTTCTTGCCTTACTAATTTGCTTAGCTTTTTCTCAGAGGTATATGAAGCAGTAGATAGTGACAAGTCATATGATATTATTTATTTAGATTTCAGTAAAGCTTTCGACAGAGTCCCTCATGAGAGATTGATGAGAAAGGTTGAGGCACATGGAATAGGAGGATCGTTGTTGGGATGGATTAGGTCATGGCTAATTGGTAGGAAACAGAGAGTCAGCATAAATGGTACCAAGTCAGAGTGGGGAGCAGTCAAAAGTGGTGTCCCCCAGGGATCGGTATTAGGTCCCCTGTTGTTTCTTATATACATAAATGACCTAGATTTAGGTATAACTAGTAGGATAAGTAAAT
The DNA here is from genome assembly GCA_032716605.1 of Paralithodes platypus. Taxonomy (NCBI): domain Eukaryota; kingdom Metazoa; phylum Arthropoda; class Malacostraca; order Decapoda; family Lithodidae; genus Paralithodes; species Paralithodes platypus. Next base: position 51,866,244 of record CM064568.1, on the reverse strand, counting down.
TCGCAGACGATACTAAAATGGGGAGATCAATTGATTCAGATAGCGATATAGAGTGCCTCCAAAGGGATCTAGATACCTTACATGAATGGTCAGTAAATTGGCAGATGAAGTTTAACATTGACAAATGCAAGGTATTAAAGATAGGGAAGATGCAAACAAATGTTAAATATAAACTAGCTAATTTAGAATTAGAAAATTCAGACTGTGAGAAAGATCTAGGTGTGTTTGTTAGCAATGATTTGAAGCCTAGAAAACAGTGTATAAGCGTTCGTAATAAGGCAAACAGGATTCTCGGGTTCATCTCTAGGAGTGTGAGTAACAGAACTGCTGATGTTATCTTAAAACTTTACTTGTCATTAGTGAGACCCCATATGGATTATGCTGTCCAATTTTGGTGTCCTTATTACAGAATGGACATAGATTCATTGGAGAGAGTACAGCGTAGAATGACAAAAATTATCCATAATATTAGAAATCTTTCGTATGAAGAAAGGTTGAAGAAATTAGGTTTACATTCGTTAGAGAGACGCAGAGTTAGAGGGGATATGATAGAGGTGTTCAAGTGGGTTAGTGGGATTAACAAAGGGGACATGACAAATGTACTAAAGCTCAGTGATAGCGAAAGAACTCGTACCAATGGTTTCAAATTAGATAAATTTCGTTTCAGAAAGATATAGGCAAATATTGGTTTGGTAACAGAGTTGTAGATGGGTGGAATGGACTACCAAGTGCTATAGTGGGGTCTAAAACGGTAGGGAGCTTTAAGATAAAATTGGATAAGCATATGGACGAGAAGGGTTGGGTGTGAAGGGGGATCAGCCGGGTTGGGCCAATCAGCACTCTGCATACCCCATAATCCTGCGTTAATCTCTAACCGTTTTGGTAAGATGATCCTCAGGGTATTAGAGCGTTGAGCCTATAATTGGGCTTTGTAATTGAACTGGGGTTGTGTGGGACAGGGATCTGCCTTGCTTAGGCCAATCGGCTTTCTGCAGACTCCCATTTTCTTATGTTCTTATGTTCTTATGACCACTCCACCACACCTCCCACCATCTTATACCAGTTAGGAGGGTAAATCACGATCAATATACCCAATGATCTTATATACCTTTGTCCTACCTTTTTTATCCCCACCATCTTTTGCAGTGTATCCTGACGTTCAAAGGGTGGTGACTTTCTTAACCCCTTCAACACGATGACGTATTATCTCATTATACCTGTTTTCTGGCTAACATGAGTCGATTGTATGCAGTTCAAGAAGGTCTTATGTTATTCATATGGTTTATTATGATAGTATTTACACTTTCAAGCCCTTAACACTATTTGGTGCAACGTCTTGGGGGTTATTATGGTATTTTGTTGAATTATTAGAGGTATTTATTTGTTTTAGCCATTTTCGAACAATATGTTTTTAGTTTACCCGCTAGACTTGGAAAAACGCCTCTCCAAACCACCTTGAAACTAAAATAACGTCCCCCAGACCCCCTTCAAGCTAAATGTGTACATTTTTCGGTAGAAAAATTTTCCGGCCAAAGGCCAATTTCGTCCAAATTGCGGGCTCGCTTTCACTCGCCCAGGAAAAATCGACACCTTATTGGGTTGAAGTATCATATAATCGCCAAACTAATGCGATGAAACGTCTTAAAATCTCCAAGCTAATGGAGTAAAACTGGGAGGCTCCAAATTGGCCCGCCCTGCACCTAATAGGGTTAAAGTATAATATAAGCTAAGGAAATTCGTGTAATGGTAACCAGAAATAGACGAAAATTACGTTATCGTGCTGAAGGGTTACCCCATTTAAATGATTGCAATGCTTCTGGCACTGTCTCTGTAACAGTCTTTAACCCCTTCAGTATTAGGACGCCTTTCTTCTTTTAGGCTATCATTAGACGATTTTATTTAGCCTTTGAAATCCGTCTATGAAATGACACCAGGCGAGTTTCAGGCTATGAGGAAGTTCGTAAACATCAACACTAATTGGAAATACACCAATAATGCGCACACACCATGACCCAAAAAGAGCAACAGATCTCCTTCAACCCTATCTCAACACACTACATGGCTGGTGCACTACAAACAGACTTAATCTAGCCCCAGCCAAATCCACCGCAACCCTGCTCACAAGTTGGACAGGAGAACACGAATACATCCCTCAACTCACCATAAACAACACACCCCTAACACATACACACACACCCAAAATCCTAGGAGTAACATATGATACTCATATGACATTCAAACAGCACACCACAAACATTAAAAAGAAACTGACACCCAGACTTAACGCCCTTAGGTCACTTGCTCACACAAAATTTGGACACAACAAAGAAACTACCACCACAGTATATAAACAATACATAAGATCAGTGATGGAATATGCAAGCCCAGCCTGGGCTTCTAACCTAGCTGAAACACATCATAAGACTTTACAGACTATTCAAAACAAAGCCCTGAAGATCATTACAGGCTGCACAGCTACTGCACCCACAGATCACCTACATCAAGAAACCAAAATCCTCAAAGTCAAAGACCATCTGGACATGAGAGGCACTCAATTCCTGGCAGCAGCCTCCACGAACCAAGACCACCCACTAAACTACATGGCAACACACCCACAGACACCAAGAAATATCAAAACAACACCCAGCACACGGTATCACACACAATTATTGTCCTCCCTCCCTCCCTGCCCACCCCGAACCAACTTCCAGAAGCACATCCATACTCATATCTCTCACCGATCCATCCACTCACTCACAGACAACACGCAGCTGCATGCACGACCTCCCGAAATCCATCCTTCCGAATCCTCCCTTCCTCGCGAGGACAGAGTCCACCTGGCCAGGCTGAGATGCGGACACCATCCAGCTCTCCTGAGCTATCAGAAGAGAGTGGATGACTCCGTTGTCGACTCCTGCCCGGGATGTAACACAGCACCCCATACCATTAAACACATCATAGAAGACTGCATTTCACACAACCACTTATGCCAACAACACAATCTACACTCAATGAGAGCTCTGTGGGAAAGCCCGATCGTGGCCATGGCCTTCCTCAGGGACTCGGGGCTGTTCGGCCAGGCAGCTTAGGGAACAACAACAACAACAACAACACCAATAATGCGAGTTTATGATGGATAAAAAGTTTGGTGAATTTGGTTTTATGTATTATTATTATATGCATTACAACTGTATATTAGCCGGTAATTTTGTTAGATATTAATGTTTACAGCTCCAACTTCCTTATAGCCCAAAACTCGCAGGTAGTCAATTAGAGAGGTAAAGTATATTTCAATTAATCCTCTTAGTTCCAATATCCCTACCTAAGCAAAATCAAATTGTCTACTGCTATCCAGATTAAAAGAAGTAAGTGCGTCCACAAATACTGAGTGGGTTAACCCTTTAAGTATCTATGACTCTTTTAAGCATATTATTCTGGTTTGATAACCAGATAGCCAATGTATCTGGCTAAGAGAAGACGATAATGCATTAAGCGTAGGAAGGATCTGTGGGTATTAAAGGCTTAATTGAGATAGTTTTCATCCATTTGATTACCAGAGTTCCTTCCTAATCTGAATGTAATCGATTAATTATAGACAGGATCAAATAAAATGGCATCATCAAAGACTGAAGGAACAAAATTGGGTTAGTCATATAAGCTCCACTTTCATTTTTAACTTTTTAGGTATATTTCTACCAGTTCACGTTTATAGGATTGAATTTGCATGGAAAATTTAATTACCTTTTGCCTTATTATATCGAGCGAAACATGGGGGAAAAGGAAGTTCAGGAAAGAAAAAAAAAACACCCCCTTAAGGATAATAATAATAATAATAATAATATTTATTTAGTTAGCAATTTACAGAGTTGGTACCACATAGTATGTTACAAATATGACATGTACCAGCCTTGCATAATTCCAACTAAGGATAGCCCAATAAGGCCGTTAGGCGTATTTCCATTGGGGTCCTTGTGGGATTAGGTTAGCTGGGGAAAATGGGGAGGATAAAGAAATAGATACTTTAGAGAAAGTATTTCTAGGGGGTTATTTTAAGATACCTTACATCCTATAGTAAATATCAGTAATCCGTAATCAGTAATAATTTCAGTTTGGTTTGTCTATCTCTTATGTCGCATTTAGTAGTAGACATAAGCTTGGTGCTCCCTTCTCGCAGCTGTCCGGTTCAGGTGTTCGTTCAGGCTACGTCTGAAGGAATACAGTGTTCTCTTTTCACGGACTGACTGGGATAGGTCGTTCCAGTCTTTGATGGCGGTGAAGAAGAATGTTTGCTTACCCTGTCCTTGGATTCTCGGGACCTTAAAATTAAACATCCTGTTTCTTGTATTATGTCCACTCCTCTCATTTGCTTTAACAAAATCATTCTTTAGATACTCTGGAGCTCTGTCATAGAAAAATTTGAAGGCATTAGTGAGCCTGATTTGTTTGGCCCTGTCAGAGACATTGAGCATACCTAGTAACTGAAGCTGTTCCTGGCCAACATGTGATCTGGGTCCTAGGTTCAGCATGAACCTAACCATTTTATTTTGAGTGACCTGAAGTTTGTGCTGTGCTGATGAAGTTGAAAGTTGAAGTTGAAAGTAAGAAGGTAGGACATGCCTTTTGAGAGCGACTGTGCAAAATAGGCTAAACCTATGGTAAGAGATGCACCATGTATGTATGGGTCTTTACTATACTGCATGTCATAATAAAAGCCCATATTCACATTGTGCTTTCCTACCATTATGTTTAATCTACTTAACACACAAAACCATATCCTACCGTACCATAATAATTGTATATCCGGAAAGTAAATAAAAAAAGCAACTGAACAAACAAAAACATGTCCTATCATATATCCAAAAAGTAAAATATAAACTATGTAGAAAAAGATGACACTAAAAACACATTAAATAATAAATCCTTGCATACATCCCCAAAATATAATATGTAGCGAATCGGCTTGATTCTAAACATCAAACGGAAGCATATCAGCAAAATCTTCAGCGTATCTGGCGAAGGTGTTGACCACCTTTAGCACCCGGGACATGCGCCTGTGCTTCTCCATCTCCATATATCCCTGGAGGCATTCCTGGTAGTGGTAGTGGGTGACGAGGGCGTAGAGGGGTACATCATCGTGGGCGTCGGGCACGTCACCACACACCTCCTCCGGGGACCTATACGGTTGGGGCAGATACTCCGCAAGATTCCACAACTGTTTGGGCACCGGTATATCCTGCACCCTATGATCGAGAGCCCAGCGGGAAGGCCTGGGGTACTGGTCCATAATATTTTCTAGTAGGAAGCGGGTCTCTGCAGCGGTATTTTCCTCGATAATCCAAATGCCGGAGCCGAATATGCTCAAAATGCCGATTACAATGAGCCACAAAAACTCTAGATGGTAAGGAAGGAAAATGCACGGCCCGGGCAGCATTGTTGTTTATTTATTTAATCGGATAATTCACTCCAATAAACGATTAATTCAGTCAACTATCCCGTGGATGATGCTTAAAAGAACTAGTAAAGTAGATTATAAAACTAGAGTTTGTATTATGGTAAATTAGCTCGGAGAAAGATCTGCTCACGTCTAGTTTTCACGATTTAAACTTTCAACTGATTTGTTTCAGCGCTCTAACCTTCGAAGTTAACAGTTTGGGAATCAATAAATTTACAGAATAACTATTAAGTCTTTTTTTCTCTATTTTTTTAATAAAGTTATTTCGTAATTATTATATTCGTTATTCCCATTCAATTATACGTTAAATAGAATATTATGAAAATATATCAAAACATTTAATTAGGAAATAATCGAGGTATAATTCAGTTGGCCATAAATATTATACATTTTCTCTTATTCATTTACTATAGAAAACGAGTGAAATATGACTAACTAAAATAAATATAGTGAATTTTAGCTTTCAAACTCAAAATTGGGGGCATTAGAATATCTTCAGCATACATACACTAGGAAGTGCTTTTCCGCTGCGCTCATCACCGTAGCTTGTCATTTGGATCCCATACAAAGTTATCATTAGGGTTGGTCGCTCTGTATTTCAACTCCATCAGCGTAAGATAGGCTAACGCTATTTGTATTTTATTTTGACCAACATTAAGGGACTTTATTCAACTTAGGAAGAATATCAAGGGGTCGAATGGTAAACAATTTATCTAATTAACTCCATTGCTCCCACAGATCTTCCCTAATCTGAAATCGTATAAGGTTAGCCAGAATGACATGAAGAAAGACGTCATATTACTGAAAGGGTTAACTCTGTAATGAAGTTTTGATGCTGGAAAAAATGTGTGGATATATGAGAGAATAAATATATACAAATCCCTTACTATCACTGAATCGATATTGTTAAGTGTGGATGTCATTATAGGTAAGCCTTAACCCCTTCTGTACCGGCGACGACTTTTTAACTTTATTCTGGCTTCTGTTGGACGATTTTATTCAGTTTAAAAAGATCTTCCAGCAATAAACAGGCTTTGAACTATCTCACTTCACCCATTTTACTACCTCAGATCCTTCTGAAGCTCCACAAAATCATATAATTATAGCTAGAGAAAAAAAAATGGATATCACCGGTATAAAAGGGGCCCAATGAGTACCGGTAACGCCTGGTCCTATCCAGAGTGAGGTTTGGCATCCTCTACCCAACCTTAGCCGTTTCTGTCTGTCTCATTTACTGTTATACTTGTATTTCTGGGGGCGGGAGGCTAGGCATCCTTCTCGCTTTGTAGATTTCACCTACTAGACGAGACAGAGAAAGGGGCTAGGGCACGTGAAATGTTGTTTCTGTTCGGGCTCTGTCTCGAGTTGGCCACCCCCAGCTATGGGATATGTGCCTGAGTATATACATACATACATACATACATACATACATACATACATACATAGGAAGGAATTGTGGGAGTCAGAGAGTTAACCCCTTCTATACCGGTGACGTTCTTTTAACTTTATTCTGGCTACTATTAGAGGATTTTATTCAGTTTTAAAAGGGCCTCCAGCGACTAAAAGGTTTCGAACTATCTTACTCAACCCTTTTTGCTACCGCAGATCCTTCTTAAACTACACAAAATCGTCTAAATATATCAAGAATATAATACAACATACGTCGCCGGTACTGAAGAGGTTAATTGGGCTAGATTTTACACATTCCAAATCTAAGTAAAATCGCCTAATGGCAGCCAAAATTAGGTGAAAAGGCATCCTCGAAAAATGAAAGGGTTAAGTTACCTATCTAACCTGACGGCCCTAATCTAACCTATTCTAACCTTTGCCTATCATATTTTCTGACCTAACCTAATTTATCCTATTCTAACCTTAGCCTATCCTTCGCTCTGACCTAACCTCCTAATCTAACCTTAGCCTATCTTAAGGGGAGATATCCACTTGAGGGATTTTTTTCTTGACCCCTTTCTCCCTCATGTTTAGCCCCATTGCTTTTGAGATTTTAACCACGTTCGCCCCATTATTTTGACGATTTTAAGAACTTTTGACCCATTTCTGTCAATTTTAAGACCTTTCGTGCCATTTAGGTGTCGATTTTATCCTGCCGAGCGATAGCGAGCCTGTAATATAAGAGGAACCGGCTTTCAGCCAGGACATTTTTCTACCGAAAAATTTACAAATTTATCTTGAAAGAGGGTCAAGGGGTGAAATTTTAAGATTGCTGGAGTAGAAAACAAACTAAAAACCTCCCCTTAAGTTCTGACCTAACCTTCCTCTCCTACGTAACCTACGCTAGAAGCCTTTGTTTATGAAAAGCGTAAATCAAGTGTCCATAACGATCTGGCCATTACAAAAAAATGGTGTATCGATCATAATAAATCCATCTTAAATATACCAGTTAGGAGGGTAAATCACGATCAATATACCCAATGATCTTATATACCTTTGTCCTACCTTTTTTATCCCCACCATTTTTTGCAGTGTATCCTGACGCTCAAAGGGTGGTGACTTTCTTATCCCCTTCAACACGATGACGTATATTATCTCATTCTACCTGTTTTCTGGCTAACATGAGTCGATTGTATGCAGTTCAAGAAGGTCTTATGTTATTCATATGGTTTATTATGATAGTATTTACACTTTCAAGCCCTTAACACTATTTGGTGCAACGTCTTGGGGGTTATTATGGTATTTTGTTGAATTATTAGAGGTATTTATTTGTTTTAGCCATTTTCGAACAATATGTTTTTAGTTTACCCGCTAGACTTGGAAAAACGCCTCTCCAAACCCCCTTGAAACTAAAATAACGTCCCCCAGACCCCCTTCAAGCTAAATTGTAGGTAGTAGGGGTAGGCAGCCCCGCCCAGGGAAGTACTACCGCCAAGGTTTCGGGAGACTCAGGGAATAGCCTGAATTCCATTTTCTCTCCCAGGCCTTGGTAGCTGGATACATATCTTTCTGCCTCACACATCAGGGGTATCAGGAAAACCTTCTTTATGCAACATACACATCCAACTTCACGACATTGCCCTACATCGCTATCCTCTATCCATAAAACACTACTCTTCCCACTACATATCATACATGCAACACCATACACTTACCTAATAAACATGGCAGTACAATTGTTAAGAGCAAACCTGGTGGTCCCTCGGATATCCACCCCCGGCAGGGTTGGGTCATTGACACAGGGCCCTCCCGGTCGTCATCATGCGACTGTGTCAAGAGCATTGCAACGTCCCAAAGCTGCTCGTCGGTGCAGCTTTTTTTTTTAGTAATATAAGGGGACTTCACTCTAACATCAATTCTGTACACCAATTTCTTCAAGCAGAATCCCCTACTCTCCTTTTTTTGACAGAGACTCAAGTAACATCCACATCTGACACGTCTAGATTTAATTTTCCAGGTTATCAACTGTTCCAAAATTTCAGACCTAAAGGAGGTGTATGTTGCTTCGCAAAATCTGAAATTGCCCTGGAGGAAGTTACTGGTTTCAATTGTCCCTATTTTGATTATTCTATATACAAATTAATTTCTGCTGGTAAATTTAAATACATATGTTGCATCTACCGTTCCCCAAATACTCCTCCAGAGCAAAGTCTTTTTGATTCTCTGTCCTCACAACTCAGTGTCCTCAACTTAAATGCTTCTTCTGAAATCACTGTGTTGGGTGATTTTAATGTCCATAATGTTGAATGGCTCACTCATTCAGCCAGGACTGATGATGCTGGTCTTGAATGTGAGCTATTTGCAGACTCATTTAATATTCAACTAGTCAACCAACCCACCCGTGTACCAGATAATCCTAATCATAATTCCCACCTACTGGACTTATTTTTAACAACCAATTCAGAAAATTATGATGTTACAGTGAGGTCCCCGCTTGGATCTTCTGATCACTGTCTGATACAGGCCACCTGTCTATCACCTACCACACCTTCCCACTCTGAACCTGTTTTGGTGACTAAATGGCATTACGATAGGGCAGACTGGGAGGGTCTTCAAATTTTCTTTATTGATATTCCCTGGACCTCTTTCTTTTCTAATGATGCACACTCCACCTTGAGCCACATACAAGATTTTGTAAAAATTGGAATGGAAACTTTTATTCCTCATCAAAAGTACAGTAAAAGATCTAATTCACCTAAATGGTTTGACCATAATTGTCAATTTCCAATCAGAGTAACTGAACAAAATGCATACACAAGATCAAAAACACATGAAGCCTTTAATTACTTTAGAAACATCAGAAATCATGCCAAAACTGTATTAAACCTAACTAAATCAAACTTTCTCCACAAGCAGGCAAATAAACTTCTAAATAATCCAAATGATAACAAAATATTTTGGTCTACTCTTAACTCATTTAAATCCAACTTCACTACTGCTTCATCCATTCCACCATTAAAATCTCCGACTGGCAATCTTGTAAGTGACCCACGAGGTAAAGCTAACCTTCTTTCGGATATTTTCTCCACCAACTCAACCTTAGATGAAATAAATCAAGATGTCCCTGTACTTAATTTTAATTCGCCTGAGATTCCCTCACTTAAGATCCACACCAGACATGTCAAAACTATTTTGCAGAATCTCTCAGTAGATAAGGCTCCTGGTCCAGATGAAATTCCTTCAATAGTACTTAAGAATTGCTCCTTGGTGCTCGCTCCTGTATTGGCAAAAATTTCCGTCTGTGTACTCATACCTCATGCTTCCCAGTACCCTGGAAAGAAGCAAACATCCATCCAGTTCCTAAAAAAGGTGCCTCTTCAGATCCATCAAACTACAGACCAATAGCTATAACTTCCACTCTTGGTAAAGTCTTTGAAATTATATTAAATAATCACATAATTAAGCATATTGAGAATAATAAATTAATCAGTGATAGGCAATATGGTTTTAGACGATGTCGATCAACTGCAGACATGCTTTGCCTTCTTACGCATCAAATCAACCAAGCTACAGACCAACATGGTGAAACACATACAATAGCACTGGATATATCAAAGGCATTTGATAGAGTCTGGCATCAATCCTTATTGTCGAAGATGTCACACTACGGCCTTGCATCATTAGTTCCACTAATTTCTTCTTATCTTCATAACAGAAAAATACGTGTAATGGTAGATGGCCTTTATTCTCAATTTCACTCAATAAATGCTGGTGTTCCCCAGGGATCAGTTTTGGCACCAATTCTGTTCCTCATTCATATCAATGATCTCATATCTACCACTCATAATCCAATACATTCCTACGCAGATGACTCAACACTCCACAGTTCCTTCACATTTACCAATTCTTTCACCCAACCCGATCTTACAAATTCAAAAATAAACACTGCAATTTCTCTGAACCAGGACCTTTCTAGAATTAATGGATGGGGACAAAAGAATCTAGTTTCCTTTAATGCACAGAAAACCAAGTACATTCAATTTTCTAACCGACAGAATCTCACTGACTCCCTTATATTTTTTAATGATGTAAATATTCCCACTTCCCCTAGTATTGACATTCTCGGTGTAACATTAACTACTAACTTGAGCTGGACACATTATGTTAGAAGCATTGCTAAGAATGCCTCTAAAAAACTGGGACTCCTGTACAGAGTTCGAGAATTCTTCACTGACGAGCAGTTGGCCGTAATATATAAAAGTCATGTGCGTTCTCAGATGGATTACTGTTCACCTCTGTGGGGTGGAAGTGGAGTGGTTGCATTGAGGCAGTTGGACAAAATTCAAAATAAAGCTATTAGATTAATCAATAACCCTGCAATCACACAGGACCTTCCTACATTAGCCATACGAAGAAACGTTGCATCCCTTGCATTATTCTACAGATATTTTCACAGCAATTGTTCCGAGGAACTTGCTTCAATTGTGCCGCCTCTCCACATCTTTCCCCGTAGAACTAGGGCAGCTGAGAGCGCCCATGAATGTACACTTTCTCCTCCACAATGCAGAACTTCTGCTTATCAGAATTCATTTATCCCCAGAGCTACTACTCTTTGGAATTCACTTCCCTCGAATTGCTTTCCACAAACTTACAATCTACAAATGTTTAAATCCAGTTGTTACAAACATTTTATGAA